>CM053786.1:564043636-564138636 GCA_028749045.1 Cupressus sempervirens | reverse complement strand
GTGATTGGCTCCTATCTCACCACATTCTTTAATAGAGTGGTTTGTACCAGATTTTTAGAGGCTTGATTGAGGTACATGATCCATCCAATTCGTAAGATGGGGGTCAATTTATGACCCCAACAATTAGAGAACCATCATGATTGGGCATGCCTTTGAAACTTTATGCCACAACACTAAATATTATTCTTTTGGGGGAACTAGAAAGGATGAACTGCAGGGCTAGAGGTCAAGCTGGTTTCGAAGTAGATTATTAGATTATGGATCATATCTTGACCATACAGGTGGTCATTGAGGAGGCTCGTCATTGCCTTATGAAATTTTATTGTTGTTTTGTGGACTTTTGTAAGGCATTTGATTCTGTAATAACAGTAGCCCTTTTTAGAGGCTCAAAGACATTGGGATATGATAGATTCTTTTCACTACCATTATGATATTCTATGAGTGGGTTGAGAGAAAATTTAGGACTCTAGTAGGGCTCTCTAATCCTATTCAAAGCACTATTGAGGTGAAGCAAGGGTGCCGCCTCTCTCACACTCTTTTTGGCATCTAGATTGATAAGCTTGAGGGATTTATTATAGACTCGTCCCTTCTAGGTGATGGTTGTTATTTACATTAGGTTTTAGTCTCCATCCTTCTTTTTGTAGATGATGTGATTCTTCTTGCCTTCTCACCTGAGAGCCTCTAGAGAACTATTGATAGCTTAGCCTCCTTTTGTGACTCGAGAGAGATTGTGGTTAACTTGGGGAAGACTCAAGTTATGGTCTTCAATTGCTTGAAGACCTCACACTTACATTTCTACTTCCAAGGTTAGGAGATTGAGATTGCCTCCTCATATACTTACCTTGGGGTCAAGTTCTCTAGTCCTTGTTTTAGTTTGAGACCCTCCATTCAGTATAGGATCAACAAAGGGATGGGTTCCCTTTCCATGATTGAGAGATAGTGCTTCAGACACTATTTCAAGGACACCTTGTCCAAGCTATTCCTCCTAAACTCTCTAGTCATACCTATTGTTCTATATGGTATGGTCATTTGGGGACCATCATTGCTTGATTTGGATTGGGCCTCCATTGAGTGTATTTAGACTCTCTTCCTTTGGTAGATTATCAAATGTCATATTTCCATCTCCCACAATATCATTCTGGCTAAGTTTGGAGGTCATCACTTTAAGTTGGGGATTATTTTTGACTTGATATGGTTTCTCCACCATCTTTGTTGCTTTGCAAACTTTGCAAACTCCATTGATGGTCGTGATAGATACTCTTACTTACATATTTCTCCTCAGTTGTGCCTGCTAGATCTGACACCTCTTTGAGAGCCTCTATTAGTATGCCCAAGCCACATATCTTCTGAGCTCCATCGAGATAGACATTAATTGCTTACCCCTCTTTCAGTTCTCATTAGATGCTCCTACTCATCCTCTTCCTTCCATATAGGAGTTGAATGAGCAAGTTGGACTTGACATCTATAAACAATACCTCATTATGATTTGGACTAACCCACCTGGGGGGTTAAGTCTGAGGGTGGTTTTCTATGTTGAGCACTTTTTGGATACGTGAGATGGGATTATTGCTCAGCCTAAATATTTATCTTAGAGTTGGTTCCATGCTCTTTAGTTCACACTAGGATCTTTTAGGGTTGGTTCCCACTATCTATGGGCCCAGATAGACTACCACATTGATAGAGAGGATTGTATTTTTAGGCTATGCACATTGGTTGAGACAAAGACTGAGTTACACTTCCTTTTCCATTGCCCTATTTATTACAATATTAGAGAAAGATTTTATTGCTTATTCAGAGAGTGCAACTCATTGATCTCCTTCTTTAGCTACATGGATCAGAGATGTTTGGCACTTTATCTCTAGGAGGTGACACAACTTTGTGATCACACCCTACAACTTCTATTCCCTATAAAATAGGCTACCGAGAAACTCATTACATACTTCTTCTTGCCCTTGCCCTTTGGGCATGGTGTAAAGTGGCCCTCAAATACCTCCACCATTGTTGACTCTAGATCCATGTGACCTTGCAGGGCTTACCTTCATCTTCATCTTCATCTTCATCAGTGTAAGTCCATTGACAAATCTCAAAGATGATGACATGCTCTCCCTCACCTAGGTCTATATCCTTTAGTGTTGGACTTCTTCCATCCTAGGAAGTACCCTTAGTTTCCATCTTGAATCAAGTTTTATTTTCTCTTTTTTTTTTCTTTCTTGACTACTATTTGGTGGTCTACTAGTTCTTTGCTTCTTGTTATGTAAGTTTTCAATCCTATAGACCCTTGTTGATCTCCTATTGGACATTAACAAAGTTATCTTATCTTATCTTATCCTTCCTCTATCATTACCAAACTTTCCTCCCAATTATCATTTTACTTGTAATTAAATTATACAACTCTTTTTTAAGTTACAAATTAAATTATATGTTGAGTAATGGTATGCTCTTCATGCTTTAAAACTCCAATTTCATAATAAATACTCATAAAGGTTTGGAATCCAAGTGCCTCTAACACATTTTGAAAGAGACTACAATGTCTTAAAGGGAAATTTGTTGTTCTGTATAAAATTTAACAAAAAGATTCACATTTATTACAAGAATCTATTGTCAGCTTGGCTGACACACTGTTGCACACACCATCAACACCTCTTGCTAGGAAAGTTTGCAATGAAAAATTTGTAAAAATTAAAGAAAAATATCATTTTAATAAAAGAGTTTGTCTAGAGTTTAGTAAAAATCATAAAATGAAATAATTTAATAGTTTTAAATTCAATTATTAACTGAAAGTGACAAAGTAAAAAAAATAGTCTATTCTGTACAATGAGGTAGGGGGCTAACATAAATACTACAAGCCAATGTTTAGAAGCTTCACAATATTTTATAAGGAAAACCATACATCTAATTCTTGTATCTGATAGATTGTCAATAGAAAAAAAATCAAAAATCAAAATTCCATAGAATAAGTGGAGATTACACTATTCTTGAAAGGTAGATTAAATCTGTTTTGTGTAATGAAAACAGTAATCTTAGCCTCTATGTAGGGGAGACTAACAATCTACATATGAGCTTGTTTTAAGGGATAAGAGTAAAAATGTACATAAAATTCAATTTAAAAATGAAGATTCCTTCCTTTTTTTTACCAAACGTTGATGTAGATTTAAAATATAAAGAGCGGAGAAAGGATTTGGTGAATTACACTATAATAATAGATAGGAAATTTGATCTTTTAAATCTGAAGATTGTTTAAATTGAGCTTGGAATTGTGGTAAAATGAGCACAATAGGATATATATATCTACCAAAGCATTAAGCATGTAAGAATGAATTGAAACCATGTGGTTTTAATTTCCCTAGTAGACATGTACACAAAATGGGGAAGCATAGACAAGACAACTGAGTTGTTTGACAAAATGCGTTGAACATCCATCAATGCAAATGCATATAACAAAGACATTTATGCAAACTATGAATATACAAGCAAAGTATATAAACTACTTAGGAGACCAATTTGAGAAATGAGGTCTTTGTGCCTACTATTATGTTCTTCTTGACATCCTACCTACCTATGTGAAAACAAAGTCATCCTAGAGGAGCATAAACTCTCAAGAAAATGCCAACTCGTGCATGATATGAACCACAAATAGGAAGGAGACATATAGGGACTATGTTTGATAGGGGACAACATGGGACATTTAAACATTGGTAGCACAACCAATTGTACAAAATTGACTTCTTTTTTCTCTGATTCATTCTCTGTAGATGGAGAAATAAGGGCCTAGGGGAGAGATTTTAGAAGGATTATTTGAGGTATTTTTGTGAGTTATCTGGTAAAGCAAAGAAACTAAGTATTTAAGTAGAGAGGGATATCAAATTTACAAAAAATGTACCTCTAGCCATGGAACACATGTCTTCTTTCACAACATGGAGTGAACATTTTTTCCCCTTGCAGAAAAATTTCACCCAATTTCATGGATTTTAAACTTACAAGCTTCCATTCTAATAATCCTGATCTCGACATCAAGATGGAACCAAGGTTTTTGAACATCTAAGAGGATTTTTTTTGTTGAATCCAACATAGGCTCCACCATGGTCAAAAATTTTGGAATGTCATTCAGAATCTTCTAATGTTTTTATTCTTATTTTTTGAGTTGAAAAAATAACTGAACCCCCGAAAAAATTAGAAAGAGCCAATAAAAAATTAGTAATAATCTATTTTAAATTAATTTAAAAATAAATGTTTCTGAAACTTTAGATAAACAATCAATCCATTTAGAAAAATTAATTACGTGCAACAACCGAGAACATAAATTTCATTCCTTAAATAAGGCAGCAACTAATAAGAGGTATATCACAGTTGGAGTTGGAGTCCTTGGAGTCCCTCTCTAATGTTTAAATATAGGTTAGACTAACAAAGTTTGAGTTTAAGAAGGTAGACTGAGTAAGAATTGGCACTTTCACCTGAAAGGATGCATTCTTAGAGAAACTATATATAAGTTTATATCTTGATTGATAAGATAGGGTAAGATAATATATAAGTAGAATATTTTTTTTTTAATTTATAATATTGTATGAAGAATTTTTTTTTTTTTAGAAGTTATGTATGTTAAAATTCATAATTAGTAGGCAAGGGACAATTACCTATCAATTTTTTTTCATAATTAGTGCTTGTATCATATGAGGTGTAATTATTTAGTGGATAGTGTTGAATATTGTATAATTAAAATTGAAAAAAAATACTAAAATACATTTGTCATAATCTAATTATAGAACATATATTAGCCTTTTTACGAATAATATTTTTAGAATAAATTATTAATCATAGTAAACAAACGCTATCTCAAAAACCATGGTATTGGTTTCAGTTATTTGATTTTACTTCATGATTTTAATTTGAAAATTGATTGCATACAAATATATGGTATATTTTTATTTTATTTACCATATTATATTATTTTATATAAAAATTAGATCCAATACCACATTTAGATAAATTATATTATTTTAAAATTAACATGTTTATGACAATCAATATTAAGATGTTCTTTCCGTGAAATACCTTCCCTACCTATTGTTGACATGCTAACCGGTGGTGGGAATATCTATTTTCTCAATTAACTATTGTAATGGTGTATCCACATCTAAATGTAAAATTTTGATTCAAACTTAAAATAATATTTAAAAAATTATACAATTTTTGTGGATTTATTTTTCATAAAGTTGCAACATACAAGTTCCTTTTGTTCCAACTTTTTCTTAAAAAAAAAAGAACAGAGAGGTAGAAGTGGCAAACATGAAACAAATTGCTCTTGTTAGAAACAATAGTCCACCAAGATAACTAAGGGGAGGGGGAAAACAATATGATGTACTAATATGAGTCCCTGTTAGGAGACTTTGAATCCTAATTAGAAGGTTCCACCCCTATTAGGAGTTGTAGAAGACAGGATGACCCACAGTCCAAATAGCTTATGGCGAAAGACCACTAAACTCATTGTCCAACTAATCTCTCAACAATTCCTTGCAGAATAATTGTATGTACTATGTTTAAATTCTTTCCTTTGTCCTGTCAACTAGACCTAAAAAGATAAAGAAGACATTTTTGACAATTGAGGACTCTAGTGATGATGAAGAAGAGGAACTAGAAGACAAACAACCAAAGAAAGTTAATGTTTCTAAGCAGCCAATAAGTAAAACAAAGCAACCATGGAAACCTAAGATGGAGAAGATTAACACAACCATTGTTAATGAAGGGAACTTTGTACAGATGAATATGTTCTATGATTTGTACAATGACATTGAGAAGGAAGAAATTGATATCTCTACTATGAGATATATGATCATTAATAACTTGAAACTTGAGAGAATTAAAGGCTTTGTAAATCAAAAAGTGTATGAAAAACTTATAGCAAAAAAAACACCAGTTCATGAAGAAGACATGGAACTTTGGAAGTCAATGCTGAGAACTATGTGTAAGATAGACGATGAAGATGAAATCAAGAAATTGATAAAGAAACTAGCACCTTACTTGCAAAGTAAGATGAGGCCATTCTATTCATGGGAGGAGAAAATAATGTTATTAGAAGCAAAACTGTAGCAACTATTAATCAAATGATGAGAAAATTAAAGGTAGAACCCTCCATTGCAAAGAAAACCTCAAAAGTATTAGTAAGTGGTGATACTATGCAGATTGATTAGACAAATGTTAATGTTAACATTGATGAAGATCCATTCAATCAACCTGAGACCCTTTCTGAAGATATTCAGGATTAGTTGAGGCTGATAGAAGAAGAGAAAAGATAGATAGATGAAGAAAAGAAAAAGATTGAAGAAGCCAAGCTGAAATTGCTTGAAGAAGAAAAGAAGTAGAAAAAAAAGATGAAAAGAGGAAAGAAGTAGAAAAGAGAAAAAGTTGGAAGAAGAGAAGAAAGAAAGAGAAAAGAAAATAAGAGAAGAGATGGAAGAAGAAGATAGAAGATAAAAGATAGTAGCTAAGGAGAAACAAAAGGAAGATGAGGTGAAAGCATCTAGCTTATCCTCTCCTATATCTCTTGCAAACCTTACAGGTGATGATGACGATCAATCTAATTTGATCTCATCCTTGACAAAATTGTTTGAGAAGAATAAGAAGGTGAAAAGTCTATAGAGAGCACTAATGGAGGTGACTGATAGATTTTAGAACAACCTCATAGCCAAACACACTGAGACAGATCTCAAGTAGAGAGCACAAGTAGTTGTGAAATCATTTGATATCATGAATTTACAAATTTATTGAATTTTGCTAAGTCTAAGGCTCAAATTTCACATTATGCTAATATTTTTAGCACAATTTGTTAGAATATTCAGAATGATTTGTTGAGTCTTGATACTTGTATCAAGGAACTCTAAAGATGTCAACAAGTTGGCAAGGTATTGTACATCAAATTTACTCTATCTCTTATGTTGACCAAAGATGTGGATAAAAATATTCAAGGGAATCTAAGTGAGCTGAAAGCTGGAAGCTCTAACGAGTTGGAAGGACAAGTTGTTGGTGTACACTCTGACATCTAGAAACTAGAATTTGAAAAAGATCTAATTATGAGAAGACTATAAGGATTTAGAGAGTCTATTGCTTTGACAATATCAGTCATTGAAAGACAATTGGAAGAATGTGTCAAAGCTAAATACACTTATGAAAACTTCACCTACTCTGACCTTAATGCAGTTGGGATTGCATCATATGCCTTATATGCAATGCTGACTACTATCAAAGAAAAAAATGATACATAGGAAAAAGGTATGGACAATTTAAAGGAAAATTTTGATAATTGTATGAAGATTTTAATAGCTTAAGGTAGCAAGACAGTGTTTTGACAACAGTTAGACAACTTTTTTTTGACAATTTTTTGATTTTTTGACCTTCGTCATTGATGTCAAAGGGGGACAAGTTGCAGAAGAAAATTGTATAGTGAGTTACATATGTAGAAATAATATTCAAAGGGGGAGCAATTAAGTAATTGAGCATTTTTAATATGTAATGTAATAGATGATAAGTATTGTAATTTTTTGTTAAGGTTTTGTCACTTAGCCAATTTTTCTTACTTTGTTGCCATCAATGCCAAAGTGGGATATTGTTGAAAATTGGCTATATGCAATGATGTAATTGTTTTCATTAATGGAAAAAAATGATGTACATACTTATGGTAAACCTTAGAAATAAAGATACCTAGCTTTTGATACTCCGAAAATTGTCTTAGTATGAAATTGGTTTACAATAGTACATTGTTTTATATGTAAAATATTTCTGACATCATATTATGACTAGAAAAATTATATGGAGATAGTATACATGTTGATGATGTTGTGTATAACCTCAGACATTAGTATAGATAGTACAACAAAAATATATTCATGTTTTATCAGTGAAACAAAATAATGGAATTAAAGGTAAAGGAATTATTATGTTTACAAAATAATTACTTGACCAATTAGGGATGGAATCCTAATGTTTACTCTAAGTTGGAAAAGTATATTATGGTCTCGTTGGACCTAGCAGCAATTTGTGAAAAGGCATGGTATTATGCAAAGCACATCTTATGAAAAGAAGTGTGCAATTGTATTGCAATAAGTGATATGCAAACTTTCCATGAAGCGATGTATGTGAAGTTTTTGAAAACCTAATTTTGTGATCCAAGATTGACCTAAGGTCAGAGATTAGTCAAGAAAAATTTACAACACCCATATACCTAAGGGCTAATTACTTTTTTGGATAGTGATCTCTTCTTGTAATTGGAAGTGTATGATTGGGCAATGAGCTCTTCTTGCATCTACTATACTACAACTCCTAACAGGGTTGGAATCTTCTAACCAGGATTCAAAGTCTCCTAATAGGGACACTTTATACTAAATTTGCTAATTGAATCCTAACAGGGTCCATCCTCTAACAAGGAACATCTATATCAATATATTATCTAGTGGGTATAATCCCCATTGGGGTTTTCCCTTGGCTAGGGTTTTGCTAGTTAACACAATATGGTGTTACAAATTCTCTTTATGCATGGTTATTATTTATATTCAACATTACTTGTTTACTTTCTTATGCATGGTACAAAGTAATTAATAATATCCAATTGGCAAAAAAATTTTGTAGAATACTGATTTATGCACCTCCCCCCCCCCCCACCCCCCCCCCCCCCCCCCCCCCCCATATTCCCTATTTCTAATAATTAGTAAGAGAGTCAAGCAACAAGCTACTGGACCCAAAAAAAGAAAGAAGACATTGTTGACAATTGAGGACTCTAGTGATGAAGAAGAAGAAGAGGAAGTAGAAGACAAACAACCAGAGAAAATCACTATTTCTAAGTAGCCAGCAAGTAAAATAAGGTAACCATGGAAACCTAAGATAGAGAAGATTAACACAACCAGAACTTTGTACAGATGAATAAGTTCTATGATTTATACAATGACATTGAGAAGGAACAAATTGATATCTCTACTATGAGATATATGATCATTAATAACTTGAAAATTGAGAGCATTAAAGGTTTTGTAAATTAGAAAGTTTATGACATACTTATACTAGAGGAAACACCAGTTCATGAAGAAAACATGAAACTTTGGAAGTCAATGTTGAGAACTATGTGTAAGATAGATGATGAAGATGAAATCAAGAAATTGATGAAGAAACTAGTACCTTACTTGTGAAGTAAGATGAGGCCATTTCTATTCATGGGACAAGAAAATAATGTTATTGGAAGTGAAACTACAACAATATCAATCAAATGATGAGAGAGTTAAAGGCAAAACCCTCTACAATAGAGAAAATCTTGAAAGTATCAATAAGTGCTGATACTATGCAGATTGATCAAAAAAATGTTACTATTAACATTAATGAAAATCCATTCAATCAACCTAAGCCCCTTTTTGAATATATTTAGGATCAGTTGAGACTTATAGAAGAAGAGAAAAGATAGATAGATGAAGAAAATAAGAAGATTGAAGAAGCCAAGCTGAAATCGTTTGAAGAAGGAAAGAAGTAGAAAGAAGATGAAAAGAGGAAAGAAGAAGAAAAAGAGAAAAAGTTGGAAGAAGAGAAGAAAGAAAAAGAAAATAAAATAAGAGAAGGAAGAAGAAGAAAGAATATCAAAGAAAGTAGCAGAGAAGAAACAAAAGGAAGATGAGATGAAAGAATCTAGCTCATCCTCTCCTATATCTCTTGCAAACCTTATAAGTGATGATGATGATCAACCTAATTTGATCTCATCCTTGAATTTTTTTTTCCAGAAGAATAAGAAGGTGAAAAGTCGATAGAGAGCACTAGTGGAGGTGACTAAAAGACTGCACAACACCCTCACAACCAAACACATTGAAGTAGATCCTAAACAGTGAGTACAAGTAGTTGTGAAATTGTTTGATGATGAATTTACAAATTTATTGAATGTTGCTAAGTCTAAGGCTCAAATTTCACATGATGCTAACCTTTTTAGCACCATTTGTTAGAATATTCAGAATGATTTGCCAAGTCTTGATACTTGTATCAAGGAACCTTGGAGCCTCTTAGATAGAGACTGCTTGGACTTGGATTGCTTGAAGTCTTGTTTTATATTGCAAGCTGAACAACATCTCCAAACTAGTCTTCTAAGATTTTCATGATGCCCACCACTCTGCAAGCATCAACACAAAGCATTCCAAAGAGAACACAACCTTTATGGTGTTTTTCAACTTGAAGCTCCCTTGCTTGAATGGGTTGCAGACCTTTGAGTGAGCTTGAAGGATGCCAATATTCTAAGGGTTTCTAGATTGTACACCCTATTTTTGTATTCTCTTTCATTTGGTGGATGTTATTGAAAGTTTTCTCAAATGATTCTATGAGCGCTTCTTTGTCAACTCTTGAGAAGCCTCAAAATCATTGAATTTGTTAGCCAATAGCTCTATAGTTTTGGCCATATCTCTAGGGTTTCCTTTGTATTCAATACCATAACTTCTCTAATATAAATGCTTTCAACCCCAAGTACATCCTTGTTAAAAAAAAATGAAAGAGAAAAAGAGAAGGTTGCCACTGTTGAGCATTGAAGTGACAAAAGTAGAAGTGGGCTCACTTTTAGCACTAACAACCACCAAGGTACTCACAGAACATACATGAAAGGTCCTCACTTGTTGATCCATGAAGATTAAGAGAATAAAATGAGGCATTTATGTTGATAAAGTCATATAGAATGAAATAAGGTGTATGTCAACGAAGTTAAAGAGGAATGTGTAAGCTCCAAAAGTTCAAAGAGGAACAAATAAAGTGTCATCATATATCAAATTTATTTATTTTGTTAAAGTTTTTCGTAGATTTTTTTTTTATATAGCATTTGAATAAAAGTCATAATTAAGTTTGTAACAGAGTTGATACTTGTGTGTTCACAAAGTTGAGAGAGGATTAAATAAAGTATGAACTAACATTTTCGAATCTAAAATTACATAAATTTTGGGCATTGACATAAAAATCAAAGCCTAAGGTTTGAGATGTGATTATTTTAAAAATATTTTTGCATTATTTTTTATTTATTTTGTGATTGGCTAATGGAAATTTTATTGGTGCTTTGGGCAGTTTTTAATGAAATTAAAATAACAAAAAGATCATATGAAAGAACATGTTGATGTAAAGTTATTTAATGAGTATAGGAAGCAATTAAATGTACTTAACTAGAGAATGATGGAAAGATGATGAATAGTTAAATGCATGGAAGTGCATCTTAACCCCCACGCCAGTCATGTCATGTGTTATTTTGCAAAATTCTTGCTAGTTTAAATACAAAAGTTATGATGAGGTTTTGACTATCTTGAAAGTTGGGATTACTGTCAATCTTTTAAGGTGGAGATAATTAGAGGGGTGAATAGTTTCTCACAAATGTCCAATAAAACCAAGAAAAAATGATGGTCGTCTGTCGTTTGTATCTATTGTCTATTTTTGTGAAAAATCATTTTTTTTTTAGTGGAATTCCTAATTAAAAGTGTGCTTTCACAACTTGTAGGTTAACTTGGTTTAGCTTAATTGTTAGGTTAGTTTATTGTGGTGGATATTTTGTTTGAATATCAATCAAAGTCATATACTTCTCTAAGATGCTTCTATTTTATCCAAAATTATAGACAACTAATTGATACATTTTCCTAATGTTTATTTTCACAATAGTTCACTATGAACTTCTTTACTGCTCATATTTACTCTCTATCATCTTTCCCAAAGGTAGGGACTGCTACTTGTTTAGAGCGCTTCTCTCTTGTAGTGTAGGTTTCAAGTAATTTGTTTTTTTTTACATGATTTTAAACAAATAGATGTGTGATTTAATAATGAGTTTTTTCATAACCTCAATTTGAAATAAACCATGCATGTGTATGTCCACAAAGTTGAGAAAGAATGAAATAAAGTGTGATCAAACTTTGATTTTCTTGTAATTTGAGTTTCAAGTAAACTCTTGTATTCTTCATAACTCTAATTAAAAATAAAATTAGCATGTTTATGTCCACAAAGTTGAGAGAATGAAATAAAGTGTAATCAAATATTAGTTTTGTAGGTTTTAGGTAAACTCTTTTGTTTTCACATAATTGTAAGTAAAAAGTTATGATTAAATAATGATATTTTCATAACTTCAATTTGAAATAAACTTGATATGTGTATGTCCACCAAGTTAAGAGAGAATCAAATAGAGTACAATCAAACTTTGATTTTCTTATATCACTTATTTTAATTAAAATTTATTTTTTCCATAATTTTGGGCAAAAAGTTGTGAGATTAAATATTGATTTACTTATAGCTTTAGTTAAATAAAGAGTAAGCTTTATAATAGATTGGAAAATAAGATGCCTTGAATTGTTTTCCACTCGCATAGGAGTTTCTTAGGCAAGGGTTCTATGGGAAGGGCTTGGGCTCTATTTTGTGGAGCAGCTAGTCCCATGACAAAATTTTAAGGGGGGCTACATAATTATTTGGAATCTACTCTTATAAAATAGGAGTTTTGACTTTTTAGCCCTCTCAATTTGAATGAGAGAAAATAGGGTGGGCCTAGCAGCTTAGGGAAGAAAGTTGAAAATGTCAAAACCTTTTATTCATTTTCCTATCAAAGTGATATAATCCCACCTAAAAAAATTATGAACAAATTAAACTTTTATTTTTAGAATTTATAATGCCACAAGCTTCCTTAAATTTAGAAATTGGTTTTTTAAAGTTCACAAATAAAATTTATGGGACCACTTCCTCTTAGATATTTCTACAAATTCTCAATGGCAACTGATCTATTTTTAAGGAAGTAGGTGCGCATAAGACCTAGCCTAACTCAAGATCAGAGAACAGGTAAGGTTGATAGTGTTAGAGTAATTATTTGTTTACACTTATTAATTAAATCATTTTGATTTAATTAAATAAGTTTCCTATTACTCTAGTTTTCTTAAGCTATCTCTTAAGTGCATAAAATTAACATTTTATATTAATTATAATGTGCAACTTAGCTTTTCTTTTTAGGTTACCCTTTTGAGTTTTGATCTCCTTTTATAAGGATTGATCTCTTTGTAATTTATTAATTCAGTTTTGATAATAGAAATCTATCTTTTTGCTCATCAAGAATGTCTCATCTATGGATCTTGCAATTCTTGCCTCCATAGCTTTTTCTTCTCTTTCTGTGATAGGTGTTTGCATATAGGTGATTCTTGAGAGTTGTGGGGTTGAGCTTTCATCAACTTCAACATGGTTTTAGAGCTCCAAATCTTCATGCCCCTATTCAATTTATGAGATTTTTTTATTGGCTTTCAAATCTATGCTTTTTTATTTCAGAGGGTTTCAATTTTTAGAGTTATTTTGTATTGGATTTGGGGGGTCATTTTTTTCGATGCATTTTGAGCCCAAACGGACCTTACCGTTGGATTTGTAGCACCCAAAACCCCCTATTTCCATATAAAATTTGTCCAATTTGGACACAGTTGATTTTTGAGGCAAAAAAAAATTGCTATCAGATTTGGACACACTTTCTGAGGAGACGATTTAGTTTTTTTAAAAAAATAAATCACTGAAACAAAAGGCTTTATTAAAAAAAAGCTCATGATTTTTTTAAAAAAAAATTTCAAAAGAGTTTTGTTTTTTCAAAAGAAAAAAAAAACTTTTTAAATGTTCCTAAAAAGGATGCCTACATCATTAAAAGTACTAACATAGTAGTGACATCAACAAAGTACTAACGCAATAGGTTTGACAACCTTAGGTCCTGATGTCATCATTTTTGGAGCTAAAATTTGACAGCTTTCAAACCATCATTTCTATGATTTGTTTTTTCTTAAAAATCTTTCTGTGGTTTTTTGGATTTTCTTAAGCTATCTCTTAGGTGCATATAATTAATATTTTATATTAATTATAATGTGCAACCTAGCTTTTCTTTTTAGGTTACCCTTTCAGGTTTTGATCTCCTTTTATAAGGATTGATCTCTTTATAATTTATTAATTCACTTTTGATAATAGAAATCTCTCTTTTTGCTCATCAAGAATGTCTCATCTATAGATCTTGCAATTCTTGCCTCCATAGCTTTTTCTTCTATCTTTTTGTGATAGGTGTTTGCATGCAGGTGATTCTTGAGAGTTGTGAGGTTGAGCTTTCATGAAATTCAATAGATAAATATTCCATCTACCACATACCCTTCAATGTTTTCTTGTATGCCTCTATCAAGGCTTCCTTTTCATATTCTTGTGAAGCCTGAAACTCCTTGAACTTTTCAATCATTATCTCTAACATGTTCGCCATATCTACTAGGGTTTTTCTCAGTCTCTATCTTTGGCAATGCAACTTCTTTTCCCTAAATGCATTGCATTGAAAGAAGATGAAGAAAGGAATTTATCTCAACTTCCACCAAGAAAATTTTTTAGTCTCAACAAAGATTGAAGTGACTACATTGTCAAATTTTAAGTTGACCAGCCGATCTATTTGTGGTATATAAGACTACCATTCTACCCCTCTTTTATTACAATCAATAGGCTATTTCCTAGGAACTCCTCAAAGGAATTGTCTAAGATTAGGTGTTGATAAAAAGTTTGCATCAAAGATTGTAGTTAGCATCTAGTAATGAAGGCATTGAACCAATAGACAAGGCATAGAATGAAGAGAGAAGACAATGAAATGAGGGCCCAAGCAACCTCGGAGATATCACATCAAACTGGAGATATTTTATGCTATTAAATTTATTTATATATATCTAAAATAATGTAATATTATAAATTATATTCTATTTTACTTTTTAATATGTTTCGTTTAAATTATACATTATATTTTTTATTGATAAGAGGCTGAAGCCAAGATTCATTATTATTATTATTATTATTATTATGTGTTGTGATTGATTATTATTATTATGTATTAATCTTGAGTATATTTGAACCCAAGACCTCCCACATAGGAGGCTCACAATTTATCATTGTGTTGTAGGCTCTTGCCTAAATTATATATTATGTTATATGCATAATAATATTATAATTAAAATATTAAACTTGTTTTAAAATAATGAATTATAAAAGTAATTTGAATGTTGTTGATTATTGTTGAGTATTTGATGATTTCAATTTGAGTGATGAAATAGAATTTACAAAATATAGTTTTGGATTAAGGTAAAACAAGTTTTGAAGGGACCCGAAACTCTACACAATCTAGCTAAGAGAAATAGTACATTAAGTCTCAATATGCAACAATGTGTTAACACCATAGAAAAAACACTACTTGAAAGGTGACATAATAGAACGAGCAGTCCATAGCCAACAAGCAACCACTATACAAGTCATAACCAAAGAGAGGGTAAAGCATCCCCTAAACCTAGCATCTTACATCAAAGATGAGAGAAAAAGTCTCACTTTCCTATTTTCACACCACAAAGGATTACCAATGGTTCCAAACCCATCACATCTAGGAGTAGTACATTTTTTTTATGATCAATCACAATGGCTCCATCCATATCCATATTAAGAGTTGGATCATAAAAGCTTCATTGAAAATTTACAACTTGTAATGCCCACAAAATTCTTTTGAAGAGCCTAAGACCACCAAATATTTCTATGAAGTGTCCACCTCAATAGGAGAAGACACTCGGGATCAAGGAAGAAACTACTCTTCCCCACTTGAAAAAGAAGGCTACAAAAAGAAAAAATATAGCAACCAACACCACCAAAGTTAGAGAACCAACACTATTCCACTAGTCGAGAATCTCTATCAAGCCAAGAGTAAGCAGTAGAAGGAGGATAAAAGAAGGCTTAAGATCGTCAAAGTCCCCCAAACATAAGAAACTTAGAAAATACTAACAAGCATCCCACTGCCAACCAAACACCAAGACCCAATCGAGACAATCAATCAATGAGATGTCATCAATTTGAAACCTTCTAAGAATCACACTAATTTTATCCACCACCTTGATAGGAGACAACTTCACCTTGATAGCAGAAATGTGTTTGAAATAGGAAGCATGAGCCTTAAGACACTCTTTTGTGGTAGGTTAAGGAAGGACCCAGAAGTGATGAATAAGAGAGGAGGCTATGAAATCATCAAAACCCCCCAATGAAATAAAATTAGAACCCTCCACTAGCCAAATAGAGCCAACCCCCCACCATAGAGAAAGACAAAGAAAATCAATCCTCCTCAACCTGGGAAAAAAGAGCCTAAAGGTAGTGAAGAAGAGAGATGGAATAAAAAAAATAAGGTCCCCTTGCAAAAAATATTCAACACCATCAAACCCCGTCACCAAACCCAACAAGGAGCGAAGAACCCAAAGAATGAGGAAGCTCTGAATAAAATTGCCTTTCCAAAGAGAGAATAAAAAAATCAAAATTCGAGACACTAGATAGAACTAAGGTATACTAGGAATAAGATCATGAAAGATCCCAAATCAAAAGAATTTCAAAACATTCCATACGCCAAACCACCTCCATCAATACACTAAAATCCAACCATGAAGCATCCATCCAAAAAAAGACAACCCTCAAGACTACAAGCCATCAAATTTTGAGAACAACAGTAATTGAAGCAAGAGAGGAAGAAGGAGAGCTAAAAATATTCAAAGTTCCCTAGCAACAAAAAATTAGAACTCTAACTCTTCCAAGCTCTAACAAATAAAAATCTCTTGACCCAAAAAGAGAGGGCATACCACCACAAGGAACAAAATATCAGAGGTAGACAAAAGGAACCAACAAGCCAAAAGTCACCACTCTTCCTGCAAGAGCCACGCATTTCAAAAAATGGTTAAATAGATGATAAATATAGAAAAAAATATATAATGCAATAATTCAAATTTTCATTTGTAATCAATTAAATTATTGCCTAAAGCTTCTTGAAATTATTATTATTTAATTATGTAAGCATTAATTTAACATAGTACATTTAATCAATACACTATCATGGAATATTACAATTATAAAATCCAATGATTTGAGTAAATTAAAAAAAAATTAATGATTGAAAATAGTTTATAATTTAATTTAATAGAATTGAAACATTTAATCTGTATACAAATTATAAAAATACATACATTATACATTCTCTTGTATTAAAAATTTATTCTAATAATATTATTTTTCAAATTTAATTATTAAAAATACAACAGTATTGGCTAAACCATTGCACCTCATTTGGTGCAAGTGCACTAGTTTGTTTATTTGTTTTTAATAGGTGAGCAAGTTTGGTTCTAATGTTTTAAAAAGATTAGTCATTCTATGGTTTCTTTGTCAATATTTATAATGCTAAGTTTATTATGAAAAATAACATGAAGATGAATTAAGAATGTTTTCCCTCTCAACATCATAGATTGTTATCTCTTGCAGACATCATTAGAATCTTTCATTCTTACATTTTCTTTAGTTATCTTACAATATTAACACAATTCAATAGATATTCAGTTAATATACTATGAGTTTTGAAAGCACCATTAGAATGAAAAGTACACAAGACTATAATTTCAAGAATGTCAAAATATAAAATCGGTTAGGGGAATCAAATATTTCAATTCATGTCAAAATTTAAAAAATTAATAAAAGACTAATATACTTAATTAAATGTTGACTATATTACTCATCTAGTTGGGTATCCATTTTGTATGGGAATTTCTTAAAGATATATAATGTATACACTTATTTTAAGTTGGGTTGATTGATAGATTCCTATTAGTGCCTATTTTACTCCTATTCAAATCAATAGTCATGTACCCATTAGCTACTCATCATTATTGTCCCTTCACTCACACTTGTATTTGTATATTCTCATTAACCTAAAGTTATGATTTTTACCTAATGTTCATTTTTAGTGAAAATTGAAGATAATTTTGTATTACATACATTAATCAATCCATGAAATATGTCATATTGATGCATTTGTTGTGCCTCTTATCAATTCGAGTTCTAGTCAATGACCCTACCACATTTTGATAGCAAATTTTATAATACCACCCTAATAAAGTTTCTAAAATAGGGGGATTATAATTCAAGTGGATAGTTTAGAATAGTGAAAGAAATAATATTTTATTTTTATTATTATTTAAGTATATAATTTATGTGATATCCAATGGAAAATTTTGATATTGTATAGCTTCAAAATCTATATAAGATAATAGTACAAGTTATTCTTACAAGTCTTAAATGTCGTGTATATGTATATGATTACATCACATGGGATGATTTCCCATTTTATAAAAATAAAAATTTCATGCATTATAAATAGGTAATTTTCATCAATTATATCTTTTTATCTAAAATATAAACCTTTAAGGGAGTAAAAATAAAATAAAATGTCTAAAAATAAGAGCTTTGAATATGGACATGAAATCAAAATAAATCCTCTTACAACTTGAGTTTGTATATCACGTCCATAAATAAAAAGTCTTAATTAAAATTTTCTATTTATTCAATAGACATCCTTTATTCAATCTAGAGCATCCTGCCTAGTTTTTATTGGGTTGTCTAGAGCATCCTTTATTTAAAAAAATAGTGTTACAAAATTTTACTAAACATACAGCTCACAATTTTAATAAATCCAATTTTATAAATATGAAATATGGTACATAATTATCTTCATTTTTTTGAGTCATTATCAAATGCTTGAAAATTGGTTAAACCTTTATTAATTATCTAAACTATGTGGCTATTTTCATATCATCCTCATGTACTTGCATGTTAGTGATCTACATGCATCTGTACTATTTTTTTATGGGATGGCACTATGATTCACCCATTAGACTCACCCATTGTGAGCTAATTTTGGAAATAAGGGATGATCCACATCAAACTCAACCACTATGAGCTAAATTTGAAGTTCTCTACAACCCATATGTGATTGAGAATGATACACCCGGTAGATGGACAGAGTTACCAACATGTTGGCGCTTGATCTAACAAGATTTCAACTACCTTATAGAATGCCAAACACACCTAGGGAATAGTTAATTCCCATGAAAATTCCACCTTGGAAAAAAAAATGACCAATCAACAAAGACAACTCAACTTTCTCCACATTGAAATCTGCAAGGTTCAAGTGGGTGTACCTAGGATTATTCTCACTTTTTTCAAAATAACACACTAGTCTTAATCCTAAATAAAGAAGATAATGACCCCTTATTCTTCTAACTTAGGAAAACAAATAGATGGAAAATGGCTAATAGTTCATCTCTATTTGTCTCTAAGCCAAGTGTGGGCCAGCTCTTTCAACTCCACAGTATAACATGAAATAAAAATGATTTTGATTAAAGATTTGTTGACACATAAGTCTACACCATTGCTTATGGTATGTCTCTTAAGTGACCTCGTGCAACATGGAAACAATCTCCAAGTTGTGGGACTTGAATTGTGAGATTCAGTCTCCAGAGAAGGTTGGTTTCCTTAGTATCAGGATGCACCTAACTACTTCTTGAGAGGAAAATGGAGAAAGAGATGCATGAAAATCAAACTACCTATCCTAACCTAGAGGGGTTGATACACCAAATAGTATGGTTATCTACTTCTTCCTGATAACTACACTATAATTCAATATACTTCAAAAAACATACCACTATCTATATTCTTTCAATCTTAATACCATAGAGAAGTCAAGAAGATAACATAACCATACAAGAAATGCAACAGATTCACTTAATAGATTATTTAATTGAAATGAACATAATCATATGGTATTAAAATTGCCAAAATACATCTAGAAAAATGAGGTATAATCAAATTACACAAATTCAATTGGTAGAGAATAGAGACGATAACAATGGTTTCTTATTGAATAAAAGGCAAGAACATTTATAGAGAATATCTGTAGAAGACTAGAAAAGAGAGATCATTTCAACAACAATTTTTTTTTCCTTTATAGGGTGTATGAATAACCCAGATACAATCTTGAGTTTGAACTCCCAACGACCATGAGATCAGATCACAGATGAGAACAATAACTAATAATTAGAAGAAAATGTGATCATCAATTGACAGAAAGAGCAAGGGAAAGAGCACACCCAGCTGCAAGAGATCAAATCAAAGAAAAATTGATCATTATAAGAATTTAAGAAGAATGGAGTGTGATGGTGTTGAGGACACCCAAAATTGGTTGCAGATGAACAAATCAGTTCTCCTTAAAATCTTTCTGACTGCTGCATGGATTACATTTATGTCATGTCAGATCAGCTACATCAGCAAGTCAACTGGATTCAATCATTCCATTTTCCACATGGTCTCATGCCCTTGAAACATTTTTCCACCTCACCTAACATTATAACTCTCTCATTAACCTATGCTTACATCTATTTGCAGCTTCACAACCCTTTATCACCTTAGCTTTTTGACCGATGTAACCTTGAGAACACCATAGAATTGGCCTTCTCACATCCTTGTTGTAGTTTGGACCTAACAAACCTCTAACCATTTGATGATGTGAAGGCATCCATTTTACCCTTGTCACCCCCTCATGACCTTAATATTAGGTTGCCATAAATGTGTACAATACTATGACTATTATGAACCTTGATTGTCAACATTAGCATTTGCATTATTGTGACTTAAAACTTGACTACAATTCAAACACCTACAACAGTGAAAAGACCACATAAATCTGACTATTCAATACCCCTCACAACTTCATAACCATTTATTTTAACTACAAATCAAACCTTTTGATATTGTGAAAACAACCCTTTAATTGTTGATCACTCCATCACAACCTCTCATCATTTCCTTCCACTAACTATTGTGGCTCTATGATGAACACCAAACTAATTGCTATCGCACCATCACAACTTAATTGTATAACCTTAGTTTTAACCTATAATGGTGTAATCAATAGGTTTATGTAGCTTTGCAGCCTAAACCAAGGTTTTCTCTAAACTTCTGGTGATAGTGTGAACAATATATTTCACAACCTTGCCAAGGTAATCTTTGACCACTTATGATGATGCAAAAACACTAAAGTTTGAACTATTGTAGTTAGATTTTTCACTGTCACAACTTGAATCTAAATGTTAGCACTAATAGTTGTGTATTACACCTTTGTAGCCCCTATGATAGTTGAGTCACAAATTGGAGCAATAAAGTAATGAGGGAAGAATCACATTGTCACAACCTAAAATCTCTCATTTGATGTGAAGGAACAAAAGATTTAGGGATATAAGAAAGAATCAAATTTTTACATGTCCCTAATATGCTTGCATGGAAATTAGTGAATAATCTAATGAACATAGAAATGGCTATCACCCTAGATGTTCATGAGACTAGCAACATGGGAGTTTTAGAAAATAGGGGGCTAAAATGGTTAACATTTTTGGCAACTCAGAGGGGATGCTTGCCTACTAAGGATGGACTAGTGGCCTTAACAAATCCATTGGGCTATAGAGTCACATAAAATGAGACCCACTCTACAACAAAACTATAACATATGCAACTACAAAACTTCAAAACTTTTCTATCTCATAGAGATATAGTCTATGCCTGTGCACTTATTAAAAATAGGAAAAGTACTTTATTATGATAAGTAGGAGATAATTTCCACTGCAAGTCAAATTGTGATATTGCTATCAAGATTTAACTGTGTGATTTTGAGTCAAACTCATTGACCCATGTTTCATGAGTAGTGATTCAACATGAATCCATCTCTCATGAGAATAAATGGAACACTTAGCACTCATTGAATCTAGGTGATGCTCACAGGGGTGAAGCACTGGGACTTCCCGAGAGGTCACCCATCCCAGTACTACTCCACCCCTATGAGCATCACCTAGATCCAATGAGTGCTAAGTGTTCCATTTATTCTTATGAGAGATGGATTCATGTTGAATCACTACTCATGAAACATGGGTCAATGAGTTTGACTTAAAATCACATAGTTAAATCCTAATAGCAATATCACAATTTGACTTGCTGTGAAAATTATGTCCTACTTATCAATTGATGAGCTTAAGGGGCTTTCTTATAAATGGTTCATAAGGCACAACACTTGGTGAAGGTTTTGCAAATGGGTTTGTAAGGTTTGGGTTTAACCGTGGAGGAAACTCTATAGTTAAGCGCGCTCAGGCTGGAGTAGTATTGGGATGGGTGACCTCCCGGGAAGTCCCAGTGCTTCACCCCTGTGAGCATCACCTAGATCCAATGAGTGCTAAGTGTTCCATTTATTATCATTAGAGATGGATTCATGTTGAATCATTACTCATGAAACATGGGTCAAAGAGTTTGACTCAAAATCACATAGTTAAATCTTGATAGCAATATCACAATTTGACTTGCTATGGAAATTATCTACTACTTATCAATTGATGAGCTTAAGGGTCTTTCTATTAAATGGTTCATAAGGCACAATACTTTGTGAAGGTTTTTCAAATGGGATTGCAAGCTTTGGGTTTAACCATGGAGGAAACCCTATAGTTAAGTGCGCTCAGGCTGGAGTAGTATTGGGATGGGTGACCTCCCAAGAAGTCTCAGTGCTTCACCCCTGTGAGCATCACCTAGATCCAATGAGTGCTAAGTATTCCATTTATTCTCATGAGAGATGGATTCATGTTGAATCACTACTCATGAAACATGGGTCAATGAGTGTGACTCAAAATCACACAGTTAAATCATGATAGCAATATCATACTTTATTA
Organism: Cupressus sempervirens; assembly: GCA_028749045.1. Classification (NCBI taxonomy): domain Eukaryota; kingdom Viridiplantae; phylum Streptophyta; class Pinopsida; order Cupressales; family Cupressaceae; genus Cupressus; species Cupressus sempervirens. The sequence continues at coordinate 564,116,074 of CM053786.1, read as the reverse complement.
TGTACAGAAACCTCTACCTTCTCTAGAAGCAAGGTTTGAGGTGAATTCCATTAACTAGAATTGGTAGAACATCACCATCAGCCCTGGATAACTAAAAAACAACTTCCTTACATCTGGTGATAACATATGGGTCACTCCACATGGCATCAAACTTGGAGTGTTTACCTAGTTTAGCTCTATCTGCATCCCACTTGAGAACAAGGTCTCCTTCTTTGAAGACTTTGGCTGTAGCCATCTTGTCAAAACTTCTTTTGACCTATTGCTAACATGCCTCAAGTGTATGCATAGCTTGCTATCTCTTTTCTTCTAATTCAATTATTTTTTCCAACCTAACTATCATAACATCATACCCAACTAGCTCCAATTGATGAGCCAGCTCAAGAGATGGGAACTCAAGTGAAATAGGAAGCCTGACTTCCCATCCATATACTAGAATAAAGGTTGAGTTCCCAATTGCTCTCTTGGGTGCAATTCTGTCAGCCCAAAGGGTAGTCCTCAACTTGGGATGCCAACATCTTTGATTATCTTCAATTGTCCTCTTCATTATTGTGATGAGGTTCTTGTTGGAGGATCTAGCCAAGCCATTCCCTTGGGGATAATAGTTTGAGGAGGTGCTCAAATATATTCCATGTTCAATGGTTGAAGAGCATATATGGGTTCCAAAAAAATACTTGGCATTATCTGATATGATAGTTGAAGGAACACCAAATTTGGTCATTATTCCATCAACGAACTCAATCACTTATGCCTCTATTACATCTCTTAAAGCTACTACTTCTATCCATCTTGTGAAGTAGTCTATGGTAGCCAAGATCCATTTGTAACTAGCACAAGAGGGTGGGTTTATTGGACCAATGAAATCCAAACCCCATTGAGAAAAAGGTTGGTCTTCCTAAATAGAATGTAGAGGAATGGAAACCAATCTTTGCTTTCTTGAGAAGAATGCAGACTTCTCACATTTTCTTATCATTGAATAGGGTCGGCCAATAATACCCAACCCTCATTATCTTCATTTTTGTAATCCTAGTTGAGAAATGACCACCAGTAGTGCCATCATGGAATTATTTTAACAACCTAATGGTATGATCTATTTTGATACACCTCAATAGGATTCCATATGAATCCTTTCTAAATAATATTCCATCCACCAAGACATAAAGAATAGACTGTAATCTGAATTGTCTTCTCTTCTATCAAGAAGGTAGTCATGTTATGAAACCAATCATTCTAATTTTCATTCTTTGTTGCTTGCTCATCTTGTATTAGGAGGGAAACCTCTTCAGATATCTCAAAAGATGAGGCCATCTGCTCACATAATCCTTTGCCTCTCACAAGCTTGGTGACCTTAATATCAATGTTATACTCCATGACCTTGGTAATCCACCCATCTCTCTTTTCATTGATATCTATGTTTAGAAGGAACTCCTTCACACTTGCATGTGGGACCAAGAGATGAACCTTGTTATTAGACATAAGATGTCTAAACTTTTTGAGAGACCTTACAACAATGAGGAGTTTCTTCCCTATATTCCTATATCTTTCCTCATAATCTTTAAGCCCTTAACTAAAGAAAGCAATGCTCAAAATTCTCTTTATTCAACTGTGTTAGAACAACGGATATACTTGACTCTCTTCCAAGGGAGTAAAGGATGAAATCTTTGTCAAAATGGGGGTTGACAAGAGTGGGAGATGATGCAATTGATTTCTTGATCTCCTCAAAACTAGACATCCCCTCCTTGGTCTAAGTGAACAACATATTCTTTTTTGATATGGTTGTGAGTAGTTTCACCATGGAAGCTAGATCAAGGATGAATCTTCTCATGAAGTTCATCCTACCAAGAAAACTTTGTAATCCTTTCTTGTGGCTAGGGAGTGGGAGAGGGAGAATTGCTTCCACCCTTTCTGGATTTATTGCTAGTCTATCTCTTGATGTAATGTGTTGTAGGAGCTATCATTGGTCAGTGGAAAATACACACTTTTTTGGGTTTAGAGACACACCATACTCTCTGCATCTGACAAACACCTACCTCAAATTATCAAAGTTCTTTGCTACATGTTTCAAAAAGACAATTATATCATCAAGATATACAAGTACAAAATTTTCCATAACACCTTTGAAAGTCTCCATTGATTTTTTAAATGTAGAACCTACATTGGTTAGTCCAAATGACATTTTACAATAGGCATAGGTACCCCATTTGGTAGTGAAGGTTGTCTTATATCAGTCTAATTCTTGGACTAACACCTAGTTATAACCTGAAAAACCATCTAAGAACAAAAACCTCTCTAAGCCACTAACCTTAGACATAATTAGTTCCATAGAAGGAAGGGGATGGTGGTCTTTAAGAGAAGCCTTATTACGGTCCCTAAAATCTACACACAACCTAATTTCTCCATTCTTCTTTCTAATGGGAACAAGATTAGATGCCCATGAAGAATTCTTAATAGGTAAAATGATATTAGCCTTTATGAGCTTAGATGATTATTTTCTCATTAATAGTTCAATCTTAGGGCTAACTAGCCTTTTCTTTTGTCTAATAGGCTTTGAATCATGGTTTAAATCTATAGTGTGCTGAAATAGGCTAGGGTCAAAACCCTTTAAGTCTTCATATGTCTAAGAAATAAAATCACTAAATTCTTGACATAAATTAATGAGAAATTCTTATTCAGCCTTAGTGCATACCTTTCCCATGTGAAGAGTCTCTCCATCAGCAATGGTGACAGGCATGTTGTCATCTCTCCCTACAATCAAGTTTGAATCCTTGCTTCTTGCTTGATCACCAGAGTTGAATATGCCCTCTAAAGTGACTAGACCTTTAGGCAATTTGTTGGATTTAAGATTCATAATCTGATCCCCAGACTAACTTTATAGCTTAGATTAAATTTTAGTAGAGAATTCTACTTCATTTCGTAGGAAATTAACAATTTATAAATCAGAATCAAATACTTGCCAATTTGTGCAATTATATGGGACAATATACCTTACAACAAGTGTATCTACTGTTCTTTTACATCAGCAACATGTTCTGGTATGTCATAATGAGTATGGATTGCTGCAAGCCTATCAACATGTTTATTTTTATTGCTAGGAACACTCTAAATGTTGAATGCTTGGAAGCCCTCAAGAAAATCCCAAACTCTATGCTTATTTGACTTGAGAAGGTTATTCTTTGTGACATTCTAATTAATGATTTGATTGAAAACTAACTCGCTACCCCCTAATAGTTTCAAGTTCTTTAAACCTCTTCTTTGTGCAAGTTGGAGACCTTGCATTAAGGCTTCATACTTGAACACATTATTAGTGTAGCTAAATTGGAGTCTATATGAAAAGTAATATTTCTCCAAACTAGGGGAATGAAGAATTACACCAACACTTGAATCATTTTATTCCTTGAGCCATCAAAGAACATAATCCACAATCTTCTTGTGTCTTCTTTGGATTTTATGAGATTGGGAATAGAAACACCCTCCTCCAATATACAATAGGTGCCAAGATATATCTCTAGAGCTTTTTGTACTGGATCAATTTGAAAAGCATTGGACCACTCATCTAAAAGATAATTAGGTATCCATGTTATGGAAGTAATAGGCTCATGTGTCATGCCTTGATCATCTATATCATGAATTGTACAATTCATGTTCATAGGACTAGGTGTATAGGTCTCTATGTGATTAAGGGCCAAAGGTTCTACCCTTAAAGAAAATTTTGTCCCATATCTTGTCCTAAACAAAATATAAGACCAATATAATGCAATGTAACCACCTATCCATGCAGTGAATTCTTTAGAAAGATAGATGATGAAATGTGGCTCAACTTCAGCTACTGATATGTCTTGGGTGATAATACAACTAGGGCAAGCATGTAATGCCACTTTCACATTTTTTAGGATTCCCATTATTTTGATAGAGCTGCCATCTAATTGGAGTACATCCCTAACCATTGGCTCCTACTTAATACCAATGATGTCAGCTATTACTAAAATACTAGCTCCAGAATATATCATGCAATTATGAACTAGTTTGTCCCCTATAATCAAAGAGACATAAAAAGGAGGAGGCTTTCTTTTCTTTCTTGTATCTCCTTCTTTTGTAGGCTGCACTAGGTTTGTTGTATCACCTAAGTTGTTTGATTGATTTGACAACTCAATACTCTTTAACTCTTGTTGCAACAACTCCAACTGTGATGACATAGTGATAACATCCCACAGAGGAATATTAACACTAGTCCTCTACATCTAATCTACTATGTTGAGAGAAGTGCCAAATAATTTGACTAGAGACTTGAGGGCGATCGAGACTAATGAATAAAATTGAGGAGTTTGAGATTCAATAGGCCCCTTATTACTTATATCCTACTTCTTTTGGGGAGCAACATTTGATTGTGCGCTTGTAGCTAGAGTATGAGGGGAAACACTTGAATTTGAAGCTTGATTTGGTGGAGGAGGTATAGCATCCTTAGTAGCTCTTATTTGTCTTCTATTATTATGAGCTATAGCATCATAGTTATCATGGTTAGCATGGTAGTGTTCCTCTAGCTGATGGTTTGTTAAAGAACAATCACCTTGCTATTGTAGATGAGAAACATCAGTAGGTTGATTGGCACTATATTGTTGTCCTACTACTTGATCATGTGTGGTTAGTGCTTGGTATGGTTGTATCTTATAGAACATACACTATTTATATGAACAATTGAAAGAAGGAAAAAGAAATCTTTCTCTTGAGAAAGGTTGTTCTAAGGAACTAATGCCTTGTTCAAATTTATGCTTGTATTTGCAGCAGAGGCATTACCCATAGGCCTATTTTCATTGTGTGGAACATAACCTTGACCTTGATTTGGTGGCCCATTATTTGTGGGGTTGTTAAAATAAGGTTAGAAAGGCCTACTACTTTGAACTTTTTTCCTTTCGAAGGTCACCACCTTGTTGCTCATCTTCTGTAGCACTGAGAAGTTGTCTTCCAGATTCCTTTCTTGATTATTTTGCATCAGAGCCTACATCATGTCCTTCAATTCTCCTAACTCATTAGAGGATATAGAGGCTATTGGGGTTATATTGAGAGGCTGGCTTGTGGATGTTGTAGGAATATGGGGTACTTTAGGTTGATGAGTAGGCATGTGAAGAAAGAAAGAAATTTGAGGCTTTGGAGCTAATTTCCCTCCTTGAATCAAGATATTTTTTGATCTTATGGAAATTTCATATGCAACTAGTAAAGTATCCCCTCCCTTGGCTTGTAAGGTAGTAGCAATATCACTATTGAAAGCTCTTAGGTGATGCAAGAAAGCATTACCAAGGGAAGGCTTTACCGCAATAGGTATTCTATCCCATTTCTTTTGGAATCCATAATTAAAACCTATCACATATTCATGGGGTGCTCTCTTAATGGTAGCTAGCTATTCTAAAAGTGATAGGTGATCACTTTTATTCTCAAAATGTTTGCATAATGTTTCTCCTAACTCATCCTAGTTATTGATAGAATTATGTGGAAATCCTTTATACCATTGTAAAGCTTTTCCCTTTAATGATGAGGCTAAAAGTCTAACAAAAACATCATCCAATGTAATACCATGTATATTGAAGATGTTTCAAATTTCTTGAATATGCTAGAGAGGAGAAATGAAAGATTCACCAGTAAAATTAGGTTGGCTCTTAAGAGAAAATACTGGGATATCATGTCTTTGGGCTAGAATGAGAGAACTACCACCATTAGAGGTAGCAAACACCCGATTCTTAGGGAGATCCATGTGGAATAATGGTCTATTAAGATGAAAAGATAGTACCCTAGGTTGTGATCTATCAACAAGAGGAGTTAAAAGAGATCTAACAGGTGTATGTGTTACTTTTAAACTTCTAACTGGTGATAAAGAGAGTCTACCTCTTTTTCTTCTAGGATTAGAAAATGTAAGTTCAATATACTGAAAAGTACCTCTAGAAGATGCCCTTGTTTGAGATTTGGGCATGAATTACAACAATTCTTGTTTGGAAACCAAGATGTAGAAGTGGAGTCACCAAGTGCTTGAAAGTGAGCCTCTTGAAGGCTTGAAATGATATGAGCAACACTGTTACCTCAGCATAAGTTTAAGTCCTTTCTTAACACCAAAAAACTAATAGAATTCTTAGTAAGCTCGAATATGGTCCCACTAGGCATGCCAAAATTTGTGGACATGTAAGTTTGCACCTTTACTTAAGGTATGACCCTTAAGAGACCTCATGTAACATTGAAACAATCTCTAAGCTGTGGGACATTAACTGTGAGATTGAGTCTCCAGAGAAGGCCAATTTCCTTACTATCAGGATGCACCTAATTATTTCTTGAGAGGAAAAGGGAGAAGGAGATGCATGAAATCAAACTACCTATCTTAACCTAGAGGGTGTGATACACCAAATAGTATGTTTATCTACTTCTTCTTGATAACTGCACTATAATCCAATAGACTTCACGAAAGATACCACTGTCTATATTCTTTCAATCTTAATAGCATACAGAAGTCAAGAAGATAACATAACCATAAAAGGACTGCAATAGATTCACTTAATAGATTAGTTAACCGAAATGAACATAATCATATAGTATTACAATAGCCAAAATACATCTAGAAAAATGAGGTATAATCAGACTATACAAATTCAACTGGCTAAGAATGAAGATGATAGATATGATTTCTTATTGAATAAAAGTGAAGAACGTTTACAAAGAATATCTACAAAAGACCAGAAAATAGAGATTCTTTAAACAACAAAAAAACTTTCCTTTATAGGGTGCAAGCATAACCCAAATTAAATTTGAGTTTGAACTCCCCATGACCATGAGATCATATCACAAATGAGAACAATAATTGACAATCAAAAGAAAATATGATCATGCAACTACCCAAAAGAATGATAGAAAGAGCAAAGGGAAGAGTGCACCCAGCGAAAAGAGATCAAATCAAAGAAAAATTGATCATGATAAGAATTTAAGAAGCATGTATGGAGTGTGATGGCATTATCAAAAATGGTTGCAGACAAATAAATCATTTATCCGTAATCTTTCCAACTGCTACATGGATTACATTCATGTCATGCCAGATCAACGACATCATCAAGTCAACTGAATTCAACCATTCCTTCTGCCAAGTAGCATCATGCCCTCAAAACATTTCACCACCTCACTGAACATTCTAACTATCTCATTGAACTTTGCCCACATCTATTCTCAACTTCACAACCCTTTATCACCTTAACTCTCTAATCACTGGCACCTTGCGAACATCAGAGAATTGGCTTCTTGCACCCTCACTATGGTTTGGATCTAATAATCCTCTAACCACATGATGATGTGAAGCCATCCATTTTATTCTTGTCACCCCTTTGCAACCTTAATCTTAGTTTGACATAAAATACATGTGACACTATGACTGTCATGAACCTTAATTATTAGCATTACCATTTGCATCATCATGACTTAAAACTTGACTACAACTTAGACACCTAGGATAGTGTGAAAGCCACATAAATTTGACTATTTGATACCCCTCACAACTTCATAACCATTTATTTAAACCATATATTAGAGCTTGAAAGGTTGTGAAAACAACCCATTAACTGTTGATCACTTCATTACGACCTCTCACTGTTTCCTTTCACTAACTGTTGTGGCTCTGTGATGACCACCAAATTGACTGCCATCACAACTTAAGTTTATAACCTTAGTTTTAACTTATGATGGTGAGATCAATAGGTTTACAAAGCTTTGTGACCTAAACTAGGGTTTACTCTAAACTTCCTATGATACTACAAATAATGTATTTTGCAACCTCCCCCCTCTGACTCTAGGTAATCATTGACCACTTGTGATGATGCAAAAGCACATAACTTTGAACTATTTTAGTTAGCTTTCATGTTTTTGCAACTTGAATCTGAATGTTAGCACTAATGGCTGTAAGGCCGCGCTGACTATGAAATTGGTCATATTGCACCTTTGCAGCCCTTATGATAGGCAAGTCAAGAACTAGAGCGATAGAGTGATGAAGAAAGAATCGCATCATTGCAACCTAAAATCTCTCATTTGATGCAAAGGAATGAAAGACTTAGGGATATAAGGAAGAGTCAAAGTTTTACATATCCCTAATACGTTTGCATGGAAATTAATGAATAATCTAATGAGCGCAAACATGGCTATCACCCTAGGTGTTTGTGAGGCTAGCAACATGGACATTTTAGGTCATGGGGGAGGGGGGGGGGGGGTGGGGCTAAAATGGTTAACAAGATTTGTAACTATGCAAGCTTCAATATATGCTCAAAACAATTATATGATCAATGCTTCTATCCATTTGGACTTCATCCACAAATTTTATACTACTATTGACACTACAGTCATGTTTGTTATTAGTGGCACACACTTATTTAGATAGATAGTATCTACCCAGATTATTGTATATTTAACAACATTAACCAAGCATTTTAAGCTTTACCAAGTCCTATAGTTACTATTTAATTCAAGGAAAAATGTTTAGTTCACACCAACCAATTTCTACCACAAGGGTGATCAATAGTGTACACTGAGCTTCATAAGGTTTACAAAGTTCCTCAGTGCAAACCGAGTTATGTAGTGCTTATTGAGTTTGCAATTATAGTGATGTGAATCTAGTATTGACCAAGCCACTCAGTTTCAACCAAGTGATTTAGTGTATATTGAGCTCATTGTGATAGCATTGACTGAGCTATGCAGTGTGAATCAAGTGATTTTAGTTTATATGTTGAGTTTCACATTATTCACCAAGTCATCTGTGCAAACCAAGTTTAAACTACTTGGAAGTAATCAGTAGGAACTGAGCTTCTACATCTACCGAATTCATGACAATGTCAAGCATTGACAATGGATGCCAAGTATCAGAACATCATCGAGCTAGCCTTTAGAACCCAAGTTCCTGCAGTTGAGCAGACTTTGTGTATTTTTGTGTAAACTTGTATTGTAGCCAACTTTGTTGATGCGTAAATTGGATTGATATATATGTAATGTATTGTATCACATCCAACAAGATATCTAGATGAAATATAATTAGTAGGGAAGAGCAGAAGTGTGAAACACAAATGCTACAATAGTATAAGGAGAAAAAATGATTTATCTATCACAGCAAGGTGATTATTATACTCAAAGGAATCTCATCAAACCAAATTATGGATCAGAGATCAGCCACTATTTCATCCTAATAGGTGGATCAGTTAAATACTTTCACAAGGTAGACTTAATAATCTTTTATAAATCTCTTTATCAACTACGTACTTCATTGTATGTTTGTAAATCCCTTTTACAAGGTGGACCTAGCAGTCCTTATTGCTCCTAATAGAACATATCATCATAAGTGATCATTGAAGCCTTAACAAGCCAAGTTTATATTGTAGTACTAAAGCTTGTGGGTATCATCCCCATCCCAGTTTTACTTTCTATTTGGAAGATTTCTAGGTCACCATATTGTTTGTCAAAGTGTTATGAATGTTTTATTACTTTCAATTTTTCATGCATGCAATTAGATCAAGATTCACATGAAGGGTTAATTGGTGAAACAAGATTAAGTTTTATTAGTTATTGATTCACCCCTCCCCTCTCAATAACTTAGCCTATCATATATATTTCCAATAATTGGTATCAGAGCATTGTGGTGCTCAGAGAAAATTTTAACAACTTGAGCAAAGATTAGAGGCTATCGAGGTATTTAGACTTGACAAAGCTATTGAGAATGAAAAGCTAGATTTGGAATTAACTATTGGACAACTCAAGAAAGCAAAGTAGGAAATCTCTCAATCCTTGAAAAGGAGAAAAGATCTTGTAATCCAAGTGAATGACTAACTCTACATTGAAGAAAGAATTGAAGATATCCATTTAGAAAGAAATTTAGGTGAAGATAATGAAGTAATCAAAGAACTATTAGAAAGGAATGGTTCACTTCAAGAAGAAGTTAGGAAACTAAAAAGAGAGCAAGAAATAAAGTTAGTAAGATTGTATGAATTCTAGAAGGAGAAAACAAGACAAAAGAAGAGATAGAAGGAAAGAACAATGAAATTAAACACCTATCTCTTTAGCAAGCATACTTCATTGATCATCTTACTAAAGAAAATGAAAAAAATATGAATCTAAGATCAAAAAATGAAAGATTGCAAAATGATCTAAACACTAAAAGGGAAATCAATGAGAGGATGATGAAATCTCAAGCAAACATGGATCAAAAAAATGAGAAAATCCAATATAGACAAAAAGAAAGAGTGGGAATTAGATATACAGAAGAAGGTGAATCATCCAAGAAAGGAACTCAAAAGAATCAAAGACCTACTTGCAGTCACTGTGGTAAGATAGGTCATACATCAAACAAATGTTGGAGCAATAAGAAAGCTAAATTTAATGGAAAATGTTATAGTTGCAATCAACATGGTCATAGAGCTAATGAATGCAAAGAGAAACCTATGTTTGAAGGAAAATGTCACAAATGAAAGAAGCATGGGCACAAATGTTCTCAATGCAAGACTAAGATATTGAACCCAACAGAACAAATTGTAAAAGCTATATTTGGTTGGGACTATAACACTTGGTGTAAATGTCATTACTATGGAGAATTTGGACACATTTGAATGAATTGTGTACAACATCACATGAGGACAAGAGACACTACCAAAAGATATTTCATTTGTACAGAACTTGGTCATCTTGCCAAGAACTGTTGAATACTAGAAGAATTGAAGATGAAAAGAAAGCCAAGGCTAATAACATTAGAAAGAAAATGAGATAGCAATGTATTCCAAAATATTCTAAGAATGCAAGTCTAAGCAGTGATGAACATGTCACTCAAGAATTGGTGACTCAAGCATTTCCACTTGATCTCTCAGAAGGAGAACTAGAACTAGGATTCTAAAGAAGACATCTCACATTAGTTCTAGTCAGCAGAATGAAAGATTCATATTAGAATTCAAGATACAAAATGACCACTGAGAAATTAAGAAGATACCAGTCATTACCAAGTGAGGTCATGTTGTAGACCTTATCGAGCGAGATTGGGTTACAAGACACTACTGAGCAAGGTAGGGTGCTACTATGGTTATTGTGTGACACTGAGTCATGGTTGACTCTGCTGAGCACTTAATGCAAGTGAAGTTGAAGATAGTTTGTCATTTGAGAGAATAATCATACTAGGCATTAATGGAAATCGATAGGCAAAATTTGAAAAACAGGGTGAAATCAAAGTCATTTGTCACCATAAATTTTTTAGAGCTATTTGTACAAAACAATTTCTGAGCATCCGAGTGATCTGAACAAATTAGTATTAAAGATTTTTGTGTTCTCTCAAACCCTACCAAGAAAAATGGCATCCACTAGAAGAAAATCAAAGAAAGGATCTGATATGCTAGTTTGAGACATGGAATAGAAGGCACCAGACTTCAAGCTGAGTTTGGATGTCGCAAAAACCCTAGATCCAACTAGAGCTCAATCAAAAATTCTATCAAAGGTACTATTGATTAATGAAATTCGTTCACATTTTTTTTGTGATGTTCAAGATATTGGAACACTAGAAATGGATGAATCCTTGAGAGCATTGTGTGTGAACGATGTGTTAAAACCAGAGCATCAACACCTTGAAGTGAAGGGTTTTACTCACATTCCACACATGCCATGATATTTTCAAATCAAATGGATAAGATTTATCCTTAGTTGTTTGCATAACGATCAGCTGTGGTTGGAGCAACCCATTATGATAACAAAGAAGATGATCCATACGATCAATGGTCTTCCTATGCTGGCAAAAGCTAAAATGATGAAAACCCTAAGTTGGGTTGAACTAGAAAAGAAAACCCTTGTCAAGTGGGATGGAAGGGGAATGAAGATCAACTTTGTTATAGATATGGAACTGAAGTTTGGGATACATATCATTGCATAGAAAATATATAGCTCAAGCAAACTCAATTGTGTATCATGCAAAGAAGTGGATCTCACATACAAAGTGAGAAAAAATAACTTATCACTTGACCTTGCTGAGTTGATGTTGAATTAATTCAACAAAGATATGGAGAGAATAAGAACTTCAAAGAACAATCATTGTAAGTTTAGTTCACTCTTAACTTGTCTATTTTTTTATGTGCAAAAGTTTTTCCCATCTAAAGGTACAATCATATGGAGAAAGGATATACCTATTCTTTATCAGATCAATGAATATATAGCTGAAATGGGAGAAAACTATGTGAGTATTATGGAGAACTACTTTGATGCATTCAAGGATAAGATGAATAATATATTTAGAATACCCAATAAACTTGTTGATGATTACAAAGATGATATTTGTTTCATGGTTGATAGTGATAAAGTATATATTCAAGCAGTAAGATCGAGAATTGTATGAGTCAAGCCTCTAGGTTATGAGGTAAACATAGATGAAACTAAGGACATTATTGAAGTAGTGATTAAAATGAGCCCATTGACCCAAAAGTTGCATACTTTGGCACCTATGATGAAGCAAAGGCAAGAATAGAACTTGAGATAAAACTCCCTCATGTAGTCAACAAAGGGAAGAAGAGAATTCTAAAATTGAAACCCATCTCTACTCTTTTGTTGACTGAAGGAAAATGTGATGATATTAATGAAGAGAAGCCAAAAGAAGAAGAGCAAATAAAGAAGAAAGGTAAGGTTATTATAACCAAACCTACCAAACCATTTACTATTGTGTTTACAAGTAGGACATCTAGGAAGAAACAAAAGATGGGTGAAGAAGTAGAGGATATAATTTTTAAGAAGCCTCCATGCACCTTTTAGGAAAGGTTGAAAGAAATAGAGTCAAAAGCAGGCATAAGAAAATTCAAATCACTAAAACATGAGTTTGGGACTGTAGAGGAGTAGAAGCAAATAGAAGACATGATAATGTCTAAGATGGGTAAATGGAAATGTTCTCCAAACTAGCTTGCTTAGCAAATTTTGAGTGATTTGATGGAGAAAATCAAGCCAAGATGGGGGAATGCTATGAAAACTACTAAAGACATCTATGAGTAGACCCTAAGGCAACTCATGCCAAGCTTGAATGATAAATAAGTCAAAGATTTCATTAAGAAGAATGAAGAAAAACTTACCTTGAGATTCAACACTTGTCTTATATTGATGAATGACATTGAACATTTGGTAAGAAATGCGACCAAGACATAGAAGAACATTTATGTTCTTCACAAGTAGAGTGATTTTGTTTTCAATATCAGTGAAAATGATGAAGATGATGATGAACATGAAGAAGATGAGGAAATTGATGATGAAGAAGTAACACATTATGACAATGTAGATGATGAGGAACAGGAACAGGGACAGGAAGCTACTGAGGAAGATTTACCTAAAATTTAGAATGTTGAGGAGACTGACCTAGAGAAGAGTACAGCAGTAGTAATAGCCTCACTTCCTCATTCTTCAAGCAAAGAATTGAAAAAATCAAGCCCAAAGAAAGCTACTACAGAATTGATTGTGTGAAACATTGTAAGTACAACACTTAATCAATTTTTTCATGTGTTTAGCTTAGTACTTCATTAACAGAAGTGACAAGCACTTCATCTACCAAGAAAACAATACTTCCTCCTCCATTAGTTTTGGTTACACAAGGTACTTCTTCAATAAGTTCAGTATCTACTTTTTTTGTTAGTCCTACTATTTCTACCATTGTTTCCATTCTAAGCATGCAAATAATAAGTGCAAGGACAGTTGAGATCAAGCCTCAACTAAGTACAAAATTTTTGAGTAAAGGAAAAGACAAAGAAGAAGAAATTGATCTTGATGAGGAGATTTTTATTCCAAAATGGGATAACTCCAATCTTAATCCTAATCAAATGCATATATTTGGAGACCTACTTCCAAAGAAACTAAGTAATAGAGGCTTAGAGAAGAAAGAAATAAGGAATTTCAAGTGCTTAAAGATGCAAAGAATATTCTAGCAGCAACACTCAGCACAGGGGTTGACACTTCTCGACCAATTTTGATTTAGTTAGTAGAGGTAGTCAAATGGACAAGAGAAATTGTTGCAGAGAGCTGAGATGAACTTTGAGAATAAAGTTTTGGAGTTTATTACTCAAAAGATTGCAATCCGTCAAGGATACTTGTCTACTATTCTAGGCTCATTGGAGACCTCTTGCAACAATGTGGCTTCATTATTTGATAAACTCTATAATACTTCAAATTTCACTAAGGAAATTAAAGATAAACTTTCAAAGATTGATGAAGATTTGATGGCAAGTGCACAACAGTTGCAACTTGACCCAAGTTACAAATCTGCCCACTATATAAAGATCATATTCTTAATTGATATGTAGGTAGAATTGCTAAGAGAAGAAGCCAGAATAAGAGCTACACTAGTAGATATACATGGTATGATTCTCTCAAGCATGGATGCATTGCAGAAACATATTGCACATGCTAAAAACCTCATCCATCATAACAAATTCTCAATTGCAGACCGCATGATAGAACTATCAGTCTAAGTGCATATTGCATTGCACACATGCAAGGTATTACAAGAGAATTGGGATAAGATAATGGTGCTAATTCTAAAGGTACATTCAGATTTCTTGTCACATTTTGGCATTACTATATAGTATATAACATACATCTTTGGCATTAATGTCAAAAAAGGGGCGAAGATGTATATTGTAAAAAGATGAATATATAATATGTAAAGTATATTGTATATATATGTATGGAGGAGCAACATCATGTACTAATACTCAGAAAAACATCTCTTACAAAAGAAAATTTGAAAAATCTCAAAAATATAGTATCTAACAAGTTAGAGACACAAGATAGAGAATAAAAGGTGTTCTTGAACTTTTTGAATTCAATTCTAACTTATAAGTGTTTTTTTTTGTCACTAATGCAAAAGGGGGAGATTTTTGACATTATAGTCATGTTTTTTATTAGTGACACACACATATTTAGACAGATAGTATGTCCGAGCTTATTGTATAGTTAACAACATTATCCAAGCATTTCAAGCTTTACTGAGTTATATAGTTGCTACCAAATTCAAGTAATAGTATTCAGTTTGCATCGAGTAGTTTCTATTGTAAGGGTGATCAATAGTGTAAACTGAGCTTCATAAGGTTTATTGAGTTCCTGAGTGCAAACTGAGTTGCGCAGTGCTTACCAAGTTCATAGTTATAGTGATATGAATCTAGTGTTGACCAAGCCACTTAATTTCAACCAAGTGATTCAATTTATACTATGCTCATTGTGATGGTATTGACCAAGCTATGCAGTGTGAATCACGTGATTCAGTTTATATGCTAAGTTTCATATTATTCACTGAGTCATCAATGTAAACTGAGTTCAGACTACTTGGAAGTGATTAGTATGGACCGAGCTTCTACATCTACTAAATGCATGACGATACCAAGCATTGGTAGTGGATGTTGAGTATTAGAACATCATTGAGCTAGTCTTTAGAACCTGAGTTCCTGTAGTTGAGCCAACTTTATGTATTTTTGTGTAAACTTGTATTGTAGCCAACTTTATTGATTTGTAAATTGGATTGGTATATATATAATGTATTGTATCACATCCAACAAGATATATAGATGAAATGTAACTAGCAGAGAAGAGCAGAAGTGCAAAATACAAAGGCTACATTAGGAGCAACAAGATTTATCTATCATAGCAAGGTGATTATTACACTCAAAGGAATCTCATTTGGCAAACCATGTTGTAGATCAAAGATCAACCATTGTTTCATCCTAACAGGTGAATCAGTTAAATCCTTTTAGAAGGTAGACTTAATAGTCTTTTGTAAATCTCTTTATTGAGTGCATACTTCATTGTATGTTTATAAATCCTTTTGCAAGGGGGACCTAGTAGTCCTTATTGCTCCTAATAAGGCAGATCATCAGAAGTGATCATTGTAAGCCTTAACATGCCAACTTTATACTATAGTACTAAAGCTTGTGGGTATCATCCCCACCCCAGTTTTACTTTCTATTTGGAAGGTTTTTGGGTCACCATATTTTTTATCAAAGTCTTATGAATGTTTTATTTCTTTCAATTTTTCATGCATGCAATTAGATCAAGATTCACATGAAGCATTAATTGGTGAAATAAAGGATTAAGTTTTATTAGTTTTTGATTCACCCCTCCCCTCTCAATAACTTAGCCTATCATATATATTTCCAACAACTACAACCCTAGATATACAACTTTACTTTGTAAATGAGATCAATACACATTTGGTGTCTTATGCTTATCACAATATTTGCATTAAATCCTATGATTCTATCATATCATGTCAAGTATTTACTTAATCCATTTGGTTAACAACAAAATATGAAATGGGATATAATTCTCAACAAATTATAACTAAAATTTAATTCACTTGTCATGGAATCAAACAAAATTAAAGAATAAAATAAAGAGAGATAAGATCAAAATCGGGCAACTCCAACAAGTCCTCCATTGTATTAATTTTTCTTTAAATTATATGTACTAGAGTATCAGATGTATGAATCAAAGAAAATCCAAAATAAACTTAGGTCATTATAGTTCTATATTTTCATTCACTCGTAAGAAAATCAAAACTTGACAACAAGTACTGGACTGACATAGTGAAAATATTACATTCAACAAATCAAAATTTGGATGCTTCATTGTAGTCTTAGAAATCCTTTTTAGAGAAGGATTGCAACAAGCTTCAGACATGGCAGAATGACACATGTTACATTTCAATTGGACATAAAATACTTGTTACACAAGAGACAAAATACAAGCATCAACCTTGTAAACAAAGAAAAAGGGGAAATGGAAACAGTTCCAAAATGAATAGCCAACAACTTGAATCTTCAAGATCGTGGTATACCATACTAGTACCTTAAGTGCCAATGAAAAATCAACAAATTAGGGTTAGTCAATTTTATGTCAATTTTTGAAGTAGTTATGACTCATATAATAAATTTGTAATAATACAATATATAGGAAATTGAATGTAGTTTCTAAACTACTAGCCCTTTTCTGTAAAAAAAAATAAAATTGATTGGTCAATTTTTTGGATTTCAATAATTTTGTCCAAAAATTTTTGGGAGAAAAATAAATAGGTGTATATCTAACCACCTTAATCACAATCAAATAATAATATGTTTTTATAAGATACTAGATATAACAAGTAGACTCATGCCTAGATGTAACACATATTTTGGGATAATTTTATTCTAAATAAATAAATAATTAAGAATTTGCTGCTACAACATTTTCATAATAAAAAAAACTCTCATATCTGACCACCTTAACTCATTCAAAACTAAAAAAAATTCAAACAAAAATTCCTCCCTGTTGGTGAAACATAGAATTCAATGCATCTTTCATATTTTAAAAAGGATGTACCTTTTGAAAGTTATCTGATATTTTTCAATGACTATGTCAAACAACACTTTATAGGTAGCTCCATTAGAAAATAACTAATAATTACTTAACAAACTCATATTTTGACAAAAAAAAATATTGATGGAAAGATGACAACATTTTTCAAAAACCATTTTTGTTTCATTAAATCAAGTCAAAAAAAAGTTCTCAAATACACCCTCAAAGTATTAAACTTAGAGAAAAAGGGCAAAATACATAATTTTTTATTTTTGGGTATTGGCCAATTAGGCTTGGTTTTTACCAAACCTCATCGGATACCAAATATTTCTCAAAATATTGGGTACCAAAAAAATCCCACCAAACCAAATCTCATTTGAAATTTGGAATATATTTAATGTTTCAAACTAAATGATGTGTATGCCATTTCATAGGTTATACATAGTATAGTATTATATATTATAATATATAATAGAGTGAGTGCACTAAGTTGGTGTACAAAAAAGTGGACACCCAACAAAAAAAGTAATCTCAATAACCTAATCAGGCTTTCAATAACCCGATCAAGTTATTTAAAAGCGAAATGTTGGTCAAGCTTGGTATCTAAGCCTGACCATTAAAATTTATAAAACTTGATCGGGTTTTGAAATTTATCTTATTAAAAAGCCCGATCGGGTTTTAAAATTTATCTTATTAAAAAACTCGATCGGGTTTTAAAATTTATCTTATTTAAAAACCCAATTGGGCTTTTTAAAATTATGTTTCTTAAAATGTAACTAGGTTTTAGGAAACATAAATAATTTAATGTTGCCTGCATTTGAGGGCATTTTTATACCCTCAAATGAAAACAACAGTGTGGACTGGAGAGGAAGAAGATAAAACCCAATCAAGTTGGTAAGTAAAAGAGGTTTTTTCTTTCATTTTCATCCAAGGTGTCCCACAAATGAGGTATGTCTTCATTATTTTCATCATTTATGTATATTTCCATCATAGTTTGTAATATTTAAGTTTTGTAATTTTTTTTAAAATTTAAAATATATATATATATAAAATGCGTCAATGAATCCAAATAAAAGAGGGAGAGCAAAAAGACCACCTCCTACACAATCAAACCCTCCACCCATAGTGACACAACCACAAAACACTCCACCCATAGTGACACAAACATAAAACCCTCTAGCCGTAGTGACACAACCACAAAACCCTCCACTCAATGTTCCCATTCAACAACCATAGCTACCTATAAACCCTCTATGCATACCATTACATTATTTAACTACTATACAAGAGGACCTCATAAACCAACTTATACAAAATAGTGCCAACATTACACAAATGGTCAATAGTTTGCAGTCATCTACACTTTCTCACCACTCAACCCTAGCGAATACACTTGAACAAATGGCCCAAATTGTGAATGAGGTGTCTAGGGAGGTTACATAATGGGGTACATGGAGGGATATGTGTCATGCATTTTATGGTGATTTTTATCATATCACAAAGTGAAAGATAAGGACATAAAGAAAGGAACTATATGTTCTCTTTTCACTAACCATATATTTGGCAACTCCCTATTACACACAACCAAAACTTTCCCTATTCATTGGTGCACTCATACTAGGACAAGATCATGTTTTTGGGACAGGTGGTATATGGTATTTGAACTATCACCATGTAATAATTATGAGGTGCCTCTATATTTTTTGATAAATCTATATTGTGAGTTCATTCTTGGCGAGAAGCCAAATTACTTTGACATCTATGAGTTCCAAGGTAGAGGGAGAGGCTCTGCACAAGATAGACCTGAGGCTCATAGGGTGGTACCACAACATGAGAGGAAATGTACAACATGAAAAACCATACCTCATGTTGTGCTCTCATCAATTGTAAAGGAAGTTATTAATTTTTAGACTCTTCATGTAGTTGCATTATTGACATATGTTATCATTGAGCATGTCTCACAGTCAAGTGGTTTTCCTTCACCCACGACACCTCAGCCATCATCAAATGCACCTTTAGGGTCATCACAACCTATGAAAACTCCATAATCATCACCTATGGCACCTCTATCATCACAACCTATGACAACTCCATTAGCATCACATGTACCACTAGTGTCATCCTCACTTGTGTCACCTGCACCACTAGTGTCATCCTTGCTTGTACCACCTGCATTGTCATCACATGCACCATTATAGTCTTTAAGGCCCAATTAAAATTTATTTTAAGTTTTTAGTGCATGTGTGATGGGATGGATATTGAGGCATCTTAGGATGGAGTGTCATATCATCCATGTGTACATTGTGGGCATACTTGTTATTCATATAGAGGTGGATATTTCACATCCACAGATGATTTGATGACAATGGTCTTCAGTGGATAGGAGACACAAGTTTTTTTGTTTGAGTTTTGACATGATATTATTTAATCACCTAAATATTGTAAAAGTTTTTTTAAAAATATATATATTTTAGAGCACTATAGATTGATATGTGAACAATATGCAACGCAGGGTGCAGCAAGTGGTATGAGAACACCACAAAGTACTCATTCTTCTAGAGGTGTGAGGCAAGGAGCAAGAACAGCCAAGGTAAAAAATTTAAATATTCTTAAAATTACAATAATACATTGGCTTTGAAATATTGTTTCTTAATTGGCATGACACTAATAACACAAGGTTCCCTAAATGTTGTTTCTTAATTGTTTTACAATGAACACCCATTCTCTAAGAAGTCTTACAAGGAAGGAAATAGAATATTCATGTCCAAGTTAAATTGATGAGGACATCTCATCTAATTACATCAAGCAAAGTTTCTAGCACACTGAAATCAAGTTCCATCTCCTACACACATCATTCCTCTTCCATGTCCCATAACTATCATCCCTTTTTCATCCAACCTTCTTATAGACCCCCCTCCATTTCCTACCATTATTTAAACCCCTCTTATAAATCCTCTTCCATTTCCTACCATCATTGAAAGCCTCCTATTCATCAAATCCATCCAATTCTGATCCACATGTCTTGTTCTTGGCATTACCCAAAACCCTATCTAATGAACCTCATGAGTCTTGACATGATATTATTTATTCACATAAATATCATAAAAGAAAATATTTTTTATTTTATAGAGCACTCTAGATTGATATGTGAATAATATGTAATGTAATGTGCAACAAGCAATACAAGAACACCACAAAGTACTAGTTCTAATAGAGGTGCAAGGCTAGGAGCAAGAGCACCTGAGGTAAAGCTTTTTAAACATTCTTAAAAGTACAATACTACATTGGCTTTTAAATATTGTTTCTTAATTGGTATGACACTAACAAAACAAAGTTTCCTAAATGTTATTTCTTAATTGTTTTACAATGAACACCAGATCTCTAAGAATTCTTACAAGGAAGCCAAAAGACTATCCATGTCCAAGTTAATTTCACAAGGACATCTCATATAATTACATCATACAAAGTTGCTAGCACACTGAAACCTTTACATCTCCTACACTCATTTTTCCTCTCAATGTCCCATAACTATCATCCAACTTGCTCATAGATCATCCTCCATTTCCTACCATTATATAAACCCCTCTCATAAACACTCTTTCATCTCCTACCATCATTGAAACCCTCTCATTCATCAAATCCATCCAATTCCTATCCACATATCTTGCTAGTAGGATACCCAAATTCCATGTAATAAACCTCATAATTTCATCCTCCATATACCCATTCACATTGAAGAACCTCCATATTGTATAAGGTGTCTTGTAGGAGTGTGGAGATCATGAATCTCCACTTGTATTTCTTGAAAAGGTGCCAAAATTTCATTCGCATCTCTCTTTTCCTTCCCACTCTCTTTGTTTTCAATTTAGGCCTTGTAGCCTTTTTGAGCCCCAAATTTTCCTATCTTTCAACTATCCTTCCAATCTCATCCTTCAAGTACTTCTTGCATCTTCTTTCCCTCTTGTGATCTTCTTGTTATAGATTGTTCCTTCTTTCCATTTACAATATTATCTCATATTTATAACAATACTCTTTACTATTTTATAGGGCTTGTTGGGGGCTGAAATTACTCAAGTTGATGATGCCATACATTCTTTCATTAACTTTGACCTTGATAGCTATGTGGTAGCATAGCTTGTACACCTATCAAGTTCACTATTTGAGTTGGACTCATTATGTATCTTATTGATTCCTCTTATGTTATATTTGTTTCTTCTCTAGGGTACTCCACATAACTTGAGGTCTAGAGGAAAGGGAAGGAAATCAACAAGAACACCAAAACAAAAAAAGGTATTAAATACAAGTCAAGTTTATATTTTTTAATTTATTATGAATGAATGTATATACATGTACTCAATATTGATGAATATATGCTAACTTGTTTGTTGAATATATGTAGAAACAATTGAGTTTTGTAGATTTGATGAATGCACCTAAGACTACCAATGAGACGATGGAAGAGGTAAATTTTCATATTGTCCTTCTCATAAATTTTAGGTTAAAATATGCATTTATTCTATATACATATTTAAAAATTTCATATACAAATGAGTACAGTTAAAATTTTAAAAAAAAACCTAGTTTGATAGTAATTATCATTAATTTGGCTTATTAACATGTGTTATTTATCTTTTACCTATTACAACACTCTTTCAGATTTCATGCAAATCCTTTCCCATTTACTTTTGTTAGGAGTCTTGAGCATCAAAGATGGGGTCAAACAAAACAAAGGCTAGAGGTATGTATGTAGATTGTTAGTTGAAGCCCCCACTAGTACATTTTGACTCATTTTTTGATAAAATTTTGACGCAGGCAAGCAGGTGAATAACTAGGGCCAAAGGCTCACCTAGCTATCCAAACCACCCTGCAAGAGATAACACAAAGGAAGAAAACACAAGTGGACAGCAACCAAAGGAGGAGAAGAGGGAAATACTTCTATTGATTCATCAAAATATCTTCATACATGCCCAGCTGTGAGGCCTTCTAGGTTACGGCCAATTACAATGCATTCACATTCAAAGATCCAACAGAAAATTTGCACTTTTAGTTCTACTCCCTCAAAACTTTCTTTCTTCTCAAAACTTACTTTGCTTCTAAGCCTAAACTCTCTATTTATACTTGCAAAAATGGCCTATAGAACATTATAGAACATTACATAAAAGGAGGGTCAACCCAACAACGGTCTAGACTTATCCCAAGAAAAGATCTTAAATTAAATGTCGTAAATGAAATAATTCTCGCAAGTCAGCTCGCAAAAATCATGTCCAAATATTGGCACTCGGCATACACTGGATAACTCAACACCTAAAGGAATGCTACAGTAACTCGGCACCTAAAGAGTGCGACAGGAACTCAGCACTTGAAGAGTGCTATAGTAACTCGACACCTGAAGAGTGCAATAGGAACTCGGCACCTAAAGAGTGCTATAGTAACTCGGCACCTAAAGAGTACGATAGGAGCTCAGCACCTGAAGAGTAACTCGGCACCTGAAGAGTGCAACAGGAACTCGACACTTGAAGAGTGCTACAGTAACTCGACACCTGAAAAGTGCAACAGGAGCTCAGCACCTAAAGAGTAACTCGGCACTTGAAGAGTGTGACAGGAGCTCGACACCTGAGGAGTGTGATAGGAGCTCGGCACCTAAAGAGTGCCACAGTAACTCGGCACTTGAAGAGTGCTACAGTAACTCAACACCAACTGCAAAATGAGCAAAAATGAGCAAGATAACAAGGCAACCCAAGATGCTCCTGCATCAAACAAATGGGGTTGGAAGAAATGATTCTCCTAAGTCATTGAGATGTCCCAACCTGAGCTAAATCCAACTCAAATTGAGAGATCCATGAAGCATTTTCAATAGGTCTGTTCTTCCACTTCACCAAATATTCATAGTAATCTTTTCCTCTTGTACTCTTGCCAACTCTCTGATCTAATATATGTTCAACTTCCTCAATCTATTTCTTAGGATAATCATCTGGTATAACAACTTCATCCTCTAACTCATGATACTTATACAAATCAGCAATGTTAAATATAGGAGATATATCCATGTCATCAAGTAACTCAACTTCATAAGCATTACCACTGTCAAACTTCTTCACGATCTTACAAGGTCCAAATTTCTTCATCTTCAACTTGCTATATGTTCCAACTGGGAATCTTCCTTTCTTTAGATGAACCATCACCTCATCACCAACCTGGAAATCATGGTGTCTTCTAGACTGATCAGCATTCTTCTTATACTTTTGATTGCTTTGTTCCAACCTCAACTTCACTTCTTTATGCAAGGACTCCATAAAGTTAGCAAATTCTTCTCCTGTAGTGCTTTTCTTTTCTTCACCAACAATATCTATCAAATCTGATATACCTCTAGGATGCATTCTAGTAACAATCTCAAAAGGTGTCTTCCTTGTACTCCTATTCATAGAATTGTTATATGCAAATTCAGCTTGTGCCAATACCATCTCTCAATTACTTGGCTTATTCCCAACTAAACATCTCAGAAAATTACCCAAGCTTCTATTCACAACCTCTGTCTATCCATCTGTTTGTGGATGGAATGTAGAACTAAACTTCAATTCAGTACCCATCTTCTTCCACAAAGTCTTCCAAAAATAACCAACAAACTTACTGTCTCTATCTGAAATAATGCTTCTTGGTAATCCATGCAATCTCACAATCTCTTTAAAGAAAAGTTCAGCAACATGCTCTGCATCTGATGTCTTCTTACATGGTATGAAATGAGCCATCTTAGAAAATCTATCCACTACAAAAAATATGGAATCATACCCTTTCACAATTTTAGGCAATCCAAGAACAAAATCCATACTGATATCAGTCCATGGTTTCTCAGGAACAATAATAGGTGTATACAAACCCATATTTTGACTTACTCCCTTTGCAACTTGACAAACTCCATAGCTCTTTACAAATTTTTGAACATCCTTATACATTTGTGGCCAATAATATTTCTCTTTTAGCAAACTCAATGTCTTATCAATTCCAAAATGTCCAGCTAATCCACCACTATGCTTTTCCTTAATCAAATTCAACCTCATAGGACTTCTAGGAATACACAACTGAATGCCTTTGAACAACATACCTTCTTGAATAAAATACTCATCATACTTACTTATGTGATCTGTCAAATTTGGTGCTCTACACTCTCTCCACGCCTTAGAAAAATCAGGATCAACATCATATAACTCTTTCATCTCATCAAAACCAAGAAATTCAACCTTCATTTCAGTCAACAAAGAATGTCTTCTACTCAATGCATCAGCAACTTTGTTAGTAACTCCACTCTTATGCTTGATCACAAATGTAAAACTCTGCAAATACTCAACCCACTTCATATGTCTTTGATTCAATTTATGTTGACTTCCCAAGTATTGTAAAGCTTTATGATCAGTATACAACACAAACTCCTTAGGCATTAAATAATGTCTCCATTTCTTCAATGCTTGAACAATGGCATAGAATTCTTGATCATACATAGAATATTTTCTTTTAGCATCATTCAACTTTTCACTAAAGAAAGCAACAAGCTTACCTTCTTGACTTAATACAACTCCTATTGCGTTACCACTTGCATCACATTCAACTTGAAATACTTTGTTGAAATCAGGTAAAGCCAATACAGGTAATTCAGCAAAATTTTGTTTCAAAGTCTCAAAACTATTATCAGCTCCATGTGTCCACTTGAATTCCTTTTTATCTCCCCTCATTGTTTCAGTCATAGCATTACAAACAACATTGAATTTATTTATAAACTTTCTGTAAAAACTAGCCAAACCATGAAATGATCTTACCTCACTCACATTCTCAGGTGTAGGCCATTCCAAAATTGCTTTAACCTTTTCAGGATCCATCTTCAAACCATCAACTAAAATCACAAACCCCAAATACACAATCTCCTCTTGCATAAAAGAACACTTTTTTAGATTAATCAATAACTTTTCCTCTTTCAACCTCTGCAATACTTGCCTAATATGCTCAAGATGTTCTTCCTTAGTCTTTTTGAATATCAGAATATCATCCAAATAAACAATCACAAATTTATCCAAAAATCTTTTTAGAACTTCATTCATCAACCTCATGAAAGTATTGGGTGCATAAGTCAAACCAAAGGGCATAACCAACCATTCATACAAACCATCTTTTGTCTTGAAAGCAGTCTTCCATTCATCGCTTTCTTTGATTCTAATATGATGATAACCACTCTTCAAATCAATCTTGGTAAAATACTTTGCTCCACTCAAACAATCCATTATGTCATCCATTCTTGGCATAGGAAACTTATATTTCACTGTTATCTTGTTAATGGCTCTGGAATTAGTACACATTCTCCATTCTCCATTCTTTTTGGGTGCTAATATAGTAGGTACAGCACATGGACTCAAGCTTTCTTTGATCAAACCTTTCTGTAATAGTTCATGCACTTGTCTGTTAAGTTCTTCATTCTCTGTAGGTGTCAATCTATATGGTGCTTTGTTTGGAAAACTAGCTCTAGGAATTAGGTCCATACAATGACTTATACTTCTTACTGGAGGTAAACCATCAAGAATATCTTCAGCAATAATGCCTTTATACTCATTCAACAACTCTGCAATTTCTCCTGGAACTTGGTCAATACTACCATCTATCACTCGGTCACCACTAACTGGCACTCGGTTAACATTGTTTTCTGGCACTCGGTCTCCATTGACAAAACTTGGTTTTCTTGGAATTATAGAAAAACAAACTTGATTCTTTTTTACTTCTTTTTCAAAAATTTTCCCATTAACCATGCAAATTTTTATAGCAGTACAATTAACCTCATCTGGAACTTCAATCAAAGGCAACAATGTTTGTTTCTTCCCATTTACCCAAAGAGTATATTGATTCAATCTTTCATCGTGTACATCATATCTATCATATTGCCAAGGTCTACCCAACAAAATATGACAACAATCCATGGGCATAATATCTGACAACAATCCATGGGCATAATATCACACAAAACTTCATCAAAGTAATGTCCAATTTTGAACTTCACAAGGCATTGCTCACTTACCAATATCTTATGCTCATCTTTGATCCATGAAACATGATAAGGTTTGGGATGTTTCAGCCTCTGCAACTGCAACTTTTTAACCAGCTCTTCTGATGCCAGATTTGTAGAACTTCCACTGTCAATGATCACTTTACAACATTTTTCAGCCATCTTACATCTTGTCTTGAAAAGACTTCTCCTTAAAATAGGTTCCTCATCACTTCCCTTATTACATAAGGTTCTTCTCACCATCAAATTTTCTCCAGCCTTAGGTCCACTTCGTGAACCCTCATTATCTTCTTGAATCACAACATTTCTATTATTTTGCCCATCTTCAAAAGATCTACATTCAAAGGATCTATGTCCTTCTTTGCCACATCTAAAACAATTACCATGAAATCCACCTCTAGAATAAGAATTACCTCTTCCTCGGTAAGAATTAGTGATTCCTCAGTAAGAATTACCACTTTCCCATTCAATCTTTCCTTTTTCATCATTCTTCCATTTAGATCTACCTTTATCCTGCACAGAACTGTCAGATCTACCACTTTCTCCATAAGATCTACCTCTGCCTCTTTGGAATCTACCACCTCTACCTCTCTGTCTTTGTTCATGCTTCTTTGTCAAGATCTCGTCAGCTTTTAAGGCATATTGATATGCTTCTTCTACACTTTCCAGCTTCACAAAACTTATTTCATCTTGTATTCCAGATCTCAATCCATTAATGTACCTTGCAATTTTTTCAACATCATCATCTACATGTCCAAATCTTATGTCCAATCTATAGAATTCCTCAGTATACTCTTTCATAGTCATTTTTTTTTGTTTCAAATTTTGCATCTTTCTCAACAAGCTAACTTGGTAATCAGCAAGAAGGAATTTTTTCTTTACCTTGTTCACCATCTTTGGCCAAGTTCTGATCTTCTCCTTTCCTCTCCTTTGTCTATCAGTTTGTAAGTGTTCCCACCATAATGATGCATGACCTTTCAACCTAGTGACTGTAATCTTCACCTTTCTATTATCAGGAGTGTTTTCATACTCAAAGAACTTCTCCATATCAAAGATCCAATCCAACACAACATTGGTGTCCAATTTTCCATCATAAGGAACAAATTCTACAACAGGTTTTAAATTTTCTCTAGACAATACTCTCAAAAATCTTGCTTCATCTTGGTCTTCTTCAAGTTTTGGATTATGGTTTGGTGCTACTGCTTCATCATCACTTACATCATCAAGATGTGCTCCTCTCCTCTGGGCTGTCTCCACAGCATCTAATCTGGCTACAATTTGTCTCAACTGATCCAATATAGCATTATCAATATTATTTCCTCTACCACGAACCATCTTTACAAATTAGGTTCCTAAAAGATCGTAACCCTCTACAAGTTATAGGTCAAATCCATAGATCTTCCACCCTACAACCAAAACCAAATCAGGGTTCTACACGATCCAATCTCTACAAGGATGAACCTCAAGCTCTGATACCAACTGACATAAGCAAGTGGGTGAATAACTAGGGCCAAAGGCTCACCCAGCTATCCAAACCACCCTGCAAGAGATAACACAACAGAAGAAAACACAAGTGGACAACAACCAAAGGAGGAGAAGAGGGAAATACTTCTATTGATTAATCAAAATATCTTCATAGATGTCCAGCTATGAGGCCTTCTGGGTTACGGCCAATTACAATGCATTCACATTCAAAGATCCAACAACAAATTCACACTTTCAGTTTTTCTCCCTCAAAAATTTCTTTCTTCTCAAAACTTACTTCACTTCTAAGCCTAAACTCTCTATTTATACTTGCGAAAATGGCCTACAGAACATTCTAGAACATTACATAAGAGGAGGGCCAACCCAAAAATGATCTGGACTCATCCCAAGAAAACATCTTAAATTAAATGTCATAAATGAAATAATTCCCACAAGTCAGCTCACAAAAATCACGTCCAAATACTGGCACTCGGCATACACTGGATAACTCGACACCTAAAGGAATGCTATAGTAAATCGGCACCTGAAGAGTGCGACAGGAACTTGGCACTTGAAGAGTGCTACAATAACTTAGCACCTGAAGAGTGTGACAGGAACTCGGCACCTGAAGAGTGCTATAGTAACTCAGCACCTGAAGAGTGCGACAGGATCTCGGCACCTGAAGAGTAACTCGACACCTAAAGAGTGCTACAGTAACTTGGCACCTGAAGAGTGCGACGGGAGCTCAGCACCTGAAGAGTAACTTGACACCTGAAGAGTGCGACAGGAGCTCAACACCTGAGGAGTGCGACAGGAGCTCGACACCTAAAGAGTGCTACAGTAACTCGGCACCTGAAGAGTGCTACAGTAACTTGACACCAACTGTAAAATGAGCAAAAATGAGCAGGATAACAAGGCAACCCAGGATGCTCCTGCATCAAATTTAGTCAAATTTTTTACCCATGTTGGTCAAATCTTTGACTAATTACTGTGCTGCTATTTTTGTCATTAAAATTTTGACCAACACTTGTATGTGTCAAAAGTTTGACCAAGCATTTGGTTGAAAAGGGCTTCTATTGGTATGAGGACCATTGGTCAAAATTTTGATCAATCTCGATTGAAATGCCCACCAAACATTGGTCAAAATTTTGATCAATACTAGCCCTTCATCGACCAACATGACAAACCCCTAACTAATGATTTGGTTAGAATTTTGACAATGTTGGCCCTTCATTGACCAACATGTTGAACCCACAACCAATGTTTGGTGGAAATTTTGACCAATGTTAGTCCTTCATTGACCAACATGCGAAACCCATGACCAAAGAATTGGTTGAAATTTTGACCAAACTTTGGTGGAAATGTCGACTAAGATTGGTCAAATTTTTTACCAAGATGATTTGTTTAAAAAAAATAGTGGAAGATAATGTTGGAATTATGATATATTTTTCATTAGTGCAAACACTTATTCTATCCTGAATGCTTATCTTGCTCATCACTTAGTCTCAAGTATATACCGAGCATTCAGTGGTTACCTTATAAGTTCAGCAGGCAAATAGTTCTCACCGAGTATTCCAGAAGATACCAACTGAATGAGAAGTTCAACAGCCAAATAGTTCTCACTGAGCATTCCAAAAGATACCGAGTGAAAAAAGTAAAGGAAGTTCAATAGTGTTTACCGAGTGAAAAAGGTAATCAAAGATCAGCAGAGTTTACCGAGTGAAAAAGGTAATCAAAGATTAGCAAAGTTTATCGAGTGAAAAAGGTAATCAAAGATCAGCAGAGTTTACTGAGTTAAAAAGGTAATCAAAGATCAGAAGAGTTTACCGAGTGAAAAAGGTAAACAAAGGATTCAGTGTTTACCAAGGTAACCAAGGTAAACAAAGAAGATAGTTTCTACCGAGTAACACTACATCTACCGAGTCACCAATGGCTACCAAGTTCCAAGCAATGTTCTGTGACTAGTATGAACCGAGCCTCTACTTCTACCAAGTGCATGACAATGTTGAGTAATGTAGTGGATGCTGAGTATCAGAAGGTCACCGAGTCAGTTCAATGAACTCGAGTTTACTAATGGGCCGACTCAATAATGTTTTGTTCACTTGTGTTTTGGCCGACCTTGTAACTGTAAAATATTGGAATGGTATATATGTAATGTATGATATCATTTTTGAAATATGAAATGGAATATGAACATATTGGCATGAAATAAGAAAGTATTGTTCGCATGAAAAGAAGGTATTGCTATCAACAATAGAGCAAAAGGAATACAGCAAGGTCAGCATAAGGAGTAGAAAAGTTATATCTATCACATCAAGTGATCAATATAAAAGGATCTTATTAGCAAGCAAGTTGTAAGTAGATCCACTATTTCATCCTAACAAGTGAATCAGTTTTTGAATCCTATAACAAGGTAGACTTAATAGTCTTTTGTAAATCTTCTAACACAGTGCATACTTCACTGTATGTTTGTAAATCTTCTAACAAGGTGGATCTAGCAGTCCTACTTGCTCCGAACAGGGCAAATCACCAGAAGTGATCATTGTAAGATTTAACTGGCCAACTTCATACTACAGTAATGAAGTTTTGTGGGCATCATCCCCACTCCAGTTTTACTTTCTAATTGGAAGGTTTTTGGGTCACCAAATCATTGTGTTCATGTGTTATGAATGATTGATCTTTCATTTATGTAGTAGATTAGATGAATGAATGATAAATGGTTAAAATGCATAAAATTTTATATGTTACTGATTCACCCCTCCCCTCTCAGTAACACATTTCATCTTGAATATTTCCAACAGATAAATATCCAAAGTAATCACCGACGACAACCTAGTTAGTGATTAGTTTGGATATTCATCTTCAAGTCTTTGGTGGGTCTACCACCACCTTGAGATGAGATTTCGTAGACCTATATTGATGACACTACAAGTGGCTACAGATGGATGAGGTTCTCCAATATTTTCTACATATACAAGTCCAAATGTGAATGTACCTTGATCATTTCCCTTTCATACCCTATCAAATTAAGCCACTTCAACTAGGGAATATTATCCCCAATATTAACACACCCATGATACTTAAAAGACTCCTCAATTTCCTTGGAAATAATCTCCTCCAAGACCCCCGACTCCTCTCCAAAATATGGCTCATTAATAATCATAGACATGAGCATCTTGAAGTTTAAGAAGGAGAAGAACCTCTTCATGTTAACACTATTCTGCAACTAAGCCTACTCAAATAGATAAGCAACTCTGTTCTGAAGTTGTTGGGATCTAGTGGGAGCAAAAGATTGGATTCTCTTGGGAGAGAGAAGCTCAAGAACATAAATCCTTCAAGAAATTCTCCAGAAGGAGACATATGTAGCCCAATAAGCCATTTAATAATTGTACCCCAAGTACTTCCCTTGTGAAATATGAGGCTTTGATCCCGAAGCCTTATCATTCACTATGAAATACTCTCTCGCTAACTCTATAGAGCTTATTATCAACATAGGGTGGCTGCCAAATTTGACATGCATAACTGGCCCATAGCTTTTAGCAAGAGAAGCTAAGATATGGTGAATTGGTCTTTTACTGTCAAGAACAATATGAAAGTGCCCAATTAGGGGAAGACTGCTTGGGCCTAGAGGAAGACGGTTCTTGTTATTAGAACTTGCAAGGCTTTTCGGTAGAAATAAAGAAACATAAATTGTAGCAACTCCTACCAAAATAAGAGGGCTAAATGTTGTTGGAGAATGTGTGTATCAAAAATTTGAAATGTAGAGAAAAAAATACTCAATGCCCATTTGTCTCGAACATTCAATCATAGAAGGACACCTCTTAGCATGTCGGAGCATTCTTTAGCTTTGCATTACCAATCAAAGTCAAATGGAAAGAGACTTCAATAAAGCAATATCACAATGGAAACTTCAAGACTACAGACTTTCCATGAGTGTTAGAAACTTAATATAATAGTATCATTTGCTTATATCATGAGGTAATCAGCATACAAAAAAGTGGAATCATAAAATAAAAATTCAATGGCAAGTGAAATATGAATAATTTATAAAATAACCAAAAAATAGGGATATTTCATATTATCATCATTAACACATTTCCCTCAAATGGTATTAAATGGTATATATCATAATAATGCTCAAAACTACCATTAATTTAGAATCAACCAAATTTGTAACAAACTCTAACCACACAAAAAGATTCATAAATCATGGAGTCATGAATTCATATGGGCCTAGGATATCAAAAAATAAACATAATGATATCATATGATTGATAAATCTAAACCCCAAGCAACCATTAAATGAAAATAGGGGACCTCATTGAATGATTTAGTGGCTCTTTGCATTAACACTAAATTATGTTTTAGACAACACTCCATGATGACAAAAAAAAATTGTGATTTAGATACTTACAAATAAAATCTATGGACTGCTACCATCTCCAATCATTTAATGTGAGATGTTAGCACCAATTATTAGTGAAGATACTTCTAATATAAGAGGTTAATTTTTCCTCTTCTCATCAACCAATAGTGAATTTTGCCCTCCTTGTTGTTTAATAACAATTGTCAAATTATTCTAGTTAATATAAAAGTTGCTATTAAGATAGAAAACTCATTTGCTTATGAAGGAACATCCAAATTTGCATTTATTTTTAATATAACAATGGCAAAGTATTCAGGTTTACACTTTTTCACATGGTCCATTCTAGTTAATAACAAAGATGATATTAAGATAGAAAAACCAGTTTCTTCTAAAGGAACATCCACCTTTGCATTTATTTTTACTATAACATTGGCAATGCATTTAGGTTTAGCCTTTTTCACATGGTCCACCAAGAAACATTGAATCCAAATCCCCAAGTCTAATTCACAAATATTCTTTATAGAAGCTACAATTGAAGCCAAAAATAAATTAGTATAGTGTTATGTGGTAACAATCTATTTTTCATTTGGTGATTTTAAAAATAATCTAAAACCTTGACAAAATTACATTACAAACCATATAGATGCTTCTTGTCTGTTTGGGGCATAATGAGCATAATCAGTTCAAGAGGACTCTTATTTTTATCCATATAAATTTGCATAAGATGTCTTACCACATCAACATTTTCATGTACCTGATCTGCAGGTGGTGCTAATGGTAGAGGATTCATGTTCTGCAAACAATTCAAGTACCATGATAAAGGTTAACCTCATTGGCCAAACCCAATATGCAATCATTATCAAAAGGATGGTTTAAATTGCATAAAAGATAACCATCTCTAAAATAAATTGAATATTTATAGAGTTGATGTGTGAATGTGGTACAATAATCAACTTGTCATTGACATACTACACCATATTGCTTACACAAGTTGGGCAGTTTTTGACAAAATTCTTTAATTTCTCTAGTAGGGACACCTCGAGTGAAGTTTACCAATGACCAATGTGAAATTTTGGTGCCCTTAAATGTCATTTGCAACACCAAATAGTAAGACAAATAAAAAATGAGTTACGAATAATAGATCTCACTTACACAGAAAAGCCACAAATCAATACTAGAATCTAAAATATTTTGTCATTTCAATTTACATTAGAAAATGCTTCTTATCAAAAACATGTCAAGAATATTGTAAATTAATGCAAGATAATTTATAACTAAAAAAGTGTAATCTTCCTCAACTTTGATGATATCAAAGTCAAATCCCCAAATTGGATTTTTCAAACTCGATTCTCATATTTTCAAAATAGGTTATCTTTGCCTCTATTAGTTTTCTACAGTAATCATAAAGATTTATCACCCTTTATGCTTGAATGTACAAAACATGAAGACCTAAACAATCTTTTTCTCTGGTAAATATGTAAATACTCACACAAAGTCAAATTACATGTGATTTTTCACTCCATCACCCCATTGTAGATGGAAAACCATGGGAAACCTTTTTGTTTGGTAGTTTTGTGGTTTTCCTAGGTAGGTCTTGGCTTACCAATATTTTGGCAAGTCTCAAGTAAGAAAACTTAGGCAACATAAAGGTTGGAGGGGCTGAGAAGTGAATCATTTGAGCAGTAAAAGAATGAAAGTGTAAGGATGCTCTCAGTCAATAAGTTAGACTCCCAACACCTATGGAATATCGATCACCTTGTCTCCATCATTCTCCCAAAATGAAAACTTCTAACCTTCATCCTTTAAAAAATCCCTGCAAGCTCATGTTCACAACCAATGCTTAGATGATAACTCTAAGAAACCATAGGTGGTTGGATATTAGATGATGAATGTGAATCTCAGTTGCACATGGAAAGAATAAAGTTCTATGTCATTGAAGGTGTTGGTGTTTTTCAACTATTAAGTAACAAGATACTCAACACCAAGATAATGAAAGCACAAACAATCTAAGGATTAGCTGCTTCCTATAAAAAATTGAATGTATTTCTCATCTAGGCCCAACTGCAATGAAATCAAGATAGATTTCTACTTTTTAGGCTCTACAAAACCAAGGTGGGTATACCTAAGGGATTGTTCAAATGAATATTACTAAGTAAGAATCTTTTAGTTTCATTCTGATTCTCATCTCCTATCTCTAACATATATATAGTTTGTTCATTCCATGACCCTTTAAGATAATATACATCCCTTATAAGTAGATTTGGTCACAATTCTCATCAAGTTTACAAATATTTCTAGCAATAGCAGCTAACTTAGACTCAAAGATTAGATGCAAACGAGTGCCGACCAACATTAATAATTCTTTTGAATAGTAAAGTAAATTGATTTTTAATTTGGGTTTGATGATTGTCTATGATTTCTTCACTTATAGATTGAAATTAATAGATCAGTGTCTCATCTATTTGGATTCAGAGTCCATTCAATTACTAGATTTGATTGATTTCTTTACAATCAACATTATCAACAATTCTTATTGAAAATCATACTAATAGACATCCTTCCAATTACAATGGATATCCTATCAATACCACTAAAGTATTTATTTAATTCATTGAATCATTAGCAATAGTGAATTGATATATAATTTAATTCAATTGCATTTAGCTGGACAAGCTTTCCTTATGTAGCTTCAAAATAACCAGGTAAAAGAAATGGAGACAAGATTCAACTAGAAAAGATGTGATGATAGTTCATCTTTGTATTAGTTTCATTTTGAAAACAATTGTATATGATTGAACAAGACTTAGAATGACTCAAGACCAAACATCTAAATCCTAGCAAATTGATGTATTCTCAATAAATCTATAGGGAAAACATAACACAAAGTATTCATCAAAAGGCTAGACTAAACATCCTTAACAAAGATTGAGAAAGACAGTAGTTCAAACCCCTTCTCTAGCCCTAAAATATCACTTATATAACGTGAGATGCAACAAGCTTTAGGAATCAAGAACTAATAGCTATAAAAAGATATTTACATTTTAAAACTATCATAAAAGATAAAATTGTGGGTAACAGAAAAACTTTTACAACAAAACATTATTTCGGTGGGTCCACTTTCTGTTTCATCTTCAAAAATGATGAATTTAGTGGTTGGATCTTCTACTATTTTGATTCCTTAGAATATGCATCCATCAAACTTGTTAATGATGTGTCATGATTAGGTGCTTGCAAATTAACCTCAATTCAAGGATCTTCACCACCTTTGTCATGAACTGCTAAGGTAATAGTTACATATAGGTTTGTTTTTACCACATCATTAACCTAACCCATAGTAATTTCCACCTAAGATGGTTGCCCTTCTTTTTCTTCTTCTCTCCATTGGTCTTTTGAAGGTGCATCAATGATTTGAACTTCATTTTGATCCATCTCATCTTCATCACTCTTAACCACTTCCCACTGCTCACCAAAAGCAATATCTACCATCCACTTGTCAAAAAGTGTGTCATTTGGCCAGTTAAAGTGTAGGATATCATTTTTCTTGTTGATTACAAATTTAGCCTCCTTATCAATATTAACAAATTCTTGTTTCAAAGAATCAAAGAATAATTGGACCTTCACCAGCTCCTCTGTTGTGGTTGCCCACTATGCATATCCTTTTTCATTAATGATTTTATTTATTCTTAAACAAAATAAATCATCTAAACATTTGGCCCATTCATCTTTATTCTTTAGTTTATTTTTCTTATCCAAAGCAAATGGGAACAAGTCAAATTTTTCACTTTTGTACTTATTCAAGTAACTAAAAATCCTCCTCTACAACCCAACTCTTCTGTCATCAAATTCTAAAAGATCATTAGTAATATAATAAGTTTTTTCTATGAGGTCATGTGAAATTTTTATGACAGAATAACAAAGAAACATGACTTCTTTTCTTCTTTTATTCCACTTATTGACAATGGGTTTCAAAGTCTCTTCATTTGCTTTTATCTCTTCCCATATGTTTATTACCCTTGCTAATTGACCATAGAATAATGGCCATTCAATTTTGTCAACCACATACATGAGATCTTTTCTCAATTTATCTTCATATTGCACATACAACTCTACATGTAGTGCCCACAGTTTGCTCTTTTCCTCTTCAAAATCCTCAGTTGTATAATATTGTGGCCTCTGTGGAGCATCAAGAATTTCAATGAGGGGAATGGATTTAAAAGGCTCCACTGGTGGGTGAGGGTATGTGATCCTTGGCCTAGAAGATTGTCCCCTCATCTCATTTTCAAGTTCAATTCTTTTCTAAACTTCTTTATTGTAAGCCTCCAAAACTTTCTTGTATTTAGCCTATAATTCCAACCTTTCCTACTCATCTCATTCTACAATGGACAAAGCTAAATGAGATGTTCCAACATTCAGATGTGCAGCCTCCACATGGGTAGTATGTGCCACTCTCTTTACAATAATATTCCTCATTAAGCTAGTGTCATCTGGTTGTGATGAAATAGTCCTTGATCCTTTCCTTAATGACCAAATAACTAAGGTAGCCCGGTCTTCACTGAAGGTGGCACCTTTTATTTCTTTCTTATTTTGATCATGTAAATTTAATTTATTTGAAACAAAGTTAAAAACTAGGGCATCTGTTATATCCCAATTAGGTAACAGTAGAATATTTGATGCTTTCATCATTTGTCTCCCCTCTTCAAGGGTTATATTTTGGAATTCTTGCATCATTTCATCTTTCACTTGATTTTGCATGGCTGTCTCCTCCATTTCTGGATGCTTTCTTCTTAACTTATTACATTTTTCCTCATATTTTCCCATATTTTCTCTCCATGCAAATTGGTAGAAGGCTCTTGTTCTAACAAAATTGTCATTAGATAAAAATTCATGACTAGCTTGTTCAATTATAGGATCTAATTCTCTTCCTCTATAATCTCCCACTATTAAATCAAGACTTGGCCTCGGGGCCTCTTGAAGGTTTCCCTCATCTAGCTCTACCTAGGTAATAAAAACTCCCCCTTGGGACCCTAGCTGTTCAACTTGCTCTCCAATGAGCTACTCCTCCCCAATCTGTAAAGGGGATTGGGTAGGTGAATATTCCTCAATGTGAGGACTTTCTTCTTTCATTATTCTTTGCCTCTTAAGAGAGGGCTCATCAGGTCTTTCTTCCAAGACAACACTAGTGGATGTGATGCAGGAGCATCTAGAGGTATAAGGGCAATCCTGTGTCACCCAAAAAAAAAATGTACTTAGACTTAGTTTCTATTTCATGTGTTTCCATTTTTGGATACCCATTTGGGTCAAATAAAGGTTTTAACTCTCACAGTTCCACTATCAGTGTTCTAGGATAGAGTATTTGAACACCTTGGGATACGTGTAAATGCCAAAAAATAGGACTATATAATTAAGCTATAATTTTGGTGAATTAGAGGGTGTAAATTGGTTGGATGAATGTAATTGTAATTTAGAACATTCCAAAAGAAGAATTAGGTCAAAAGGCCCCACGGTTTGAAAGTTATTGCAATTTTTTAGTTTTTGGGGTCCTCCAAAGAATGCTTCAAAGTCAGTTAGGGGCATTAAATGACCTCAAACAGGGCCAAACAATGTTGGACAAGCAAAGCTTGTCCACAGGGCTATAGAGTGCTTCGAGAGCTCTTCAAAAATGTAAATGGTTCATCAATCGGACCTACGGTTCAAAAGTTATGCCTCCCGGAAGTTTGGTTACCATTTCTAGATTCTTCTAGTTTTTCATCAACTTCTAACGCGGCTTCTAGAGCCTTCTATTTGGTTGGTGGATGCCAACTAGTACTTTCTAGAATGTATTCCTAATCCTTAACCCTTTGGGGTCTATTTCAGGACATTTCTGGCATTGTAAAAGGTAGTTCGGAGTGGAGTTTGAGAGAAGGTACTGGGAGAAGAAATTATCTCCAAATTTATGCTATTGTAAGCCCATAGGGAATGTTTTGGAGTTTATTTCTTTGCACTAAGTGTACTAGCATATTTTCATAATTAATAAAATTTTCCCTTTCCTGTTGTGTCCATTTTGTACTTGGGTTGTGTCCCCATTAGGATGCTATTATTTTTTTTCCTTTATCCACAATGGCCTTCTTATTTTGGATTACATTATAGCCAAACCTTTTCTGGACAATCAATTGTCCTACTCCAACATTTGGAGTGAATGCCAACCTTCTCATAACCTCGCTGGCTTTATTGGGATAGGCATTAATGAAGAATTGTTTCTTCTCATTCATTATTTGCATTATCTTAGGAAAAGTTATCATGAGTTTATTTATTGTATCTGCCTCTATTACTGCATTACCAAGAGGCACACAATCTTTGTCAAAACAATGAATGAACTCCAAAACTCTTGAAAAAACTCTCCACTTTTCTTTCTTGTTCTCTTTCTCCTACAAATAAATCATTCCTTCTTATGTCCTCAGGGTAATAAGACTCATGCTTTATAGAACCAAGCTTAGCCATGTGTCTAAAAACCAAATCATAGAATCCCTCAGTATCACAAAAAAGGGTATGGGATACTGTGATCTTATATTGGTCTAGTAATTTATATAAAAACAACCAACCATCCTTTGTGATTACAAACTAGTGAGCTACAGTACAAGTTGGGAAAATTGAGCCTCTTTGTCATTTTACCAAATAATTTTCCTCCAATGCTCCCAGCTTGCATAGTATCTCAACTATCCCCACCTTTAAAGGCACCTGGTAGGGAAATACATTAGGAGTCCCCTTGAGACCATAAACTCTAAAAATAGTTGAAATAGAGTATGGTATAATATCTCCCCAGTTATGTGATACTTTTAAACCAGAGGGGTTATCCATGGGTCTAATAAATTTTAGTAGTGCCTTAGGAAATCTGGGATTGTCACTTAATAAGAGGCACCTCAACCTTGAGGCAAAATACCTATCAAACCTAACAAAACTAGCATTTTTTGCATCCCAGGTCATACCTACACTCCACAACTGAACTAGCAAAGCTTCTCCCTCCTATTCTTTGTTCAAATCCATTTCTTTGCCAAAATATGTTACACCTTTAAACAAGAATATATGCAGCAATAGTGAGTAATGACCAAAAGTTTTTTCCACCTTGCCCTTGGCAATTCCAAGCAAGCTTGTATGGATTTCTTATAATAAGTATGAGGCAAAATTAAAAAGAATGTCAACACAAAAAGAAGAAATATGAGCCATCATATACATAAAACTTATAGGCATAAAATTTTGCTAATCCTCATCGAATACCCTACATAGAGTCCTATATATCTCCACAGCTCAGGAAGTGAAATATTTCTTTTTAAAAGGTTCCCTAGTAGATGTTGTGATCACTAGTATGTTCCCAATTGTGCCTATGTGTGCCCTTAATGCACCTTGTCTGATCTTATCCCTCTTAGATACATATTATTTTTCTAATTCTTGTAGGTCAATAGGGATATGATAGCTTGACAGTGGCTCAGACCAAAAACTTCTCAAATCTCCTCAAGGCTTATGGTGATGAGACATTCACCATCCAACCTCCTCACTAATTTGATTGTTGGGTCATAATTTTTAGCAATGATCTCTAATAGATCATAATCCATGAAAACACCAGGGACCACTAGTTTTCCCAGGTCAAAGTTCCAGATGTTCCCATGAGGGGAAAACAAATTCCTTTCTGAGAACCATTTTTTGAAAAGAACAAGCCCTATTTGAGAAGTCTTAGCATCCCTAACCCGATTTCCCTTATCATGCAATCCATCAAAAATTTTGAGTCTAGGGTTCAGAGTGGTTAATTTGTTCACTTGGGTAGATTCATTGGTGGATTCAGGCAACAATTCAAGGAGGTCATCATGTATATTTCTAGACAAATAATCAACCTGACCTGAGAAAACCTTCTTTGGAGGCATGACAATTAAAATTGTAGAATACTAGAAAGCTAAGTATATAATGGACTGAGAAACTTACTTGCTCTTTACTGTTCTATAATTGTAATTCTGCGACACACTGTGATTACTAGAATTTCTTTGTGTTTTAGTCACTAAGCACAAGTTCTCAATGACTCTCAGCTCCTTCAAAACCTAAAGATTTTTTGCATATGAAGTAAAAAGCAAGATTTTCACAATATACTCTATTCCTAGTTTGTATGAGGAGCTTTCAATTTTCATAAATGAGTTGTACGAAGAACAGAGTGGCACCACCTTCTATTTTTAAAAATCCGTTGTTGATTTCAAAAAATTTGACAATCTAGGAATTAAAAAAAAGATGACTCATCTTCAACTTGCCAAGCTGGAAGTCAATCCAATAAAATTTCTCCATGTAAGCCTTTTTGTTATTGTTGGCAACTTGGACCGGACCCATTGGCACTTATAGACCTGTGTCACCTTATCGTTATGTTGCCATGCATAACTAGTGAGCAATTTCCATAAGTGACATAATGACCACCATCAATTCATTATAATCTAACAACATGCATTTGATCATTGGTTTAACATGACTATGACGGGCTCCTCCTTTTCTTCCTTTGGTTGCTACATTGCTAGCATTAAAAAACTTGTAATTCTGCATAATGACTTAGTGCCTACCATTGATGCGAATTTGATCTGATGGTGTGAAATTTTCTATTCTCTTATTTCAACTATGGTGGGCCCATGCATTCCTTCCCTTGGTCATCATGCCATGTGGAATAAACATCGTGCAACTCTTGATGGTGACTTGGCAACCGTCATCGATGGAACTTTAATTTGACAATCAAAAATTTTTGTCTACTCTTTTTTTGAGTGCTTTTCCATGTCATATGTGATTTGGCAATACTTTGACATGCTAGAAAATTATATACAATATTTTAATCCCTTTCACAACACGATAAAATTGAGTCCCATCATGTCTTGACTTTTTCGATAAGGTGTTATGTTGCTACTGGTAGAATTCATTCATTTCCTGGTTGCAACATAGTTACTTCCTGGACTTTGAAAAATATAGCATGAGAAAAGCACGTGTTCTATATTATTGTCATTGTGTCACAATGATTACATAATGACTGAGAACTTTTGGGACCCACTATTCAATATAATTGTTGCCACATTCGATGTTCTTGGGCAAGGCACTAAGAAACTTCAGTGTCGAGAAATATCACATGTCTCTACCATTATTACTGCAATCAATACTTCTATCAGTGCATCATAAGTACACAATCCTTATTTTAAAAAAAAAATTATAGTGCCCATCCATTTGTGATTCTCACACTTTTTGATTTTTACAGCAAGGCACTATGTCGCTACCAGTAAGATTCATTGATTTTTCAATCGCAACATAGTGACCTCCCAGATTCTTTACCAAAACTAGTGATAGAAAACAACTAGTCCCTTTCTCTGATACTGACATCTTTGACATTAGTCTATTTGTCGAGAACTTTGAAATAATGAAAAACTGGTGCCCATTTTTTTGGTTTTTGTCACTGTCTTTATGTTTCACGATGGTTGCCATGTTGTGTATGGTAAAATAAAATACTTGCAACAAATGACTTAAAGACTTTTGTTGGGGTGCAAAAATTAAAAGGGTTTCACCAATTTTGTTTAAAGGAAACTTTGCACAAACCAAACCCTAACCTATAGGAAAACAAACTTATCTGATTTTTACTTGTAGAAAATCAAACCACCAAAAGGGAATGAGGATTGGAATGAGTGTGAAGAAGTGAATCACTCTCATGAAGTACGAAGATTAGAGAATAAAAGTATTCTTTTGAAAGAGTACCCAAAAAAAATCAATGAAACATGTGTTGTAGCCCTTTGGTAGGGTTTGAATTGAGGGATAATATCACACAAGTTGGGATTATAATGAGGCATATGTTGTAATGATAATAAGTCAACTAAATGAGTTATATGAAGTGGATGAAGGGCATTTGAAGATCAAATTCATGGATAGTAATGGCCTCAATTTTCATGAGGTTAAGGAAGACAAAGGTGAAATCATGTTGAAGGAATAGATGAAGAAAATAAAACATTTAATGAGATTAAATCGTTGATGGAGAAGAAGTAATTGGTTGCACAAAGAAGATAAGGTGAATAACATCGATAATTACTTTTATAGTGATTTATTTGCAATTGAGAGAAAAGTTGTAGCAAGCTATTAAACCTCTAACTTTGGAGAATAGGAACTCATGCAAGAGGATCAAAGAAAAAAAATGGAGGAGTTCACAACTGAAATATATCATTGTGAGGGTGTGATAGAGAAAAGATCAAGGTGGTTACAATTTTAATCGAAAGGAAAGTGTCTACACATAACTTGTCCATTGAAGAATATATGGATGGATGGTGGATCCATTGAAGAATAAGAGAAAGTTGCAATAGTTTGCATTGACAAGATCCTTGTGAAAAGTTGCAAATGGATGATGAAAAGAAGAGTGGTGTTGAAAGAGTGTCCCTTGTTGAAGGTGTAAAAGAGGGAAGAAAAAGTAAATTTGCAATAGTGATTATGAAATGAATGGAGTTGCAGACCTTGAAGAAAAGGAAAAGTTACAACAATGATGGGTCCCTAGAAGGAGATAAATATGACATTGATAATGGGTGATAGAAAATAAGATGTTGGTCCAATGATAAATGAGGAGTTTTTTTTCCAAAAAATTGATAATGAGCAAGTTGATGTGGATTTTTATGTAGAAGAGATGAATAAGAAAG
Organism: Cupressus sempervirens; assembly: GCA_028749045.1. Classification (NCBI taxonomy): domain Eukaryota; kingdom Viridiplantae; phylum Streptophyta; class Pinopsida; order Cupressales; family Cupressaceae; genus Cupressus; species Cupressus sempervirens. Next base: position 564,073,221 of record CM053786.1, on the reverse strand, counting down.
AAGTAGTGCAAGTGCATGTATTGAAGGAGTAAATGAAATTTGCAGTAACTGGTTTGTGTGAATATGTTACATTTTTTTTTTGGAGAACTATAGGGGATGTTGTAGGTTGTTAACTTTTGGTGAATCAAAATCCAAGGAAGAGGAAATAAGTGGAGAAAGTAATTGGAAGAAGAGATTTTCATATTGAAGATGAAAATCAATGAAAGATGAAAATACAAAGGTGCATTTGTTGGATTAGCTCTAGCTATGGTATGCCTAAATCTAGGAGAAAGAGAAGAAGAGAGAAAAATTATTATAGGAAGACAATGAATTCTTTGAGAAGACATTGAAAGAGGAGGAACAAGAAGTAAGTTGCAAGTACTAGTTTTAGAAAGGGATTATGTTGCAAGTTGTTCAAAACTTGTATGAGTAGTTCCATTGGCCTTCCATTGGCTAGCTCTAGTTTGTGACCTTACACTCACAAACATTTGTATTGGGTATATTTAAGGTAGAAGCATCATAGATGAATTAAAGAGCTACCTATAACAAGAAAGATGTTGAATCTTTGTCCACTATTGACTGATTTGAGGATATGTATATAGGTTTAAGGAAAAATCAACTTGTTGCATTATCTATTTTCACAATTTGATATGATAATGCAAGATTCTGATGCACATTTCTACAATAAATATCTATGGATAATGCAATCAAGCTTGTTAGAATGAGAAGAAAGTGGATAGAGTCATTAAATTGAGAGGAAAATTTAAACCATATAGAACTAAAAAGGGGCACAAGTAAAGAAGGAAGATGAAAATAAAGAGTAATAAAATCTGAGTAATGTAAAATTGAAGTTTGAATTAAAGATTACACAAGGATAGTCAATAAGAAAACAAAGAACAATGGAAAAGAAAAGACTCAGATCATTATGTGATAAAGAATGAATTAGAGTCATACCATCAAAAGGCCAAAATATTAAAAGACCAAGTAGATGAATTACCTCTTGAGTGGGGAACACACACATATATATATATATGAAGCATCAGGGAGTGCAGCTGTTAGAGACAAAAAGAAATTCAAGTTTTTGATTTTTTCATTTCCATTCATCCAATCATAATTATGGTTGTATTTGCTAGGATGACCTTGGAAGAATGATTAGTAATATTGCTAGGAATCCCTCTAAGGCTCATTAGAACAGAGAGGAACCTAGAATCATGGAAGTAGATGATGGAGAGATAGTAGAAAATGGGGTTAAGATATATTCTATTGAGAAAAAAGTAATCCTTGATGACATGGGGATCCACACCTAATCTAATCAGCCTTGCTTACATGCATCCTAATGATGGATCAATGGGTGTGATCCAAAACATTGATGTTAAAAATAAGCACACAATCTAATCTAGAAGTTACTAATTGTAAAGTCATGGGGATAGCTGAGGAGGAAAAGATAAAAACCAATATCAAGGGAGCTACAGTTAAAAATATTAATCCATTTGTTTAATGTCTTTGCAATAAAGTGTTGATTGATCTAGTTGAATGGTTACTAGAAGAGTTGATGAATGAGGAATAGGCGGCTTTAGAGAAATAATTTCTCATTGCACAATTATAGAACTTTAAGAGGAGGAAATGACTCATCTAAGGGATGACAAGATGATTGTTGAATTGGAGCATCTTGGGAATAGAGAAACCAAACTGAATTAAACAAGGAAACTCTTGATTGTGCATAGAGTAACAAGAAAAGGGGAAGGAAGTCCCTTTTAGATATCTAAAGCACTTATTTAACTAGTTAAGGAAAAAAGACATGAAAAGTCAAGAAAATGTCTTATTCGGAACATAATGAGTTGCAAGACCATTTGCAACCATCTATGCCCCATCAAAATATGCTCATGTTAATGCTAAATATTCCCCTACATAATTTATAGTCCAACAAAAGAAATTGTCAATAGGGGATGAAGAGATGATGGTTCATAAACTACTCACTTCATAATACTGATTGTAGCCAATAATATCTATCTTTTGGAGGAAAAAATCCTTATACCAATTATTTGATCAGGAAGATCCTTATACCTAAAAGTATTAAATAGATTGAAGATGGTGAAATTTGAAACACAGTTTGAATAGATAATTTGATCCACGTGATTAGGACATGGGTGCAGGATAATTAAATATAATCATATATAAGCTACATGATAAAGGGAAATGGTGAGAAGATTATTACCTCTTAAATGAAGGAGTAGACATCAATTTTCAATTGGATCACTCCACATACAATATTGTTATTAATCTTTACTGCAAGAGAGGTTCCATGGATATTTTTGGAAGCTTTCAAATAAATCATACATCTAAGTACCCTTTTAGGGCTTAAAAGACATACTAAAACACTAGGGTTTGAGAAACAACTAAGACGAAAACCAATTTCCAAGCCCTGATGACAAAACTAGCATGAGTTATGGGAGTTGTTGCATTCATTTCCTAGCATGCATAGGGTCTTACATGCCTAGGGCATAAAATCATTAATTATTTCCTAAAAGTACAAACCTAAAACCAAAGGAATATTATAGTACATTTCAAATACTAGGATTTCACCAAAGGCTATTAGATTCCCATAGTGAAACCCTTGGTTATGCCTCAAAATCCTTGAAAACCCTAAGTTAGCTACTAATTCAGACCAACCAATGCAAAAAAGTGAATAACTTGAGATTGGTGATAGGTAGAGACTTCAAGAAAAATCCATTGTAAATATAACTCATTCACCTATCCAAAAATGTGGGTCTCAACCTCTGGAGCATCTGTACAAGTCTATATGCTATGTTATAATAGTCAAACTGCAAGAAAATAGGGTAATTTTATTTATTCAAAATGTGTAAATACACCTTATTTCCTATCACCCACCTAAAAGGGATTCTTATAGGCCTTCCAATTTTCATAAAAATATTTAAAACCTATTTTTGGCCATTGGGATTGGTTTTACATTAGTTTGCAAAAAGTTGCTTGACAACTTTTGAGCAATTTTGCAATTTTTGTAAACTATAAGAAAAATGTAATGAAAAGTAATAAAAATGACTCAAATAGGATCAAAACATGTCAAAACATGAAAATATGTAAAATCCTAAGTTTCTAAGGAATTTGACTATTGAAATCTGATTGAAAAGATCATTGGAAAAGAGATTGTTAAGAGGGAGATTGTTGAAGAAGACTATGTGTTTCAATCATTGTTTTGTCATTGATGTCAAACATGTTATTTTCTGGTAAGACAATTGCTTATAAGATTCAAGTACTATCACTTAGTTGATTGATGAGGAGGTTTTGATCAACAAGATGTAACAAAAGCACCTAGAGGAAAGGTTGAGTTATGATTATGTAATGAAGTACAAGGATCAATTAAGACAATGATGAAATGATGTATTGATGATCAACTTAAGGTTACAAAATGGCTGGCTACACTTAGAAAGTTTAGAAGAATAAGTTAAACAAATTTTTTCTACCAAGCTTGATCGAGTGGACAGTAGGTGTCGAGCAAGGTTAGTGCAAGCCGAACAGAAAGTCAGTTGGAGCTGAGTGAAAGCAAATTCTAGGGAATGCCAAGTAAGACAATTGATGCTAAGCATCAGTAAAATTTAGTTGATGCCAAGTGACTTTACGATTGATGCCAAGTATGTGTCAAGCATCAGAAGGTTGAATAATGTTGAACTACTACATTATGACAAAGATCAAAGATTCACCAAATATAAGCTAACAAGTTTGTTTTCTTGGAACTTGTGAACTAGGAGGAAGATAAGATTGATGAGTTGGTGGCACAAAATTTGATGTAAACCATTTTTAGGTGAATTAAAATGGATTCTTAGAGAATTTTCTAGAAAAGAAAAGAATTTGGGTAGATACATTGTATTCTACCTTATCCATCCAAAACCCTAATTTGGATGATGGATAATTAGTGGGAAAAATATTCTAATTTCCTTTAAATAAGAATGTCTAGTCATGAAGCAAAAAGGTTAGAGAGGTTGGTGTCATGTGCAAGAACCTAAGGAAAAGAAGGAATTAAGGGTTTTGCTTCATCAAGTGACCCAAGAGAAGAGTCTGCAATGACATACTAAGCAAGAAGGCTTGAGGAGATGAATGCTTGAAGGTTGAACAAGTTGTCAGAGCTACAAAGAATGAAAGCCAAGCAGAATTGAGGACTGAATAGAGATTTGTAATCTACAAGTGAAGTTGTAAGTTGTATTAGATCAAAGCTCTATTGTTACTCTCTAACAATTGTATCAGTCTAGGATAAATGTATCCATATACTAATTACACAAATATATATCAAAGTTCATGTATCCATAGACAAATTATGCAAATATATATCAAAATACATAGATCCATATACAAAATTTGGTTGATCATGCCATCGAAATGTATATAATATCAATGTTTCTATATACAATGTGGCATATGCCATCTCAAAATGTCTCATGATGCATCCTATGGAAACTATACTATCTTATGCTACTAGTGGATGATCAAAATGCAGCCTCTTTACTGAACTAGGTGGATAAAATGCCTTACATTGGAAATACAATAAGGAAAATGAACTCTAAGAGGGGGGTGAATTAGTTGTTCAAAACTTTTTTAGTAGTTGTTCAAAACTTTATCCACTAAAACATTCACCACACACCCATCTCACAATTTGCATATAAACTAAAATACCAAACTAAGCATGTTCATCTATAGCACGAAAACAAATAAACATTCATAACATATGACACAAGAAACCCTCCAATGAGAAGGTAAAACTAAGGTGGGGAGGACACCCACAAATATTTACTATTGCAGTTGTAAAGTGTATCTAATGAAGGTTATAATGTTTGATCATAAACTATGATCTACCCTATGAAAGGTCTGCCCTATTAAAGTCTTACAAAGATTTTTAGATCTTAACCTATTAAATAATTTCAACATCCTATCAGAAGTGTGCCTAGTTAAAGGACTTCAACTAACAATGAAGTAAGAACCTTGTTAAAGGATTTACAAAAGTCTTATAGGACTACTTGGTTAAGAGATTTTACTGATTCACCTATTAGAATGTCTTAGCCTTGATCCTTTGGTTAGCACCTCTCTGCTAGATATCATATCACCTCTTTACTAGTGTATATTTGATCCTCTCTAATCATATATATCACTTTTTTCCTCTATGATTTCCTCTCTTCTCTCTAACTAATTCTATAATGCATATTTCAATTCACAATTCCCTAGTCACCATGAATGCTCTATCTATACATGTAAACTTCTCTCTTTGCTCCTTTGCATCTTTAGGATTTGCCTTCCTTAAGAAGACCTAGGTGACTTAGGTTTGGGTAAGAATCAACTGTTGCGATTTACCCATTTTGTTGCTTATAACATCCCCCAATCTGATTGGTTGCATGTGCTGCATAGGAATTCTAAATATAGATTTTTTCTTATCATTTAGAATCATAAAACAATCCTTAAGTTAGCCCAAAAATGGTTTACATGGGAGTTTGTGCCATTACAAACAACTATGTCAACTTTTTACTCGGCACTTAAAGCTTCTGATGCTCGACATCCACTATATCTTCAATGTTGTAACTTGTCTCTTGAATGACTTGGCATCCACTATTTGCTTGGCATCTACTGTTCACTTGGCATCTGAATCACTCGGGATAAATTAACTTTCTTAGCACTGGAGTGACTTGGCACATACTTCATATTCTACTTGGCTTGAACTATCTAACAACTTATGCTCAACATACACTACTTACTCGATATGCACTTTTGGGAATATGACTAAGTGTACAATCACTCATATGTCAAAATTAGTCTGAGATTAACAATCTTCCCCTTTGACATAAGTGGAAAAAACACTTTGTCATGCATAAATATATTTATCTTAAGCATAACTTAGATAATCTAAGATTTTTACTTGGCACATATACAAATTTTCAAATTTTCAAAATTTTGCAAAACTAATGACTTACTAGTCATACCTCAAAACTTCATAATTCCCCTTGAGTTGATTGTTTTGTGTTGTATCAAAATCAGATACTCCTATTGAGTAAATGTTCTTTAATTGCTAGCCTACTCTATTTCTGGTTGTACTCCCCCTTTGGGTAATTTCTTCTTTTATGTCTCAATTCCCCTTTTCAATTCCCCTATTCTTCACTATCCCCTTTTTTTGACACTTATGTCATGGGTGGTACGTGAATAGTGTGTTTGTCCAAAATGTTTGATGGACCTCCATTATAATCTTTAGTGTTTCATTCGAATTATTTCATGCCATGTTTAGAGATTTGATTTGGATATCTAGCTCAGCAGCAAGGTCCACTAAGCCTTCATGAGTAGAAAGATGGGCATCTTTCTTCATCACTAGCCCTACAAAAGCTAGTTCCTTGTGCAACATCTCCATATGTGGGGTCAACATGGCTTGAATATTTATCAAGGTAGCCTTGGCATTCGTATCCTGTGCATGTAGTGCAGCTAGCTGACCTTTAGTAGATAGTAACCTTTGAAAGTGAGTATGACTATGACCAGGAGACAACTTAAGAATATCATCTATTGTCTTTAAGTCTCCTTGTAGCTAGTCAATAGGCCTTTCTGCTTCCTATGTGAAGAAGTTCACATCACAAAGCTTTGTGTATAAATAAAATATATTCTCTAACACCTTTTTCATATCTTCCATCTTGGTTGCTAAATCAATATGTCTAAGTGCAATGGCACTAGAAATATTTTCATCAACCATGATTAAAAATCTCTTCTTAGACCATTCTAAAATTTTGGTGTTTGTGTCTAGATCTGCATCACTAATCTTGTCAACCATATTCACCACTTGCTCAAGAATAGGTTTAACTATACTAGGTTCTAGGAGGCTGAATGCAACAAGAAATATGTCTTTGATGTCATATAGCACTTGTCATTTCTTTTTCTCCCTCATGAGTAACTCTTGATTCTTCTTCCTCTCTATAGCTACTTGCAACATGTTTATTTGTTCAATGGTGATTGATGCTAGATCAAACATTGGAAGTTCAATCACCTCATCTAAGTTGAAATCTCCATAAGATGTTCCTTCTCCAATCTTAGATGTATTAGGACTAGGCCTTGATGATTGCAATGGTGTAGCATATACACTTGGCCTTTGAAGAGTTTGACTAGGAATAGGAGATGCGGAGCTTGGTAGGGTTACCAATGTCTAAATTGCAATTTGTTCCTCTAGTTTCATAGCCAAAACTAACTCTTTAGTCCTATTATTCTCCTTCTTTTTAGTTTCTTCACCTTGAATCTATGATTTAGGTGTAGGACTTCCTTCCTTTCCTATTTGGACTTGTGTCCCAATCTTCTCAATTGTTAAAACTACTTGCACTGAAGCATTTGGCACCAATGTGCTGACATTTGATGTTACTGGGTCCTTTCTTTGGTATACCACAATGGGCATTGAAACATGAGTATAAGAGATGACACCTAGTTGTATTTATGGACCTCTTGTCTCTGTAATTGTAAGGGGCACACTAGATGTGTCAGTGTTTTGTTTCTCCCCTACTGATGCTTTGTCAATTTCATCTATACCTATTAATATAGGATTAGTGCAAAGTTTAGTAGCTAAATTTGAATCGTCTTCAAATCATCCTCTGTCAAAGGATTGATGTTCTGCATGGTATTATCAAAAACATCCTTTATCTTTATAGCTTCTTGTTGACTTGCTAGGTCCACATGAGGGGGACTGGCACCAAACATATGTACCTCTACATTTTGATCTTGTTGTTTCTCTTCTTCATATGTTGCCTCTCCCTTTGCTTCTTTTTTTGTACCTCCCTCATGACCATCCTTGATAGATACATCCTTTTTAACCTCAACTACCTCTTGGTCATCTTTGACCTCACCTACCTCCTTAGGTGCTTGCTCAATAGCTTGTTCTATCTACAACCCATAGATAACTTTCCATATTTTTGTGCTTTGTTTGACAACATCCTCAATGTTATTCTAAAAAATGTTGAAGGCTCTATATTTGGGAGAAAAATTTCCCTTGTATTTATTAATGGCTTTAGTCATAGATGACTTATCCAATTCTGGCATTACTCTGGCAAGAGTAGTCTCCCCAATATTCATTTCAATAGTTAAACTATATTTCCACCTTTTCTCAACTCTGTCATATAAAATTTTGGCTAAAGAGTTGGAAAGCTCAATAGGAGTGGTCTTAAATATGGTCATCATCTTGTATACAAATTCCTCAACCTTATTCATCTCTACCTTTCCAAGTTTTTCAAACTCAACATGTGTGAACCCATAAAAATCTACATTGCTCTTAATGTTATTGCACAATTTATCTAAATTAGAAGAGGGACTGTGGCTTACCACTTGGAATTGGCTGATGTCATCTAACTTAGTCCTCTCTTCATCTAATTCTCCTAGAGCTATATACTTCCTCCTTTTTGGTTGTTCTTGTTGACTATGCTTTGCAGTAGCAGTTGATTTTTTCCTTTCGGTTTGTCAGCTTCCTATGTTTTCTTTCCAGTGGCACTTGTGCTAGCCTCGATGGTAGATACTAGTGGATCTTGTTGTGTTGGATTCACAATCTTCTTTGGTTTCTTTTTTATCAACTCCTTGTCTTTTCTATTCTTCTTCTCTGCATACTTAGGTGCTTCATCCCTAAACACCTTCATCATTTTCCACTTCCTCTTTTTCTTGGTCCTCTTCTTCTTAGTCCTCTCCTTGACCTTGTGTTAGTGCAAGTGGGGCTTGAGTAAGTTTCTCATCATCATCATCATCATCATCTTCTTCTTCTTCCTCCTCTTGTCCTCCTTCACAAAATCTTTCTTTAAGCTTCTTCACAATTGTATTCTTCTTTCTCACCACAAAAGTTCTCTTCAAATCTATTGTGATTCTAGATTTGGCTTCCTCATAGCTTCCAAATGAGGTTGCACCTTTGTCTACTTCTTCTACAAGTAAAGTTGTGATGGTTTTTGATGTCTCATCCACATTGATTTCATAGGGAAATGGCTTGACCCATCTAACCCTAGGAACAATTTCTTGATTATAAGTATGATCAACATCCACTAGAAAACAAACATCATCACAATACTTCTCTACTAGTGACACTGGTATCCTCAGTCTTTATTTCATAGACTTCTTAAAGTCTTCAAAGTAACTTTCCATGACTGACTCAAAATTGTCTCCAAGTTGCTCTATGAATTCTCCAATTTGAATTGCAATTGACCTATTAGTCTTCCAAGAAACTTTACCAAATGAAGGAAATGTATTCTGCACATAGAACAATATACAAACTAGTAATGAACCGAATTTGCATTGTGCACTCTTTGTCTTTCTTATGGCTCCCAAGTTTTCTAATAACTACTGGAGTTGTAACTCAGCAAGGTCATAAGAGTGATCCTTCTTGACTATCTTGTAGCCCAAATCTACAACCATACAAGACACACTACTCAATCTTCTAGATTGAAAGAACTTGTGAGCAATAATTTTCACTACAAATGCAATTAGGGGATCTGAAATTGTGTCAATTTTCATCCCTATTTTGTTCCATACAACCTTGTATTCTTCTCAATTACTTTCTTCGCATCACTACACATGGTCTTGGGTCTATCTAGGGGAGGATACCCTATTACTCATTCAATGATCATTTTGGTAAATCTTGGTAGGGCCATTTTCCAACCATACTGAGTGATCGTGTATTCTACTCAACACTATTTTAATCCATTTTGTCTTGAATACATTGGGAGAATCTAGTGCATGGGTTAACCCATTTCTCTCTACAATCTTGTTTTCCTCCTTTAGCACTCCATCAACACATAGTCTTCCATACAAATCTCTATTTTCCATGTCTCCAATACTTCCAACCTTACAAGTGTAACAACATCTTACTGTTGGAAAGAGAAGAGGAGTAACTGAGAGGGGAGGGGCAAATCAGTTACTAAAAAAATAAAACCCATATCCCTTAGATGTCAATACAAAATAATTCTGTGAAAGCTTAATTTTGATGATGCTCAACAAATACAAAAATATTATAACGTAGTAAATACTAAGAATGCTCAGTAAACACTTAACATAAAATTCTTAAGATGTTATTTGTGATTACTTATTACTTTAACTTAGTGGAAAACACATAAGAGAAATAACATGAACACATTTGACACCAAGATTTAATGTGGAAACTCAATTTGGGAAAACCACCAATTGCAACTAGTTACTCATTTTCACTCTTCTAAAAAGAGCCCTATTAGGAGCCAATCTTATTAAAGGTTACAAAATACACTGTTAGGTGTGACCTTGTTAGAGGATTTAATCACCCTATTAGGAGTGGCCTTGTTAGAGGTCTTTAGACACTTCAATAGAAATGCCACTTTGTTAAAGGACTTTCAAATAGATATTAAACCAACTCTATTAATAGATTTGGATCACTACTAGAATGGTTAGAGAGTAACAATGACATGATCTAATTTGGATGCAACTCAATTGCTGATTGCAGATCTCAATTCTGGCTTGTATACTTGATCCTTCTTGATCAAATGAATATTTTCAGCTCCACAAGGATATTCTGCTTATCCTTCTAATTCACTTCCTCTTAGCATCATTCAATTATCTTCCATGCACACACACTTTCTAATCTTCAACTTGACCTTATATTTATATCATTCATTTTGTCAATTTGGCTAGAATACAACTTAGAATAATTAATATTCATCTCCTCAGTTGGCTAGAACCAACAAACAAATCAATTGAACTCAATATGCCAAAACAAGAAAATCCTTCATTAGTCAACCCTACTCTATAGACACTAACTCAAAAATGATTTTTCTATGTTAACCAAGTGAACTCAGTCAACACTACATACTTGCAAAGTTCCTTTGGTAACTGAGTGAGCTCAGTTAACACTGGTTCCATCCAACATTTCCTTTATTAACTGAGTGAGCTTGATTAACACTCATCTTCTATAGACTTTACTTTGGTGCTCGAGCAAACTCGGTAGGCACTACCTTCTAAACTAGGAAAACTCTAGAATGCTTGGTAGACACATAAAACTGTCTTCAATGCCTGAGTGAGCTCAGCATACACTGACTAGTGATGATATGACAGTTTATGTAACATCAAGGACAATACACAATTAATCAATTATTTCAACACTTACATCTTGTATCAAAAACTTGTGGTGGTATCATGGATAATGCACTAGTTGGATCTCCCTTGTATGCAATCTTGGGAATAGCTTAGAAGGGTGGTTGTTTAATTGCATTATTTATCAATTGAACATTTAAAACTTCTTTTCCTTCCTTCGTAACCATAGTAGAAGAACTAGATGGCATATCAAATAACTAGGGTTTGTAATAATTCAAATAGCATAACTCGACACACAATAAATACCTTATGAATCTAATGATTGCTGACGAGTAGCAGCTGAGTCCAGTTCACAATCTCCTTCAACTTAGTTCACCTTAAGCTCTGTGTGCTCTCTTCAATCTCAAATGAACAAAAATGAGTCAAACATTAACCATATAGCCCTTAAAACTCGACAACAAATGCTCAGTTCTTACACACCTATAAGATTGGCTATCATAGCAATTTTAACTCACTTGGCTTACACATGATTTCTTTTATGCTTGGAAACCAAATGAGCTCAACCAATACTATTACCTTAAATAGCTTGGCACCAACTAAAATTTTTCATGCTCAACAACAACATGAAAACTAATAAAAGTAATGGATTTCTTCCAGGTTCTAACCAATTGCATCATAATTCATGCATATATAATCTTTTTAGAACTTAGATTCTTGGAACTAATGTAAAATATATCGATGCAAAATCAGTTCCACATACCTTTTGATTGCCTAGTTGGGGGTAATGTGATCACCTGATCCATTGGATGAAGGGACCTCATCTAAACTTGATGTGATGTAATCCTCTTTTTTCTTCCATGTCTTGTTCATCTGCACTAAAACATTCTCAACATCAATCTTCCCTTTGCGTTTATTGAATTCACTACTAGGCTCTTTTGACCTTGTTGGACAATTCCTGTTGATATGACTAGTCCTCAAACAACTAAAAGATGTCATTTGACTCAACCACCTACTGTAGTCACTTCTTAAATGTGTTCTAATGCAATTGTCAGCAACATGTTCACACTCTTGACAATAGTGATAACTATACCTTGTATTATAATCCCAATTGTAGGATTTTCCATTGTGTTTTCCTTTTTTCTTCTTATTTGATATCCACTTAGCATCGGATATGCATTCATATGATCTATGTCCATACTTCTAACAATTATGGCAATGTCCTTCAAATATTTGTGTGCTTATAGTCATAGTCTTGCATTCATGTGCCTAATGTCCTTTCTTGTTGCACTTATGACAATAATCCATAAACTTCTACGTAGGGTTTCGATTTGCATTTTTGCTCTTGCAAACATTTGTTTTATGACCTATATTTCCACAATTATAACAAGTGGGTTTATAGTTCTTACCTTTGTTGCTTCTTTGTTCACCACTTTTAGATGATTCTCATTCCTTGGTATTGGTGTATCCTAATCTAGTAATATCATTGTTAGATCTAGGAGATCTCATTAATTTTTCAAAGTACTTGATGTCTTCATTAGGTTTGTTAAAACTTTCAGCAAATTCTTTTTCTCTTTTTATATCATTTCTTAGTTGTTCACTTTGTAACTTCAGGGTTGTGATCTCAATGTCCTTACCATTCAATTCATGATTGGCAATCATCACTTGATTCATTGTTTCCAATTTCATGCTAGTAATCCTATGTGCCTTTGATGTCTTCTCTTCCAGTCTATTGGTCAGTATCCTTTTGTCATCTTCGATCATGAATCTATCTTCCTTAGCTTTCTTTTTCTGCTTGGTCACTTCACATAGCAATACTGATTGGACTTCTTGTTCTATCTTAATATTTTTGACCTCTTCAGTTAGGGCACCATTCTTTTCCATCAGATCTGCAACTATTGCATCAAATTCACTTGAGTTTCCATCTACAAACAATTTAGTAGTGTCTTCCTCTTAGTAATATGTGTCATTATCCTCAATAGATATATCTATCCTTCTATTTAATGATCACTTCAAACCATCTCTTGCTTCATTCAGATGATATAGGGCAAGTTGGATTTCAATCTTCTGGCTTGTAATGACTTTTCCCAACTTGTAGACATCCATCTTCAAGATCTTTCCTCAAAGCTACAAATCTTTCCTTCTTAGAGAAGAAGGCTCTGATATCAATTTTGGAAATTCAATAACAAAAGTAAACTCTGAGAGGTGGGGTGAATCAATCCTTCAAAACTTTATCCACTAAAACATTCACCACACATCCATCTCACAATTTGCATGTAAACTAAAATACCAAACTATGCATGTTCAATTATGTCATGAAAACAAATAAACATTCATCACATATGACACAAGATATTTGGTTACCCAGAAACCCTCCAATGAGAAGATAAAATTGGGGTGGGGTTGACACCCACAAATCTTCACTACTATAGTTGTAAAGTGTAACTAATGAAGGTTATAATGTTTGATCATAAATTATGATCTAACTTGTGAAAGGCCTGCCTTGTTAAAGGCTTACAAAGATTGTTAGATCTTACCATGTTAAAGAATTTCAACACCCTGTTAGAAGTGTGCCAAGTTAAAGGACTTTAACTTACAAAGAAGTAAGCACCATGTTAAAGGATTTACAAAAGCCTGCTAGGACTACTTAGGTAAGAGATTTCACCGATTCACCTATTAGAATGTCTTAGCCTTGATCCTTCATGATGAAGGGTGTTCCCCTTAATACCATAAACCATAACATAAAAACAAAGAAAAAACAAAAAATGAACTTATTATTTATGCCACAAATGTAGAATTACAAAATTCAAAAGTACAATATGCTAACCCACATGGGCACCTTCATTACAATAATTTGCAAGACAAGCTGCGAAATATCACCCAAAGCTATCCTAGACAATTTTATGTCGCCTAGGAAGGTTCTAGACAATGAAACTTAATACCTAGGCTGAAAAAATCTAAAAATACTTATAAATTCATCCAAATACATCTTTGACAATTATTTTAGATATTTTAGGTAGCGCAACTTTGGAAGGCCATAAGTCTCAAATTATTGCTCTAATTGGCTATTATAACCACTTTTAGGAAATGCTAGCTAATGATCTATAGGCTTAGAATGGTGTAAGCGCCCTTCTATCGAGTTTTCAAACCTCATATAGGCACTCTAAGGCCTCCAATGATGAGCTTGAAGATTTTTCTACAAATTTTTTCATTGAAAATCCACAATAATTTCTCTAATACTTAAGCTAGAGCTCGTATGAAAAATTTACTAAAAATAACAAGTCCCCATAAATAGTAACCACCCTATCTACTATTCCTTATTAAAATAGAGAATACTAAAAAGAAAATATTTTTGGATAATGCAAGATTGCTCTTACACCCAGAATGCTCCTACATCAGACACCCGGAGTAATTTGAGAAGTGACTCCATCATGTCTTAGGTGTTCAGAGGAAAACCAAGATGGCTAACCTCCTCCCTTGCTAGCCATCATGAATCCTCTACTAGCCCCCCTGTCCATTTGACTAGGTATTCCTCATAAGTTCTATTCCTGGTACTTTTACCAACACGAATATCTAATATCACCTCAATGGTCTTTGTAGTCAAACTAGTTGTTGGAATACTCTACTACACTTCTACAACTTCATCTTCATTCCCTCCTTCATAATACTCTATCAAATTTGAAATATTAAATACTAGTGAAATATTCAATTCAAAAGGAAACTCCACTTCATAAGCATTTCTAGAATCATGCCTTTTCACTATCTTGTACGATCCAAACTTCTTCATCTTCAACTTATTATATGTGCCCACTAGAAAATGCTCCTTTCTCAAATGAACCATGACTTCATCTCCAATCTAAAATTCCCTATACCTCCTTTTCTCATATGCCTTAGTCTTATTCTATGTATTCATCTTTATGATGTGCTCCCTCACCTCCTCATGGATGTTTTTCAAATGCTCGGCAAAATCTTCTGCCTCAGCACTACTTATCTCTACTTTATCCAACTATGGCAATTCAAAAGCATTTTTGGGATTACTCCCATATACAATCTAGAATGGTGATTTACCATTACTCTTGTTGATAGAATTATTATATGAAAATTATGCCTATGGTAAAATTATATCCCATCCTTTTGGTTTACATCCAAACAAGCATCTCAATAAGTTTCCCAAACTGTGATTCACAACTTCTATCTATCCATTAGTCTACAAATGATGCAATGAACTAAACTTCAAATCTATCTTCAACTTCTTCCATAATGTATGCTAGAAATACTCAACAAATTTGGTATCTCGATCTGAAACTATACTCTTTGGTAGATCATGTAGTCTGATCACCACTTCTCTAAAAAATAACTCTGCTACATGAACAACATCACCAGTCTTCTTGCAAGGAATAAAATGTGCCATCTTTGAAAACCCATCAACCACCACAAAAATAGAATCATGCCATGCTACATCCTTGGTAATCCAAGAACAAAATCCATGCTAACATCCTCCCATAACTTCTCTAGTACAGGTAATGTCTAATACAACCCTATATTCTGCTTCACTTCTTTTGCCATCTGACTGTAAGGAAACTCAGGTGCGGAAACAGCTTCCGACACTAATCTCATAAGGAAAGTATGATGCAAATCCTATTAAAATCTTCTACAGTTATAGATTCAATATCATGTAAACAACAATATTACAGCCAACCATGCATATGGAAAATAGACAGAGAAAGAAACACATAACACAAAGATTTGCCAGTGGGGAAAAAATTTTAGTAAAACAACCCCACCCCTTCAGAACCTGCATAATGTATTATCTTCAACACAAGGTTACAATACACTTGCAATGCAAGTTCAACATCGATAACAGAAGACTCCAGTAGCTACTCGCAGTACCAATAATACACTTTTTTTGCATCGCATCTCTTTGCAACCCTAAAAATGCTTATAACATGCGCTTCACTTTAGGGCTATTCCCAAAAGGTAAACCATATTAGGGGTAGAGTGTATAGTACTCAAATATCTTAGTTGCCACATGTCTTCACCTATCATTGAATCTTCTTAACATAGCTCTTACGTGTCATAGGAATCCGTCATAACCATTTTAGTCATGATCTCCTTATGCACAATTCAAGATGTCAACACATCAACATTATTTGCAAGAAATACATTTTACAAAACAAATAATAAGAATAGGAATTATACAAGGTTGAGACACCTTATTCCTAACACTGACATATTGTGCAAGTTTGTACAAACTTATTCACATCTTACTACAACTGTGGCCAGTAATAATTCTCAACAACCAAAGAAATTATTTTATCTCTACCAAAATATTCAGCTAATCCCCCACTATGCTTCTTCTTGATGAGATTCTCTCTCATTGGACTTCTAGGAATGCACAACTAACTTCCTTTGAACGATCCCCCACTATGCTTCTTCTTGATGAGATTCTCTTTCATTGGACTTCTAGGAATGCACAACTAGCTTCCTTTGAACAACATACTATCCTAGATGATGAAATCCAGCCACTTTGTCTTGTCAAGTGTAACAGATTTGCTACAAGCCTTCCACACTTCACCAAAATTAGGATCATCTAAATACAAAGTACTAAGTTGCTTGAACCCAACCACATATATCTACATTTCTATCAGCAAAATTTGTCTTCTAACAAAAGCATTTGCAACTTTATTAGACTTCCCACTCCTATGTTTGAAAAAAAATGTATAACTCTACAAAAACTCAACCCACTTCAAATGCCTTTGGTTTAATTTTCCTTGACTATTCAAATATTGCAAAGCTTGATGATTAGTATACAAAACAAATTCCTTAGGAAGAAGATAGTGTCTCCACTTCTTCAGTGCTTGAACTATAGAATAAAATTCCTGATCATAAACTTGGAATTTTTTTTTTGTTTTCATTATTTAACTTCTCACTAAAATATTAAGCAACAAGTTTTCCTTCTTGGCTCATAATAGCTCCTATTGTAGTACCACTAGCATCACAGTCTACTTGAAACACCTTGTTAAAATTAGGAAGTGCTAAAATAGGTTGCTTAGTAACTTTCTATTTCAATAGATTAAAACTCTTATCTACTCCTATAGTCCGCTTAAATTCTTTCCTATCCCCTCTTATTGTTTCAGTCAAGGATCTACAAATACTACTAAAACCTCTTATGAACTTTCTATAAAAACTAGCCAATCAATGAAAAGATCTTACTTCTATTGCACTCTTTGGAGTAGGTCATTCAAGGATAGCCTTCACTATCTCTGGGTCCATTTTCAAACCCTTCTGCTGAGACTACAAATCCCAGGTACACCAACTCCTTTACAAAATTGTACTTCTTTAGGTTTATCAGCAACTTTTCTTCCCTCAACTTATCAAACACCTTGTGAATATGGATCAAATGCTCCTCCAATTTCTTACTAAAGATTAAAATATCATCTAGGTAAACAATGACAAACTTACCTAGAAACTCCTTTAGTACCTCATTCATGAGCCTCATGAAAGTGCTTGGTGCATTGGTTAGCCCAAAAGGCATGACTAACCACTCATACAATCCTTCCCTTGTCTTGAAAGTAGTCTTCCACTCATCACCTTCTTTGATATGAATCTGATGGTACCCACTCTTTAGATCTATCTTTTTGAAATACTTAGCTCCACTCAAACATTTCATAAGATCATCCATCCTTTTTAATAGAAATTTGTACTTGATTTTGATCTTGTTGATAGTGTGATAATCTGTGCACATACTCCATTCTCCATTCTTCTTTGGTGCTAATGCAACTGGTATAGCACATGGAGTCAGACTCTTTAAAATCAACCCCTTCTGCAACAACTCATGAACTTGCCTGTTCAACTCTTCACTTTCTATTGGTGTCATTTTGTCATTGTGTTGTTTGGAAAATTGGCTCCTAGAACCAAATCCATCTAGTGACTAATATTTCTCATTAGAGGCAATGCATGAGGTACATTATCTAATACAATATCAAAAAACTTTCCCAATATATCTGTAACTTCTATAGGTACCTCCTCTACTTCATCTTTACTATCTTTTGGAAGTATACTAAAACAATATGCTCACGCTTCATACCTTTGAGAAAATATTTTCCATCAACAAAACATATTCTGGTAGCACTACATACTTTTTCTTCTTTATCTTTCAATGACTTTAACATATACTTCACTCCATCCTTGGTCAGAGTGTAGGTATTTGCTCACCCATCGTGTACAACATACCTGTCAAATTGCCATGACCTACCTAGCAACATATAACATATGTCCATAGATATGATACCACATAGTACCTCATCCTAGTGGCTTCCAATCTTGAACTTCACTGAGCATTGCTCATTGACCATGACCTTATGGTCATCTTGCACCCAAGCAATATGGTATGGATGCGAGTGATTCTATCTCTTTAGCTTCAACTTTGTGACCATCATTTCTGACACCAAATTGTCATTACTTCCACCATCAATGATCACATTACAACAGTTATCTTCACATCTACACCTTGTACAAAACAAGCTCCTTCTTTAATCAAGTTCATTCTCACCACTTAGCAGGACTCTTCTATTAACTAGGACCTCTCCTCTTTTAGCATCTTTAGAATGCAATGATCTAACATGTTTATCAACATGTGCAACTCTGGCCTAGCCTTCTATTCTTTGATCCATCCTTCCTTGGCATTGGGTACATTCAAATGCTCTATACCCTTCTTCTCCGCAATGAAAACATTTCCCACAGAAGCCTCCTCTTCCAGATCCTTGTCCTCTGCCTCTTCCTCTCTGATATCTATTGTTCTAATGATGGAAGTAGTTGGAATTATTTCCCCTCTGATTTTGACATCTACTTCTAGCCTCGTCCTTGTTCTTCTAATCATCATTATTGCCTCCATAAGATCGTCTTCCAAATCTTCCAATGTGACCTCTTCCACTACTCTTGTTGTCAAACTTCTTGCTTAGTTTCTCATTAACTCTTAGGGAAAATTGGTATGCTTCCTCAATATTGGTCATTCAAACCAAACTCAACTTGTCCTGAATACTTGGCCTTAACCCATTAAGATAATGTTCCACTTTCTCCTTATCAACTTCTGCATGGCCGGTTCTAATGAGAACTCGGTAGAACTCTTTGGTTTAGCTATCATTTGATCCCATCTAGTGTTTTTGTCCTTTCCCTTTCTATTTCTCTCCAACTAAACCTTCTGCCAATAGATCTTTGCATTTCCCTTTAGTTTTTCCTTCACAAACTTGACCCTATCAAAATCATCAATATCTTTGTACTCAAAGTACTCCTTTAGTTCATTGATCCAATTGATCAGCTCCTCTAGGCTAAGGTTTTCCAAAAATGTGGAAACCTCAAACTTAGGTCTTTTCCAATCTTGGTGATGGCCCTAAAAGCCTCTCTTCCTTTGGGTTTAGAATTGCCTATACTTTAGCATTTTCTTCTACTTCATCCCCATCCTCATTTTCATCTCTTATGGGAATATTTATTCCTCTATGCATTTGTTTTTCCAATGCTTGCATTTGTCTTTGGAGGGCTCAAAAACCCTCAGGTGTAACACCTATAGCTCTTCCACCATGCTTTTTTTGTGGAGGCATTTTTCATACTTCCATTGAAATCCTAGTGCAAACTTCCTTACAATTAGTGGTCTATCTACATGCTTAGCCCAAAATATGATCCTGGTATGAACTACCTTACAATCAATGATCTATCAACATACTCAAGAACTCTAGCTCTGATACCAATTGATGAAGGGCACTCCCCTTAATACCATAAACCATAACAGAAAAACAAAGAAACAATAGCAAATGCGAGAACAAAATATGGACTTCTTATTTGCACCGCAAGTGCAAAAGTACAAAATTAACAAGTAAAATATGCTAACCCACATGGGTGTCTTCATTACAATAATTCACAAGACAAGCTATGAACTATCACCTAGAGTTGTCCAAGACAATGTTTGGTCCTTTCTTAAATAGGCAATTTTACGCTACGTGGGAAGGTTTTAGACAATTAAACTTAATACCTAGGGTCGACAGACCCTAACAATACATATAAAGTTGGCCAAATACATCTTTGACAATTATTTTGGATATTTTGGGTCGCCCAACTTTGGAAGGCCAAATTTTTGAACTGTTGCTTTGATTGGCTATTATAACCACTTTTCAAAAATGCTAGCTCCTGATCTATAGGCTCTAAATAATGCAACCACCCTTCTATCAAGTTTTCAAACCTCATCCGAGCACTCTAAGGCCTCCAACAATGAATCTAAAGATGTTTCTACAAATTTTTCCACCAAAAATTTGCAATAACTTCTCTAATACTTAAGTTGGAGTAATGATATTTTTATGGTAGGCTTATTATAATTTCAAAATGAACCTTCATGTAGAAAATGAGAACATTTCAAGCTTGTATGAAAAACTTACTAAAAATAACAAGTTCCCATAAATAGTAACTACCCTATCTACTAGTCCTTATTAAAATAGAGAAGACCGAAAAGAAAATATTTTTGAGTGATGCAAGATTGCTCTTACACCCAGGATGCAAACTGCATCACTTTGATTAGCACCTCTCTGCTAGATATCAGATCACCTCTTTGCTAGTGTATACTTAATCCTCTCTGATCAAATGTATCACTTCTATCCTCTCTATTTTCCTATGTTCTCTCTAATTGATTCTACAATGCATATCTCAATTCAAAACTCCTTAGTCACCATGAATTCTCTGTCTACATATGTCAACTTCTCTCTTCACTCCTTTGCATCTTTAAGGTTCCCCTTCCTTAAGAAGACCTAGGTGACTTAGGGTTAGGTAAGAATCAACAATGGTGATTTATCCATTTTGCTACTTAAAACATCCCTTAATTTGATTGGTTTCATGTATTGCATAGGGATTATCAATATAGATTCATTCTTATCATTTAGAATTGCAAAACAATCCTTAAGTTGGCCCAAAAATGGTTTACATAGGAGTTTGTGCCATTACAAACAACTATGTCCAAAATTGTTTACTTGGCATTTAAAGCCTCTAATGCTCAACATCCACTATATCTTCAATGTTGTAACTCATCTCCTAAATGACTTGGCATCCACTATTCACTTGACATAAACTAACTTGCTCAGCACTAGAGTGACTTAGCACATACTAGTGCTTGCCACATACTTCATATTCTGCTCGGCTTGCATTATCCAACAACTTATGCTCAACATGCACTTTTAGGAATATGACTAAGTTTTTAGTCACTCATATGTCAAAACCAATCTGAGATTAACACCTCCTACATAAACAAAAAAGGAAAACCCAAAGTTAGACTAGTAAATTTATATGATTCTATATATCTAACATTGAATTACTCAAAAGCATAATGATACTTTTTTTAATGAAGATTTATAGTATTAAACATTCACCATAAATACCTCTCTCTGTAGGAGTTGATGAAATCCAACTCCGTAGTGTGCCAAGATCACTTGCATACAAATAGCTTGCTGAAGAGAAACCGAAGGAACAAGAGCTTGAAGCAAATAATGCAAGAGAAAATATTTCACAAGAGGAAAAATGAAATTTCTATGTGAATGAATGAATTTATAATGAGGGAGAGACCAAATATAAAGGCCTCAAGGAAGCTTGTAGAACAAGCTAGAAAGTGGTAGAAGATAAGGTTGACAACTAAGCACACTTCTACAAAAAGGTGGAACATGCTAGAAGGGAACAAACTCCCATGTTGTTAACAACTCATCACTACAACTATTAACTACATGCACTAACCTAAGTAAGCTTAAGTAATAGAATAAATAATTAATTATTTACTCTAACAGCCCCCCCTTAAGTGCAACATAGGGGAATGCCTTAAGCTCACAAAACTAAGATGAAATGTAGAATGGGTCCCGACAATAAGGCCATGTTAGGTGCCCATGTACAATGCAAAAAAAATGCAACCTCTGAAAATAAGGAAAGAGGGAAAACCTCGTGGGAAAAGCCATCCCCCAAAAAGAGGTAAAATATGTTGAAAAAACATGAAGGAAGGAAGGCCTCAACAAGACCCCCCAAGAACAATGACCAAAAATGGCTCAAGAGACTCTCTCAAAACCATAAGTACAACTAGTCCCCACATGAGAACAGACTCCAAGGCCCCCCCAGAATGATGGAGCTCCTGTAGAAATGATTGAACCAATGAAACATCAATGTGGAAGGAACAAAGGCACATAACAAGTAAACCCCTAAATGAGAGGGGAAACTAGAAGACCTAGCTAATGCCCAAAAAAGGATGAGGATCCTGAAATGGAATCCCCAAGGTAGGTGTGATGACACTGTCATGAATGTCTGTTGTAGTATCTGCAACAAGTGCATCTAGAGGCTTGATGAATGAAGTTAGAGGATTAGGTAGAGTAGAAGAAGAATCCTATAGAGGAGAAAAGCACTCAACTAGACGTGGTGTGGCAGTTAAAACAGGGATCTTAGGAACAATAGAAAGGTTCAAGTATCTGGACTGCACCACATGATGCTCCTACAAAAGAGAAGAGTCGTGCTCCAACAATGGAGACAGCGGACCAAAGTGCGAGAAGGTGTAGAGATGAGTGGAAGGATCAACTACCCCTATAGCAATAAGAACTCTTGTTACACGATCTCGAATGAAGATTGAATCAGTAGTGAACTCAACTATCTTCCTTGATCCACTATGTGTAAACTGAGAAATCAAGAGAAGGTTGGCAGATAAAGATGGAACATATAATACATCATTGAATATACCATCCTGGATGTGAACTCAACCTTTCTCGTAGATTGGTAGAGAAATGTTATTCCCGATGAGAATATTAGGAATAGAAGAAGCCTCAAGAGTAGAGAAGACACCTTAAGAAGATATCATATGGTGAGAAGCACCTGAATCCAGTATCCAAGGAACTTTTGAAGGAGATGCAATGGTAGCCTATAATGCATGATGCTTTCCAAGATCTGATGTAGATGGAAAAGATGTGGAAGAAGACAGAAAGGCAGACCCTTGTGAGGTAGAAGAGGATGGAGAAGAAACAATGTTCTTCTAAAGAAGAGCTTGCAAATCTACAATTTGTTTCTCATAGCCATCAAATCTCTTTTGAAAACAATGTGCCTCATCATGAGATCTTTTTCGAAAATAGGAATAGGTAGGAGTCTTAGTCTTCTTTTTCTCCTTCTTCTTAGAAGATGGTGAACTAGTAGAAGAGGAATCTAATATCTGCTTTGACTTTTGCTCTTGTGTATCTTTGATAAGCAATGCCTACGACTGTGAACCTAAAAGTGAATCCATCTGATTGATCTTGGACTATTCGCGAGTTAACCGATCACAAAATATCTTAAATGAAGGCATCCTGTGTTTGTCACCCAAGGCATCCATAGTGGAGTAGAAAGTAGAAGAGAAGATTTGATACTGTCCCCTCAACTTTGAGAGTATCAAAAAGATACACTCATCATCTGTCTTGGTTTTCCCACATCCCTGCAAAAGTGTACACAAAGATTTTAATTTCATCATGAAGTCCTCAATGGTGGGAAATTTTTCAAGTGTCAAAGAAGTCAACTCTGCATCAAGATGAAGTTCCTGAAACTCATTCACTATGCCAAAAAAAGTCTAAAATTTGAGCCAATAAGCCTCTGGAGTGGTCAAACCATCCAAGTGAAATAGTAGACTGTCTAAAATGTTCAATGCAATTAATCTCATGGCCTCATCCATTTTATTCTTGTGCTAAAGAACCTAAAAAGAGCGTGTAAGAATAGGTTGATTCTCAGCCAGACATAACCATAAGCCCCTTGACATGAGAAGCTGAGTCATTTGTGCCTTCCAGGTGTGATAGTTGTGTGGTGTGAGATGGCTCATAGATGGATCCACCTTTTAGAGAGAAGAAGATAGGAGTAGAAGGGTCTTATAGAAAAGAAAAATGCTCCCCCCAAAATGCAAAAGAGATCAATTAACCCCCCTAATGTATGATTTGGACACTCTATAATTAGTGTGATTACAATAGACAATTTAGGGCCTATTTCTGAATGTAGTATTTCTATCCATAGAACTTACAATCTAATTGCAAATCTGGAAAGTAGAGAAAAAAATATGCACTTTCAAAGAAAATGGAACCTGATTATGTGTCTAGATGAGCCCGTACAAAGCATTTAAAGTGGAAAAAATTGAGATTTGTGAGTTGCAAAAAAATTTAGGAATAGAGATCTCAAACCACCTGCACCAATGTGTAGATCGTGAAATTCTACCCCAAAACAAAACAAAAAAATGCTCAAAAAAAAGAGTCCGTATGAGGGAGATATTGCTGTTTGAAAATCACCTCTGTAGTTATTTTTCTGAATCGCCATCGTCGCACCTCCAAAAAATAAATAAAAAAGCCCAAAAAATGTTAGATATATTATGTCAAACCCTCTTTCTTCTTTTTCTCCAACTACTAAAAAAATGCTCTTCCTCCTAATTGAAGAAAAAATCACAAACAAACTAGAGTTTGTGTCTCTGTATCGTGGCTTCAAAAATCCTTCAATCAAGAAGTAGTAGGGACGCTCTAATACCATGTAGGAGTTGATGAAATCCAACTCTGTAATGTGCCAAGATCACCTACATGCAAATAGCTTGCTGAAAAGAAACCGAAGGAGCAAGAGCTTGAAGCAAACAATGCAAGAGAAAATATTTCACAATAGGAAAAATGAAATTGCTATGTGAATGAATGAATTTACAATGAGAGAGAGAGATTGAATATAAAGGCCTCAAGGAAGCTTGTAGAACAAGCTAGAAAGTGGTAGAAGATAAGGTAGACAACCAAACACACTTCCATAAAAAGGTGGAACATCCTAGAAGGGAACAAACTCCCATGTTGTCAACAACTCATCACTACAACTATTAATCACATGCATTAACCTAAGTAAGCTTAAGTAATAGAATAAATAATTAATAATTAATTAATTATTTACTCTAACACTCTCCTCAACCTCTTGTGGTATTTAGGAGTCCTCTCATATGTCCTCGACAATGCTTGAACCTCATTGATTGTGGCATGTTTATGTTCACTTGTATGATTGTCATATGGATCTACAACTTAAAATATAACATTATTATTCATAACATACTAAATTTATAACATATAATCAAGAATTCAAACTAAAACTTACCTCCATCGACTCCTCTAGATATAATGGTTGTGTGAGCAAAGATACAAAACTCTGATGTCTAGCCTCTTGCACACTAGGTGTTTCATATGAGATACAAAAGCCTAGTTGTTAATATCATGGAAATAAGTTTTGAATTTTTTTATGAAACTAAGGAAAATAAAAAATAAATGATACTTATACATATGTTGGGGCTCTCACTGCGAATGGAAACACCAAAGGGTCTGCGATGTTGAATCTACCTGGACTCACCACCAATATCCACACCCTATACAATAAAGTATGTACTTAAATTTCATTAGCACAAATATTTTACAAGAATGCATTGATATTTAAGCACTTTAAAAGAACCTAATTACCTTTCCCTTGTCAATGGGCTCTACCTCACCCCTCGCACTCTGCCCCCCACTGATAGGTGATACCTACAAGAGAAAAGAAAGATAAGAAACCGTATATATTCCAATATCAAATAGAAAAATAATGAGAACACATCATAATATACTGTAGATGTCTCAAGGCCAAATGAAATAGTCGAAAGCATGGCATTATCAACCTATTTGAGCTCCTCCTCAGTCATCAACTAAACATGAATGAGATCACCTACATGTATAAGTCAATATGTGTTAAAATTACTATATTATAAAGATTAATATCAATCACATATGTCGTAACAAAAAAAATGTATACATGTATTGACAGAGAAGGATTTCATGCCTCTGCATGCCCCTCCTCTCTCATGTCAAAGTGTGTAGCCTCTCTGTATGCATTGGTGTATCATCCTCCTCAAATACAAACTAATACTAAGAAAGATCACCTATGGGAACCAAACAAATATTGTTGCATGTTATGAAATTATGGGGCACACAAACATGTGATGGGCTCGACCATGATGAACTCGTGTCGGCATCATTAACACGGGGAGGCAACGCTAATCTAGCCTGGGATATCAATAGGCTATTCAATCTGTGGATGACTCTAATAGTCTAAGAGCTAGCCTCTACAATGATATCAGGATGTTGCACTGAAGGAGGGAGGGAGACATCAGTAGTGGGGACAAAAGTTTTAGCTTTCTTCTATTGGGCAAAGGGTCTATCCTAAGGAGCTCCTTCTCCTACACCCATGTTGGGCCTCATGCTCTAGTAGTTCACCTTGAGGTGCAACATAAATTTGGCATACAATTTTTTAATGAAATAGAATGGTCACTCTAAATTATTATGTGGAGGTTTGTCAAAAATCATCCACCAACAATCCCAAGAGTTCATACGCATAGCATCATTTGTGCACCATTTAATTGATAATTTGGGTTTTTTGCAGTCTATCATTTTTACTGATTTTTGGGTCCACAAAAAGGTTGACTATATCATCTTTAGCTATGTTTAGGGTCACAATCTCATCATAGTCCAACCCATCATGAAACATGGCATGCATTTTCTCACACCAATAAAGAGAAGCATTTTTTTCATTGGTAAGTGTTTGAATATTATCCACTATGGTGTTTAACATGGATAACATGGGAGCCAATGTAGGTATATTGTTATATGTGGTTTGCAAAACCCTTAGTTCGGTGAGATTTTCTTCTAACAAATCTTCAATTCAAGGAGGGTTTTGAGGGGGTAGTGAATCATTTGGTGGACGGTTTTGAGGGGGTACTAGATTGTTTGGTGAGGGTTTCAAGGAACATTGTTTCTTGGCTCAGTGTCATCATTTGGGTCAGCCATACCTATCAAATTGTAAAACAACATTTCTATTTTATTTTTTTTTAACTTAATTTTCAACTATTTCTATTGAAAGAAACCTAATTTTTTACAATTTCTATTTAAAATACCTAATTTATATTAAAATTCATTCAAAATCATAAGAAAAATACAAAAAAGAAAGTCTTACCTACGTTTGATACTCGTTCCTATATATGATACCGAAAACGGAAGCAACACAAACAAAACCAAAACACAAATGTGTTATTTGCTCTCAGGGTTTTTTTTTTTTTTTTTTAATTCAAAGACTCGGGTTTTAGGTATCCGATTTCATATCAGATATCCGATATGATATTGGGTACCTGATAATGGATCGGATACTCGTTAAGGTTTTGGCCAAACCTTTTTGCCTTGGTATCAGGATGGATGGAAAAAAGTCAAAGCAATTTTGAAACTCTTCTAGACGTTTTCAAACTCTATTTTTTTCACATTGCCACTTTTTGGCACACCATGATCCTGCACATACCCTACTAAAATCTATATGTAAAGATTTTACATTACTATTTCTATAAATAAAGTTATTTATCTTTACAAAAAAAAATTATTGGTTTTCCTTTGCATTAGCAAACTATTTTTCTCTATTAAAATCAATACTAAAGTTGAAGTGACATATCTCAATACAAATTCAACTCATTTGCTCTATTAAATTTAATATTGAAGTCTATACAAGTGACATATCTCAAAACAAACTCAAATGATCCAAATGATCACAAGCCGTACACATTCTCTTCCCTATTTACTTAAATTGTGAATATAATATGGACTTCTAAAAATAGAAATATTCCCTCAATTTGGGTTGTCATTATATAAGAAAATCCTAGGTAAAAGCAAAGCTAGGCAATGTTTTATTTCAGCCTATTAATACACACGTCATTCATTATATTAATATAGACATCATTCCTGAAGCATAGACATATTCATTTATTTGAGCGTATATTTTATTTTGATTGACACACAGCTATATTCTTTCTAGAGCCTATATCTTCCATGTTTCCCTCAAAAAACATCTCAAGTTCCCTTCATGGGCTTTCTTATGAACATCGTAGGAACTATTTATAACACGATCCATATTACAAAATAGTTGAACCCTATATAATTGAAGCAAGAATTACACAAATCCCTATACAACACCCTCTTAACATAAAGTTGAATTATTACAAAAATCTTTCTACAACGCCCTCTTAACATAAAATTAAAGAAAATATTATACGAATCTTTATACAACATCCTCTTAACATAAAATATAGTTTAAACCTGAAGTGTTTAGCATAATATTTTTTAAAAATTTTGGTTTGTAAGACTCCCCCAAAATGATAGTTCAAATCAACATTAATATTGTTGTCTCATGATCTAAGACTCTATGTTACCCTAGTTCAAATTGTAAAGTTGCTTGTTATATCATCTCTAAATATAAAGTTAGACAGATAAATAGTCGTACTTGAAAAGTGGCTCTAACAATTAGTTTTATTATAGACAATTATATATTTTTAGTTGTATCAGCTTTTTTTAAAGTTTTAATGTCCAATTTTCCATAGTTTAGCTGACTATGATGTTTGACTTCCACAAGGTTATTCATGGTTTAAGTTTACGTTAGGATAATTAGATTTATGTTCAGGCTTGGAGATGATCTAGACAACCTATTTGTTGAATTGATTTCTCTACTTCAATAACATATCATTACAAGGAATATTATAAAAAATAAGATTTTGAGAATCCTAATTTAATTCAGTCCGGGAATTTAATGTTTGTACATATTCCAATTTTGTTCCTCCTCTAGTATATGCAATGGTTGGAACATCTAAGGATATAGCAGTGGGCTTAGTGACACTTGTATCACTTCTCCTTGCCTCAATTCTTGGAGATTAGGTCTCTCCCACAACTAATCTGAAGATATATATACAACTAGCTTTGACTGCAACATTTTTTTCTCGAATATTCCAAGCATCCTTGGGTATTTTCAGGTTGGAGCTAATAATATATACCTCCATTACTATATACAAGGTAAACAAGATAAGGTTTCCCTAAATGGTCAATTGCTCAAGTGTTATAAATTTTTTAGGGCACTCATAGTTACTACCTCCTATACCTTGATAGTCCTAAACTATGTTTATAGGAATGTGAAAGGAACTTGAGTTTAGGAACAAGATGTAGTGAAGAGGCTTCTAAAATGAATAAGAATACTAAATCCTCCTAAATCTAGAATATAACTTCAATAGTTGTATTGAGGAAAGGAAGTTAGCTTGAAAGGGATCAAATCAATACGTTAAAATCAAAGTAGTAAAAATTACAAATAAAAGAAAATCACAAAATCTAAAAACAATATTATTAGGCAAGAGCCTATAGCACAATGGTAACTTGTGAGCCTCTCAAGAGGTCTTAGGTTTGAGTCTACTTAATCTTGACATATAAAATAACAATTAATCTCAACAAATCATAATAGTTAACCTAGACTTTGACCTTTTACCTTTGATCTTTGATATTTTATAATGATATAATTTAAATGACTCATGCAAAGCAATAATTATTGTTCTTTATATATATTTGATGGGAGCATCTATCTATAAAGTATGCTAGATTTAATAAGATACCCTGTTGTATGTGCTTCAACACCAAACAAATCAAGATTCAATTATGAGATTCAAAGCATTTGGCAAATCAATTCTTGAGCTTTAA
>CM053786.1:562198636-562598636 GCA_028749045.1 Cupressus sempervirens | reverse complement strand
ACTTTTGTCAAAGTCCAAAATGAGTTCAAGAATTTCAACACTAATTTTCTCAAGGCCCTATTGATGGGAACAAGATTATTAAAGACAATGATATTAGATGGATATCTTTGGTTGGATTGGGTGGATCTAGTATTCTCTGAATATCTATCATTACTTGGACTAATCCACTCTATGTGAGATAGATTCCTTCAGCTGTATTTGAGTTTAACTAATACTAAGATAATCTTAACTTTAGTAGCTATTCTCCCCATGCTACAAGACATGAGAAATATTATGAAAAAGGTTCAACAAAGAGCTATGTACATTGCAAAATATAATAAGTTGTGTAAAATGACATGTAATAGCTTGGATACTCTATATCAATTATGTTAGTGTAGTTTTTTATTTTTCCTATTTTGCTAGGTTTTTCCTATACACTTTTAGTAATCTCACTTAGGTTAATAAAGCATGTCTTATTAGGTGAATGGTTGTGAGGTGTCACCTTCCTACATGTGAGCATCCATTAGCTATCTTGGGAAGATACTTTGCTATCTTTAGTCCGATAGATGGTTGCTCCTCATTGGTTGGTGTTGCCACCTCCTCCCTCTTCCTAGCCTATATAAGCATGCTACCTGGCTTGTATTTGCATCCTCTTAATGCTATTTTGCTTCTAGCATTTGCATTACTCTCTTGGAGACTAACTCTATGATGCTATTTTGATTTTGTATCATTTGCATTCATAGTTTAAATATTTATTCTTTGCACTAGTTTTCTGGATTATTAATCTTATAAGATTCTAACATGGTATCAGAGCTTTTCTATGTGCAAGAGTAGATTTTAGTTTCCTTATTTGAGAGATTCGGGGGGGGGGCAAATAAACTTTATTGTAATTTTTTGAAAAATGAAGTATGCTCTTCTCTTGCATCTTTGGATGATCCTGAGAATCAGAAAAGTTTTGACAGAAACGGTTTTTCTTTGGGGTTTCAATCTCAAATCTGACAACCAACTTGCATATTTGGAGTTTTCAATCAGTTTTGCAGGTTCTAGCATGCCATTGATGGACTTAGGAAGCTGATCCAGCATTTGCATGCCATATTCTGGTTGCTGGGGTCATTTTTTGATTTTTGGAGCCATTTTTTACTGTTAAAGGTGTCTAATTTACACTACAGCAACATCTTCTGTACATCAACAAGAAAAATGCTTTTTGGGTTTTGTTTGCAACCCCGAAAAACCATCTGGGTATCTTTTAGATTTTGCATGCAAGCTGTATATTTTGCAGAATCGAGCATGCAAAGCTATAGCCATACCCCTCTCCGTTGGCAGTCGCAGATTTGAACGCAGTTTTCAAATGTCTCATTCTTGCTCATACGAACTCCGATTTTGATGATTCTTATTATGAACTTGGCTATTTTTTTGTACTCTATCCACTAGTGGAGTTGTTTTTTGATTTTCATGCATGAATTCTTTAGAAATTGCAAATTCTCAGCCGTGACTGTGCATAGTTCTTGTTTTGGAAACTTCAGAGGATCATAACTTTCTCATACAACCTCGTATCAAGGCGATTCTTTTTTTTAAAGTGCATGATTTTTTGAGTAGATCGCAGTGGTGCTATTTGTTTCCTTGATTATTGTGCCCAAGTTTCACTTTTAGCATATGCTCTTCATGAGGGTTTGTAATGCATTGAAATCAAGAACACTAATTATTTCTTTCTAGTGGTAGTTGTAAACGCACTAAAATAAAGTGCCAAATCATATTTCTTTGGGGGGGGTTATTTGATTGAGTAAAAAGTGGAGACATTGTCGTGGCTGGGTTCTCTTCTTTTTAGCATTTCTTCTTTGCATTTCTTTGTCATGGATCAAACAAATATGCCCATCCTAACTTCATATAATTACTTTGAGTGGAAATCACACATGACAATTCACTTAAGGAAAGCGGATTAAATAGGATAACTATGGGACTTGAAACTGAACCTGCTAAAAATGAAGATAAACCTAAGTGGTTTAACAAATGTGATGAGGCATTTGGAACATTCTGTTTGTCTATTTCTCCTGATTTGCTATTTCACATTGAGTCTTTGGATACACCAAATGAAGTATGGACAAAGCTAGAAACACTATTTGGCACACAAGATTCAATGAGGGGTCATATGTTGGAAAATGAATTAATTAGTTTGAGTCCAGGCAATTTTAACACAATCCAAGATTTCTTCACCAAATTAAAATCACTAAGGCTGTAGTTAAAACAATGTGGAATCGAAAAGAAAGATGAAAAACTGATTCTTACTATTCTCTCTAAGCTAAGTTCAGAATATTCTGTGTTTGTCTCTACCTTCTATGCTACTAAGGGTGCACTTGGTACTCAATTCACCATGCCATCTTTAGATGATTTTGTTGTCAATCTCACTCGAGAACAGGACAAGCTAATCCAGATGGGCACTCTTAAGTCCTCTAAGTCACATGCCTTGGCTGCCAACCAAGGCACGAAAGAACAACAAGGACAAAGTAGTAACAACAATAGCAAGGATAAGAAACAAAAGAATAGCGAGGAGAAGAAGGATCAGATATCAATTTCTTCAAAAGCAACTATTGATACACCATCTTCCAAGGGCGATAAGCCTAAGAAAAAAAAGGTCAAATGTGCCTATTGTGAAAGACCTGGTCATGATGAACATAAATGTTTGCAGAAACAACTTGATCACTTGACATACATTCTTGAGAAGAATAATATCAGTGTTCCTGAGTCTATCAAACAAAGTTCTAATGAAGGGTCTAACAAGGAAAAAGAAAACAGCAAGGGGAAAGGAAAGGCCAAGGCCCTTTTTGCAGTTGCTTCCTCACCATCCACTTGGGTTCTTGATTCGAGTGCTTCACACCACATGGCTTCATCTAAGGAAGAACTTGCATCCTTGGAGCCGTGTACTATGCCTTCTATTTTGATGGGTGATAACACTCTTGTTGAGGTGTGTGGGAGAGGGTCTATTGATGTGGGGGATGGTACATTCCATGATGTTCCTTATGTACCCTCATTGTCAACTAATCTCCTATCAGTACACCAAATCACTCACATAGGTTTAGGCAAGCGGGTTGAGTTCACTCCTGATTCAGTGGAGATATGTGAGTTGCACAATGATTCTACAGTTGTAGTTGGGAGAGCAGATCATTAGTCACAACTCTATATGTTTTCTCACTTTGTTCCTGATCCTCCTTTGACTGTTTCACTCACTCACTCTAATGATGTGAGAAGATTATGGCATGAGCGGTTTGGCCATCTTAACTTCCACTACTTGCATAAGCTTAACCAGCAGAGCATGGTCACAGGGTTGCCTTCTACTTTGACATTGGAGTCACTTGGAATATATGATAGATCTTCTAATGGGTCAGTTTCACTTGAGCAGTCTTCTACCTCCACTTCTGATGTAGAGAGTGATTCAGAGGACTCACCTCCTTCCTCTCCTAGTCATCATTTATAGGTTGATGATTCTCCTCTAGATTCTCCATCTTCTGGTCCACTTTGGGCTAGACAGACCTTGCAGTTTGCAGGTGATTGGGTTGGGGATTCATCAGACACCAAGAAGACTTGTTCACAATTCCAAGATGCTTTATATATCTTCATTGCTACTATCTCAAATCCATAGTCCTTTCATGAGGCTTCTGGTATTTCTGAGTGGGATATAGCTATGCAGGAAGAGTATAGTTCCTTGATGAGGAACCACACTTGGGATCTTGTCCCTTTTCCTAAGGGAAGAAAACTTGTTCGATGTAAGTGGATCTATCGGACAAAATTTGCAAGCTTTGCTAGAGGTGCGGGATGCTTCATCTTTTGGGGGGGCCTCTTCCTCTCACTTGGAGTCCTAATTTTCTTTGGGGAGTCTCTTTTCTCTCTCTTTTGGGGGAATTTTATGTACATGGGTACCTCATCAGGCTTGACTTGCCGGGACCCATTTCTACATCCACCTAAGCTTCGCTTATGGGGGGGTGTTAGTGTAGTTTTTTATTTTTCTTATTTTGCTAAGTTTTTCCTACACTTTTAGTAATCTCGCTTAGCTTAATAAAGCATGTCTTATTAGGTGAATGGTTGTGAGGTGTCACCTTCTTACATGTGAGCATCCATTAGCTATCTTGGGAAGATACTTTGCTATCTTTAGTCCGATAGATGGTTGCTCCTCATTGGTTGGTGTTGCCACCTCCTCCCTCTTCCTAGCCTATATAAGCATACTACCTGGCTTGTATTTGCATCTCTTGTTTTTGCATCCTCTTAATGCTATTTTGATTCTAGCATTTGCATTACTCTCTTGGAGACTAACTCTATGATGCTATTTTGATTTTGTATCATTTGCATTCATAGTTTAAATATTTATTCTTTTCACTAGTTTTTTGGGTTATTAATCTTATCAGATTCTAACAGATTACAACCATTAGATGAATCAAATTTTGCAAAGTGGATAGAAATCATCAATTTGAACAATCTTGGGAACATTTTACATATTGGTGCAGATGATGAGGTATATGCTAGGGTACATGGAGTTGACATACCAATGCAATACTATGCCTATGTCAACCCTGAGTCCAACCCCAATGAATCAAGAAGTGAAGTAGAATCATAACTAGAGAAGGTAATTTCATGTGTTAAAAGTGAAGACTTCAAGAAGATCATTGACTCTATTCTTGACTATATCAAGCAAATTTTCTATAATATTTCATCACAAATTAGATTCAGATTCCCTCCAAAGAAACTACTCGAAGAAATGTCTATTGTTTTCTCTCAATATAGGTCTCAAAATTGTCTGAGTGTTTTTTGAAGAAGGATGACGACTTTGACTAAGCATTTTTGAAAAACTAAAGTAATCAATGGAGTAACTATAAATGGAATTTAGATGAATCTCGAATGAGAGATCAATCATATTCTTTTGCAAACAAAATTAGGGAACAATATGATCTTATGGAGAATCAAAATGAAGAGGGAGTAGTAACAAAGCTTTGGAAAAACCTTGCTCAAAGAAATCAGTTGAGAAAGTCAATACTAGAATATTTCAAGCTTACCTATTTATGTTTGACAATGATATTGGGTTCACTGGAGAATGAGAGAGTTTTCAGTACTTTGGGCCTCTTGAAGTCAAAGGTTAGAAACAAATTAGACAAAAATTTGGATAATTGATTGAGGCTCTATAACTCTAGGTATGAGGTCGAAAATTTCCCTTATGATAGGGCTCTCAACATTTGGAGAAACAAAATTCAAAGAAGAGGGATGAGCAACATTTCAAACCCAAGTGGTAGTGGTAGTGGTGGTGGTAGTGGTAGTGGCGATGGTAGTGATAGTGGTAGTGATGGTGGTAGTGGTAGTGGTAGTGGTGGTGGTAGTGGTAGTGGCGATGGTAGTGACAGTGGTAGTGATGGTGGTAGTGGTAGTGGTAGTGGTAGTGGTGGTGGCAATGATTCATGTCCTGATATTGGAAGCAATGATGTTAAACTTGACTTTGACATGCATACTAATAGTGAGTTTGAAGAAAATTAAACAAACAATCAAATTTTATATGAAATAAATGAGGAGGATTATGATGATAGTGATGCTAAGCTGGCCCAGCCAGAGTGACAACTATAAAAACTTCTCAAGTTCTCTATGAGTCAAGTAGTAGGCTAGTAGTTTTGGTCATATCAATTTCAATTCAAATTAAGTTATGTGCTCTAGTCTTACCAATGTCTAAGAATCTATCTACTAATTAATTATGTTTGTAGAAATTAATATATACCCTTCATTCATTGTCCTATTATAGATGCTTAATTCTTTTTTAAACATGTTGATGTTACATGTTGAGATTTTCATTGAAACTAGTTTTTAGAGTCTACACATGTTCAGATTTTCATTGATTCTAGTTTCTTTAAAAAATTGCAACATAATGCATTTTACAGAATAAAATTTCTTTAAAAAATTGTATTACAATTTATAAATCAGTGTCTAACATGATACACAACATAATACATTTAACAATTACAAACAATTATACAAATATAGAGCCTAGATAAGTAGAATATTAAAACCCTTTGAAAATGAGTCAATGGCCCTAAATGCCCTTTTACAAATACAAGGGAGTAACAATAGTCACAGGTTGGTTTGTAATTATATATATAATCAAATTAGTACTATGTTATGTGTGTACAATCACATTGCCACATTGCCAATTGTACAATATTTTCAAGTAGGAGTAGGAAAACTTTTTCCATCTACTCTAGGTAGTACTGGTAGGCCTAGTTGTCCAACTTTCTTGTTAGCTTGGTTCTTGATTCTTGTAACAATTAACACTAAAAAAAATTGAAATTAGATCTACAATTTGAAATTAAAAATTGACAAATAACAAAATGATTATACTACTATAAATTACTAAGTTGTTAATTGTTAGTGCTATGACTGACACTAATAGATTGAGTAGATGACCCAACTCCAATGATGTTCTTTAGGGTGTTCCATTCTGCATCATTTGAAAGCTCTATTTTTTTTAGGTTGTACATAAATAGTTGTAACCTCGTTAACAATGAATACTTTGAAGAGATATTTTTATATGAATCAAGGAATTCATCTATACTTATATTCATTGTTGATAGTGGTTTGATTCAACTTGCAATTATTTTTGGAGTGGTTTCCTTAGGCAAGTTGCCTAAATTAGAGTTCATAATGTTGTGTAAGTGTTTCGTGTAATCTTCTTTTCCAATGAATTTTTCATCTAAGTCAGCTGGATTTGGTAATCCAACATTTAGTAAGTGAACCTTTGGTCAGGATTTGGTCATCCAAATTTTGGCAATCCAACATTTGGATGCTGACTTTGATTGGGTGATGCTTTGCTAAAAGAAGGTAGCACAAGTAACTTACAAACCTAAATGCCTTCATCTTGCTTGTAGTTGTACTTTTTTTAATACTTAGTAATTGTTCTTGCATAGATTCAACAATGTGCTAAACATAATTATATCTTACTTCTACCTTCTCAATTGATTGACCTCAACAATGGATATTATAAATCATTTCAAGAATATTGGCCCCCACTTCCTTGTTATTGTCTAATCCTAGACAAAATGATATCAAAGAAATAGTATTATGAATCCATGGCACAAAAATAGCATACTGATAAGGAGGCTTATGATCTATGTCTAGTGTAACAATAACACTAGTATGATTAGTAGATTACTTTGAGTTTATTAAACCCTTAATATATGAATCTTTAAAAACTCTATTTAGTTTGTCATAAGTTTGTGCTAGTTTATCCAACTTAATGCACCTGTTAAAGCTTTTTGGTTTAAACCCCAGCCCTATTTCTAATAGAGTTAAATATTCACTCTCAGTTATGGATAAAATTTCCTCCTGGTTGTTTTGGTTTACAACTACCTTTCTATTTTCATCATAATTATGAGCGCATAGCATTACAATTTCAGGGCAAGGGAATATTTTAGGTACAATGAGGTTTGTTATTCCACTAACCAAAGAAGCTAGTTTATTTGCATGTGCACCCATACTTTTTTTATATTTGAAATAATTTCTTCCCTTATGTGGATCTTTCCACTTATTAAACAATGAATGTCTAATTCCCATGATTCCCAAATCTCCATGGATAATAGGATTAAAAATATCATGATATTCATTAGTGAAACCTGGGGTTTATAGCACTTGCCTTAGTTCCATTGTCTCCTGATTTAATAGTTTTTGAATAACCCAATGATAAGAACAAATATATCTAGGGCATAGCTAATTCCAATGTTCAACACACCTATTCAAATACCAGGGCCAACTATAAGGCTGAACTCCTTCTTCTTCAGGCTTTACATGACCTAGGCGAGTAGACCTTAGATTCTATTATGTGAGTAGTGCAAAAACCATAAATTTGAATCTATATAAAGTAGATGAAAATTGAATATTATTCTATTTTTATGCAATAACAAAGGCATGAAACAACTAACAACATGACCAATGCATTCAAAAGCTAAGTGAGGGTTGACCTTTTAAGCTCTACAACATAAAAGGGAAAAGATATTGATTATAAATGGATATCAACATAACCCACATATGAAGCAATAAGAATCATGGTTGATCCTCTAACTAATCAATGAATTATCTATTAGGTATTCCATAGATCACAAATATACATCAAGAATATAAATGATATATCA
The DNA here is from genome assembly GCA_028749045.1 of Cupressus sempervirens. Taxonomy (NCBI): domain Eukaryota; kingdom Viridiplantae; phylum Streptophyta; class Pinopsida; order Cupressales; family Cupressaceae; genus Cupressus; species Cupressus sempervirens. Next base: position 562,590,507 of record CM053786.1, on the reverse strand, counting down.
CATACATCAAGATATCAGATCTATCCTCTCACCTTGTGAATTAGACATCTATGCCCAAAATGAATCTCATTCTCATAATATAATCATTCTCATGAAACCTAAAACCCTGTCACTATAAGTAATAATTTTCTTGATTCCTTGAATCTTGATAGCAAATCCTATCAAGAAATACAACTTTAAGGAGTTGCATTTGGGTTTAAGCTCTTTGTTCATAAACCATAAAACATTGCAGACAACAAATATAGGAGATGAGAATCAGAATGAAACTAAAAATACTTTGCCACCCTTTATTCATTTACTTGAAAAAAATATGTTAAAGATGTATGAAAATAACTCATGAAACAACTAATAGATCATAACTTTCACCAAAAACTCCATTAATGTTGTTCATAAAAGAGAAAAATGCCAAGGATGTAGAAACACAACTAGACCTCAACTCAATAGACTAGATCCATATAATGAGATAGAAAAGAAAGATATAGAAGAATGAAGAATCTTAGATTTGATATGAAACTGACACATGTCCACTTGAATCTTCTCCATTTGTTGCTACAAAGAATCTCTCATCTTCCCTCTTTCAATTGAAAATAAAATCCCCATCATTACTGTTTGAAAAGAACACTTGAAACTACTCAATGATGAGGAAATAAAAATGCCTACAAGGAGCCAAATCTACTACCAAAACTTGTGCTAAAATACCTGCCAAAAGGTTTTAATGGAAAAATAACCCAACTAGGAACATTCCTACCAAATCTGGAGATGACCCACTTCACCATTAAGATCAAAACTAAATTCACAGTATCAAACAAAATAACAGTTGAGATTGGAGCACACTGGATACATCTAAAAATCATAGTTACCCATTGATACCTACATTTGACTTGATGGGAAAATTAAAAAAGCTTTTCTCTTCCCCTTTTTGTTGATATATAATATTCATATATTTGAATCAAAATCAGGCCCTTGCCAAGCTTAGTCAAACCTTGGTTGAGTCTTCTTGACACATGGCCTTCAATGATTGGTCACCTGATCCTTATCACTAACTTTTTCATATCACACTTGGGTGCTTTTCCATGTCATTGCCACATGACATCATCTTGCTGCTTCTCATCTCTAACAGATCTGGCTTGTGATTGTGTGAGATTTTGACATGTGAAGCCTCATGCACAATCACTTGGCAACAAAGCATAACTCTAGAAGTCTTCAGAATTGACCCTACGTTGTTATGCTTAACTTTCTTCCCCTTGGGCCATAGGTTCATGAGCTTAACTACCTTCCTTTTTGGGTATAAGTTCGATAGATATAAAACCTTATCATATAATCCTTTACGAACTTATGCTCACTTCCTTGGTCTTATCTTCGGATGACTTTTCAAGTAGGGTTTGATCCTTTTAATCCTTGGCTCAAAATAGATTTGAATGTGGACAAGTGTTATTATTCTAGAGAGTTTCTCCAAAACCTTTTGTCCTTAACTTTTTATCTTGAAATAGACTTTATATTATTGATTTAGGATAATCTAATGGTTATTAAAAAAATTTATTGTGTGTTAGATGATATTAAAATATGGTTTTTATTTATTTATACTTTTGGTCATTGATTTCTTCAATACTTATAGATTCATCAAGGTTTTATAGAATTTTCAAGGGGGGGGGGGGTTTCTTAAAGTTATCCATGTTAGTTGGATGCATGTTTAAACATAGCTACTACTCAAGGATTCCTTAATACAAACAATAATTCGAATCAATCAAATCCCACAATAGCTAGATCTTTGCTCCTTTTCTTTATATTGGTTGCTCTCTTACTCTTCTCTACTCCTCTGATACACATATACTCCATGCTAAAAAGCTTTGCCTACATATCAAGAAGATGTCTAATACTATGGAGGCTCCTCACCTTGATCATGGATACACTTGGTTTCTCACAAAAAACACCTTACTGACTTTGACTTGTGCATTTTCAAAAGTATAAAGAAATATGATTTTAATGGCCAATCCTTTAACTGATCAGAATGGTACTCAAAATCAATGCTTCAACTTTGAGTCTCAACAAGTTCTATAAACTCTAATTCTTTCTTTTCCTTTTTTCTTGCACTCATACTAAAGGTTTTTGACTTTGTTTTGCTCATGCCTACTACTAGTTATTACAAAAAATTCTTCTTCAATCCCTAATTTAAAAAAATGTAAAGTGTAAACCTAATGTTGTGATGTGAAGCCTAATTAGACTCGAAGGTTTATTCGGCACAATTTTCTCCCCATATTATTTTCACAGAGGTTTGGGGGCAGTGCCCCTATGGGGTCCTAAGGTAGCCGAAGCCAAAAATGCCCTTATATTGTAAAAGTCATCAGCTGCTATTTTTCCTATTGGACAACTTATTCTAGCCCTAATTTTGTAAGTGGAAAAAGCTTGTATAAAAAAGGCTTAGGGTTAAGGATTTCATAATGTAATGGTGATTTGTAGTTTCTTGTGGCAGTATTGAGTTGTGAGGGATTGTAGATTATAATCACTAGATAATAATAACATTGGACTTGCTATTGGTGGACATAGCCTATGGATTGGGTGAACCATGTTAAATCTTGGTGTCTTGTGTTCTCTTTTACACGATCTACTATTTTCTGGTATTGGTTATAGTTTCATGTAACTATTATTTCTATTTGAGGTTAATTCTAACAAGTGGTATCAGAACTAGATAGTCATTGTTTTTTTTTTGGGATTTTCTATATGAAGGTCTCATGATTGAGTGGGAGCAATGGAAGACAAGGCTAAGCTAAAGGTGGAGATGTTTAATGGGTAGAACTTTCAGTTATGGAAGATACAAATGGAGGACTATCTTTATCAAAAGGACTTATGGAAGCCGTTGGAAGGAAAATCCAAGAAACAGGGAACTATGATAGATGAGAACTAGGAGATTTTAGATAGAAAGGCATTTGGAAGCATTCGATTATTCTTGGCACCATCAGTGACATTTAATATTACAAAAGTGAAAATGATGGTAGAGTTGATGAAAATCCTAGTGACACTATATGAAAAGCCCTCCACTTCAAATAAGGTATTTCTCATGAAGCCTTTATTTAATATGAAAATGGTAGAAGGTGGATCTATTGTGGTTCATTTAAATGAGTTTAATATTGTTACTAGTCAATTATCTTCTACGGGTATTAAATTTGATGAAAAAATTAGGGCTCTCTTGGTTTTTCATTCTTTGCTTGAAAGTTGGTATGGCTTGGTAATGGCTGTGAGTAGTTCTATCTCTAGATCTAATACCCTAAAATATGATGATGTGATCGATGTTATTCTAAGTTAGGAAACTTGTTGGAAAACCTTAGGTGGATCTACACCAGGAAGTGCTTTGAATGCACAAAGTAGAGGTAGAATGATTGAGAGAGGAAATAATTTTGGAAATTGTGGGAAATCAAGAGGAAAGTCAAAAGGGAACAGGTCTCAATCCAGAGGACCAAGAGATTGCTGGTACTATGGTAAACTAGGGCATAAGAAGAAAGATTGGTGGACTCGAAAGAACAATGAAGGAGATAAGATAGAAGGGAACAAGTAGGAAAATGCGGTAAGTAACAAATCCAAAGAGGATGCTTTTCTTCTTTCTTTAGAAAGTGTTGATGATTCATGGGTTTTAGATTTTGGTGCTTCATTTCATGCTACACCTCATAGAGGTTATCTTATTGATTATGTCTAAGGGGATTTTGGGCTTGTTTAGTTGGCGGATAATAAATTGTGTCAGATTTTTGGAAAGGGTAAAGTTAAGATTAAGTTGTAGAATGGGAATCATTGGCTACAACATGAGGTAAGACATGTTCCAAGGCTAAGTAGGAATTTAATTTTAGTAGGACAACTCCATGATGAGGGTTGCATAATTACTTTTAATGATAACAATTGGAAGGTTTCAAAAGGTTCCCTTGTAGTAGAAAAAGGTGTGAAAGTAGGCACCTTATATCTTTGTATAGGTCATATTGTTCCTTCTACTTTGATTTTTTTAGAAAGAGATGAATGTTCAAGAATAGTTGCTACAGTTGAGCAAGGAGAACAAATGATTCTTGCTGATTCTGATACAACACTATGGCACAACAGACTTAGGCACATGAGTGAGAAAGGTATGAAAGTACTTCTTTCAAAGCAAGTTTTACTAGATCTGAAATGTGTTAATATGGATTTCTATGAAAGTTGTGTGTATGGAAAATAAAAGAAAGTGAGTTTTGTGAAGACTGGAAAGGAAAGAAAAGTGAGAGATTAAAGCTTGTACATACAGATGTATGGGGACTAGCTCAGGTATCTTCCCTTGGTGTCTCTCATTATTATGTTACATTTATTGATGATGCAACCAAGAAAGTATGGGTTTATTTTCTTAGATAGAAATATGATTTACTTTAAACTTTCAAGAAATGGAAATACTTAGTTGAAAATGAGATTGGTAAGAAATTAAAATGTCTCAGATCTAATAATGGTGGTGAGTATTGTAGTCATGAATTTGAAGATTATTGCTCCACAAATGGTATTTGTAGACAAAAAATTGTTCTAAGGACTCCATAGGAAAATGGAGTGGTTGAATGCATGAACAAGACTATAATGGAGCATGCAAGAAGCATGAGGTTGCATGCTAGGTTTCCCTTAAACATGTGGGCAGAGGTTGTCAATACTATTGTATATTTGATTAATAGAGAGCCCTCTACTCCTTTGGGTTGTGATATTCAAAAGGAAGCATGGACTGGTAAGAAGGTGAGTTATTCATTTCTCAGAACCTTCGGTTGTGAAGCATTTGCTCATATAGATTCTAAAAATAGCACCAAGTTGGAAGCTAAGTCAAAGAAACGTATATTTGTTGGATATAAAATTAATGAATTTGGTTATAGGCTTTGAGATTTTGAAAATTGTAAAATTAAAAGAAGCATATATGTCATATTCAATGAGAAAGTGTTGTACAAAGATCTATTGCAACAACATGAGAAGAAAGAGAATGATTATGTAGTGTTAGATGATACTCCAAAAGATGATGTTTTAGCAATTTCTCATGATCTGAAACAAATGCAACAAAAAATACCACACACACCAATGAATGTTTAATGATCAACAAGGCTAAGTAGACCTCCAAAAATATTTTCCCCTTCTTTGTATTCCATTTTACTTACTAATGCCAATGAATCTGAATGTTATGATGAAGCTGTACAAATGGATACAAAGATTTAGTGGAAGTTTGCAATGAAAGAAGAAATGGATTCTTTGGTGAAAAATAACACATGCAATTTATGCAAGTTGCTTGCAGGTTAAAGGGCTTTACAGAATAAATGGGTTTATAGGTTAAAAGAAGAGGATGAAGGTAAGAAAATATTTAAAGCCAGGTTAGTTATAAAAGGATTTGCATAGAAAAAAGACATTGATTTTGATGCTATTTTCTCTCTTATTTTTAAAATGACTTCTATTCACACTATTTTAAGTATTGTGACTACTGAAGATTTGCATTTGGAGTAGCTCGATGTTAAAACAACCTTTCTTCATGGTGATTTGGATGAAGAGATATATATGGCATAGTCATAGGGATTTGGGGTCAAAGGTAAGGATAACTTAGTGTGCAGATTGAAGATAAGTTTATATGGATTAAAGCAAGTACATCGGCAATGGTATTTGAAATTTGACAGGTTTATGCATGAGCATAGATATAGTGGTGTCACTCAGATCATTGTGTTTATTTTAAAAGGTTGGATGATAGCAACTACATTATTTTATATTTATATGTTGATGATATGCCTATAGTTGGGTCTAACATAGATCACATTAAGGGTTTAAAGGAATAGTTAGCACATGCATTTTATATGAAGGATTTGGGGGCAACAAAACAAATCCTTGGTATGCAAATTTGCAGAGATAGGAAGAACATAAAATTGAGATTATCTTAGGCTAATTATATTGTGAAGGTGTTGTAACATTTCTCTATGGAGAATGCTAAAGCTGTCAGCACACCTTTTTCTGGTCATTTGAAGTTGATTAAGGAGATGTGTCCCAAGGCACAAGAAGAGTAGGATAAAATTCCCAAGGCACCTTATGCTTCAGCTGTAGGAAGCTTGATATATGTTATGGTATGTACAAGGTCAAATATTGCACATGCAGTGGGAGTTATTAGCAGGTATGTGAGTCATCTAGGAATTGAGCATTGGAATGCAATTAAATGGATTCTCAGATATTTGAGAAGTACATCTAGTAAGAGTTTACACTTTGGGGGCTCTACTACTAATTTACAGTGCTATGTTGACTCAGATTTGACAGGAGATATTGATACCAGGTGGAGTACTACAGATTATGTATTTACTATTGGTGGAGTAGTAGTGAGATAGGTTTCTATGTTGTAGAAGGTTAATGCTTTATCCACTATAGAGGTAGAGTATGTTGCTTCTATAGAGATAGCCAAGGAGATGATATGGCTTCAATTCTTCATGGAAGAGTTGGGACACCCACTAAGGGATAATTATTTGTTTACACATAGTCATAGTGCCATTCATCCTGCAAATAATTTTGCTCTATATTCAGAGAAAAAACACATACAATTGTGGTACCATTTTATTTGGTCAATTTTGGATGATGGCCAGTTAAAGCTGCACAAGATATATATAGATGAAAATTCAATAGATATTTTTACAAAGGTAGTGACAAGGGAGAAGTCGAACTCCTCTTCTAGACTGAACATAGTAAAATGACAACAGAGTCCAGGGTGGTTTGATATTCTAGTGGGAGCTATAGGCCTAGTAGTGCTATGATCAGTCTCCAAGTGAGAGGTTATTGTTGTGGAGTTTGATCAATCTCCAAGTGGGAGATTATTCTTATGTGGAGCCTAATCAGACTCAGAGGTTTATTTGGTGTGGTTTTCTCCCAATATTATTTCTATGGGGGTTTGGGGGTAGCGCCCCTGTTGGGTCCTAAGGTAGCACCCCAAGTTGGCACTCCCTGTTGCAATACAAGGTGGGGTCAAGGGGCAATGCCCTCATAGATTTTTTTGGGGGCAGTGCCTCCAAAGTAAAAAATGCCCTTATATTGTAAATGGCATCGACTACTATTTTTCCTATTGGATGACTTATTCTAGGCCTAATTTTGTAAACAGAAAAAGCTTGTATAAAAAAGGCTTAGGGTTAGGGATTTCATAATGTAATGGTGATATTGTATCTTCTTGCATCGGCATTGAGCTGTAAGGGATTGTAGATTGTAATCACTAGATAATAATAATATTGGACTAGCTATTGGTGGAAGCAGCCCAGGGATTGGGTGAACCATGTTAAATCTTGGTGTCTTGTGTTCTCTTTTATGTGATCTACTATTTTCTGGTATTGGTTTATATTTGCATGTAACTATTATTTATGTCTGAGGTTAATCCTAACACTTAAGACAATAAGATTTCTATTGCTATAATTGCATTGCAAAAAAAAATTACAAATTTTAAATACTTAAAATTGAGATTCGAGATTTGATAGTATTGGTGCTAGCTGATACTCAGATAATTGGTTCTATCTTATAATACTCAAGTTTCAGACTTTTAGTCTTCAAAATAGAAAATGGAATTCAGTCAGTCTTTGAAATATTGAAATTTGAAAATCCTACAGTATCAGACTCTTGAGAACTTTGAACTTCATAGTCTAATAACATAAAAGTAAAATTTTAATAGTTAAAAGTTAAAATGTAAGTAATTAATGGTTTAAAGTACTGTACTTTATACAATGTACATGTAAGTTACTATTGTCAATCATGTACATAATTAAAATAATAAAAAGTAATAAGTAATTACATAATACATTTGAAATTTGTACATTTTAAAGAAATTAAATAGTAAAAATTGAACTTAATAATCAATAGCCTCTGCCCAATATGATTTTCAGGTTGATTTGTGGAATGTTAGATTGTTGTTGTCAAGATTCATCCAAAATCATGACACTTGTTATAGACACATGTCATGATTCTGGATGTTTTTTGACGACAGTGATAACATTCCAAAAATTTACTTGAAATTTATCTCGAGTTGTCAATCTTTCTTTTTCTTAACAGTCGAGATTAACAAATAACAAAGAATGAACATAAGAACTGCCACTTAATCAAGCATTACAATGACTAGACACGTGTCACAATTTTGAATGAATCTCTAGGCACATGGGAAAATATTCCCCAAATTGATCTAAAAGTAATCTCAGGTAGTCGATCTTTCTTTTAATTAATGGTCAGACATAACTAGAAGAAAGAATCTTGGACTAAAACTATTACATTGTCTCTTGAGTGATTTTGGGACACGTGTCCTAATTTTGGGTACAAATAGAATTTAACTTAGATCTTTTCAAATTTGGCCCAAAATAGAGCCACGGTCGTTGATCTATCATTCATTGAACGGTCTAGATCAATTTGTGATGGTAGACAAGTTGGTAATGGTAACACTGAAATTATTAATAATAGATTATACATTGATTAATACATTTGACAACCATAAAGTCTTAAAGGTCACTAGCTAATACACTTGATATATTCGCTTTCAGATTAAACAATTTTTTAGTTTACCTCTAAAGATTAGCCAGGACCATTATTATTCATTTTCTTAGAAAACAAGTAATTTTCCTCTGACATTACAAACTCATTTTTGTCAAGCAAAAAAATAGCCATTATTTATTTATTTGTTAGCAAGATCTTTTTTAATTTGCCACATTTAAAATAATTTTTGTTAGGGCAAGAAAAAAATCGCTAGTTGACATACAATATTTTATTTTCCTATATGGAACAAAAAAATTGCCCTTGACATGAAATTTTTCCTGCCCATAAAATGTTGGATTCACCAACATTTTAGACACTTTTTTTGCAGAGTTTTCTTAAAGTTATCCTTGATGTACTTGCATCTTGTTTGCATTTACTACTTTACCATGCAAAGTCTCATGGTTTGCCTCCCTTAAAAATTTTGGTGAGTTTTCATAATTTTTTCCCTCAAAATAAAAAATTCTAATGGGTTTCATTTTTTTCCCCTAGAAAAATAATTTCTTATGGGTTTCTATAAATTTTCCCTTAAATTTTTTTAATTTTGTAATTCGTAAAGTTGTGTGGGATTTGTAGAATAATTGTATATTTTCTAATTAACTCTAGTCTAGTTAAGCTAAACTTTAGGCATATAATAATTATTTCTTTTATTTATTATTATTATGCAACCTAGGTTAGACCTTTTTAGGGTTCTGATCTCCTTTATAAGGATGATCTCTCTTTGTAATTATTAGACAATTCACTTTTGATTATAGCAATTTCTCTTTTTGCTCATCAAGAATGTCTCATCTATGGATCTGGCAATTCCAACCTCCATAGCCTTTTGTTTCTTTCTTCTGTGGTAGGTGTTTGCATGTAGGTGTTCTTGGGAGCTATGAGGTTGATCTTTCATCAACTTCAACATGGTATCAGAGCTACAGATCTCCATGCCCCTGTTCTGTTCTTGAGAGATTTGGCGTCGGCTTTTAGATCTAAGCTTTTAACATTTTTCATATTGGATTTGGCGGGACCTATTATTCAGAGCACTTTGAGCCCAAACAGGCATCACCTTTGAGCTCAGAGCGCTTAAAAACCCCCATTTCCATATAAAATATGTTAAGTTTGGACACTATTGAAATCTGAGGCAAATTTTTTTTGCACCTAGGCCATTTTGACCTAGGCATGAAAATTGAGGCAATAAATTTTTTTTTTTTAAATCAAAATTTTAAGAGGCGGCATGCTTGTTTGAGCCATTATTTTGACACCCACATTAGTAGCATTTAAATCCTTGGTTTTTGTGCCTCTTATATGGTCCATGTTGGCACCTTAACCTTTTTTGTGGAGCTCGTTGATTGGAGGCGTTGCTATTTGGGGGAGGTTTTGCATGCATCAGGGGAGCATATTTTTCTCTTTGTCATTGGTCCCAAAGCCTATTATTAGCAAGCTCAACAAGATCAATGGGCACTTCAATTAGTCTATATCTAAAATTCATATACAACAAGGGGTTCTTGGTTTGAGGGCAATTTTTATAATAGGCCTAGTTTGGCCGATTGCGGGCTCTTGCTTGGATCGACTCACCATATCTCGTGCCTTTATTTTAAAAAGGTAAGCACACTTATTTTGATCACCAACTCAGTCTCTTTGGTGACATCAATGACTCCATTTAGGGCATCTATCCTTCCTGCATGAATTATGGCGTGCCTATGCTAACCCTCTTGTTATGTTTCCACGAGTTGGGGAGAGCTTTTTATTTTCCCCAAGGTCATATGGAATAGGTTGAAGCCTCCACAAACTAATGGGCTGATCAACATATGCTATTGATTTTGTTCTCTATGCCCATGTGAGATTTTTGTTTTTGGTTCCATATTTCTCAAGTATAGTCCTTTTATAATTGACATCAACATGGGCCCCTCCTGTGTGTTTAACTGTGCTATTGGTGTTTGAATTTTTGGAGGATCATGCCATGATAATCATTTTAAGGTCTTACTTTGCCAAATTTTTGGGCATATTTTACATTAGAGATTGGGAGGCATGACTTCACTAGCTTGGAAGCCGAGAGGCCACTTTAGTTTTGGCGTTGATCACCCTTATTAGGCCCAATTTTCCATTTCTTGGGCTCCATCACCATGGCCCAAGGTCATCGTCGGCCATCCTAGCTAGCTTTTCCCACCTTGGATTTTGAAGTAGCCCCTTTGACACTAACCAGTTCTACTCTGCTTGTCCTTCCATCAAGTCTGCTCTGGCTTGTTTCTAGCTTGCATGGTTCAACACTTTCAACACAGTATTTGGCAGATTTCTTGGCTATCAAAGGCCCTACATGATGCAATGCATCAATGGATTTGATTTTTGGAGCCTTCTTGTTTTCTCTACCCCTACATAGGGTTTGTGATATTTTGGAGGCTTGTGGATTCTTTGGTGTCATCAGTGGCTTGCTTGGCTTTAATGCACTAACATTATTGCGAAGAGATCTGCAGACCTATCCTTACCCTACAGCTCCTTTTTCAGTGATGAAAGGTGGATGTTGGGCCTATTTTAATGGATTGATACCTAGTCCCAACTCCACCTTTATGTAGTTTCTTGGGCCCTATACAAATTTTGATGGCAGTTTGGATGGCGGTAATTACACTTAGAGGGATTTGGAGGGTCAACCTGCCAAATGCAAACTTCTACTTGCACTTTCTTTGGTTTTTTTGGACATAACCTTTTATTTGGATAATGCATTGGGTGGTGAAATTATTGTTAGCTTTGAATTCGACTTCCTTACCAAAGATATGCAACCTTTTTTTTGGGAAGACTAGAATGTGTGGCATCTTTGTCCTACATGGGCATTTATCACCCTACATTTCACACTTCAATTTTTACAATGTGGAATTCTCTTAGACTGGAGCAGGATATTTTATGATTGGCTCCAATTTGAAGACTATGTCTTCATATGACTTGTGATTTTTTGCCTTTTTTTAATGGCAGTTTGACAAAAGGCATAGGTGTTTTATTTTTAAACACATGACATACTTTTTTTTTGGCCACCATTTTTTAATCAGGCATTGACCCTTTGACTTGGCTCTTGTTTTTGGTGGTAGGACATTTTCTCTAGCAGGGGTCTTTTTTTGGACTTTTTTGCCTCGACGGTCTTTTTACCATCAAATTTGGGCTTGTCACTTGCTAACGTCAATGCCACATCAACATAGCATTAACATTCCTATCACCTCCTCTAGCTCTGTTTGGACCTACCTTCTCTTTTTTGCTCATATCTCAGGCATATAGACTCCATTTTCTAGAAACAATATATTGTTAGAAAGTTGGTTCCAAGCCCATAGCAGTGGTATAGTTGGTTTTTAGTTTTGATGTTTTTAATGGATTTTTCTAATGTCAAAGTCAGGGATAAAATTTTGCGCTATGGGAGACATATCTTGGGCATCTAATCTCCAATTTGGAAATTATTTATATCATTAGAAAGGTCTTTTTGACCTCTTTTCAGTGATGTTGGTTATTTTTCTAGGTTGAGCTCCAGGCACATTCTATTCAGTCTTTTGCATTTTTGCATTCTAATGGATATCTTGGTTGTTTCAAATCCGCGGATCAATTTCATTGTTTCAAATGATTCATCATGATGTGTACTATCTATTGTATTAGTTTGATGTCTCTTCTGGTCTATTTAGACATCGTTTGTATGCATTCTTGTAATTGCACTGAGATAAAGTGTTATATTGCATTTGTATTTTTATTTCAATTATTTTTCCTTGTTTTACCTTCTGATTTGAGTAGTGTCATTTGATGACACTCATGCATATTATTGTATTCTTTGGATTCATTATGTCTTGTGCCTTATTGTACATGCACTACTTTGATAAAGTTTTATGGGAGGTTGATGTCTTGCCTTTATTCTCCATCTTCTTTTGTCTAGTGAGTGTCCCTTCTGTGACATTAGCCTCATGATGTGTCTGAGATTGATCACCTTAGTACACACATATGTACTCTTTTATGTGTTGAAGTTGATGAAAGATCAACCCCACAACTGCTAAGAATCACTTGCATGCAAACACCTATCACAAAAGAGAGAAGTAAAAAGCTATGGAGGCTAGAATTACCAGATCCATAGATGAGACATTCTTGATGAGCAAAAAGAGAAATTTCTATTATCAAAAGTGAATAAATAAAATTACAAAGAAATTAATATTTATAAAAGGAGATCAAAATCCTAATAGGTAAAACTTAGGTTGCATGATAATAATTAATAAAAAAATTAATTATTATATAGCTAAAGTTTAGCTTAAGTAAAATAGAGATAATAAGTGACTTAATAATTAAATCAAAATGATTTAATTAATAAGGCAATATCTTATTACTCTAACACCCTTCCTCAAGATAAACTTAGGGAATAGCTAAAAACCTAGAAACTACTACTGAAAGCAAATTGGGTCCCAGCAACAAGGCCTAATGAGGTACCCAAGCAAAAAAAAATCTTTGTAAAGAAGAGAAATAGAGAAAACCACATGGAAAAATCCCTACTCCAAAAAGAGATGGAAAAAATGTTCTAGAAGATAGGAACAAAAGATGATCATGAAGAACACCACTAAATCACGAAGCTGCAAACACTGCCAAACTATTGATCTGAAGAATCTCCACTATATAGAATATGACTAGGTAGAGAAGACTAATATGACTAGGTAGAGAAGACTAAGTCTGAAGAGTTGATCAATCAAAGATGAAAGTTATCTTCATGGCCTCCAAAAATAGGAATGAAAGAATGTCTATACGGTAAATGATCCATCTTACTAAAATGCATAGGTATCCAACCACTACAATTACCTAGTACATAGGATCAAATACTAAATACATAGCTCAATACATCAAACCAAGAAAGCAATAGAACTAACATAACCCCCTATAATGTTGAGAGGTAAGACATGAATGCTAAAACTGAATGCAATATCTCCTACAGAAAGAATAACCAGGAACATCAAGAGTACAAAACAAGTACAAACACCTATATTGACACATGTTATCAACACATCATGAGGCTAATGTCATGGAAGGAACACTCACTTAACAAAGGAAGATGGAAAATATAGCCATCATGAAACTTGCCAAGGCACTTTATAATGTAGTGCAAGTACAACAAAACACAAAGATGTCCAAGATCCCAAAATGCAATAGAGTAGCACTTTACCTCAGTGCATTTGAATAAATACTACAAAAGGATGTCAAAAAAAATCAAAAGAGACATAAGGCTGATACAATAGATAGTATAACCCATGAAAAATCATCTGAAACAACAAAATTGATCTTTGGAACTGAAACAACCAAGATATCCATCAGAATGCAGAAAAGATAAAAAACTAAATGGGATGTGCCTGGAGTAGAATTTGGAAAATAAAATGTCTCAAAAAAGTCTCTTGGATGGAAAACTAGAACTTCTAACTTTGACATCCAAAATAGGCCAACAAACAACATTAAAAATTTAAATAAACTACACCATCAGAATGAGCTCAGAATCAGCTTTCTAATGCTTCTTTCAAATTGAAAATGGCATCTGGATGAGTAAGAACACCACATGCAAGTCAAAAAAGCACTCGAAAAGCAAAAAAAATACCACTTCAAGATCTGTGCCAAAATGTATCAAAAAATATACCCAACAATACTAGAACTACCTTGGGAAGTGTGTCACTTCAATACCAAAATTGTCTCAATTTGCATACCCAAAAATCTTGATTTGTATGTAAAAAAATCTTGATTTTCATATAAAAAATCACAAAACCATCATATCAAAAAACATGCCAAAATCTTGACTTTCAAAAAATATTGATTTGTGTGAAAAAAGAAAATCATCGCCTCAAGAAAAGTGTAAAATTTTGATTTTCAAACAAAAATCTTGATTTGTAAAATAAAAAATTTGAAAATCACCACCTCAGGAAATGTGCCAAAAAATCAAAAAATCATCACCTTGGGAACTGTGCCCAATTTAGGAGCAAAATTATTAATCCTCAAATTCCAATTGTGTCCAATTTGGACAAATTTTATATCGAAATAAGGGTTTTTGGGAACTTTGAGCTCAATGGTGATGTTCATTTGGGCTTAAAGTGCACCAAAAATGGTGACCCCAGATTCAATAAAAAAAATCTCTTAAAAATGAAACTCTCTAAAAGAAAAAAAAAACACAAATCTAGAAGCCAAGCCAAACTTCTTATAAACATAACAGGGACATGGAGATCTAGAGCTCTGATACCATGTTGAGGTTGATGAAAGATCAACCTCACAACTGCCAAGAATCACCTACATACAAACACTTGTCATAGAAGAGAGAAGCAAAAAGCTATGGAGGCTGGAATTGCTAGATCTAAAGATGAGACATTCTTGATGAGCAAAAAGAAAAATTGCTATTACCAAAAGTGAATGAATAAAATTACAAAGAGATTAATCCTTATAAAAAAGGATCAAAACCCTAACAAGTAAAACCTAGGTTGCATGATAATAATTAATTATTATATGCCTAAAGTTTAGCTTAATTAAAATAGAGATAATAAGTGACTTAATGATTAAATTAAAATGACTTAATTAATAAGGCAATATCGTATTACTCTAACATTGTGCATCTTGGTTGTCATTCCTTGACATGTAGTTCTTTTGGCCAATTTTCTAGTTATCTGTCACCTCACCCTTGTATGCATCAAGAGGGGTTCTTTTATTGTTTCTCATGCTTCCTTGGTTCAATTGATGAGCTCTTCAAGCTTTCATGTTACATGCCATCTATATCTTCAAGTAGAGTTGTTTGCCTTTGTGTGTCTTTTGATTCAATGCAGATTACAATCTTCTCTACCTGGTCAGGTTCTATTTCACTAGAGGTTTTTTAGATCAGCAGTTACTTTTGACAGAGCTTTACAACTTCTACATTCTTCAGTGGTGTTCTTCATGATAATCATTTGTTCCTATCTTCTGGAACATTCCCTAGTTTGGAGGCTTCTTTATTCCTTCACTAGTTATTTTCAACATTTTTTCCATCTCTTTTTGGAGTAGGGTTTTCCTCATGTGGCTTTCTCTATTTCTCCTCTTTTTAGAGATTTGGTTGTGCTTGGGTACCTCATTAGGCCTTGTTTGTCAGGACCCAATTCTACTTTCTATAGTAGTTTCTAGATTTTTAGCAACTCCCTAAGTTTATCTTAAGGGGGGGTGTTAGAGTAATTAGATATTTTATAATTAACTCTAGTCTACTTAAGCTACACTTTAGTCATATAATAATTAATTCTTTTATTAATTATTATTATGCAACCTAGGTTAGAACTTTTTAGGGTTTCAATCTCCTTTATACTTGGATGATCTCTCTTTGTAATTAAACAATTCACTTTTCATAATAGCAATCTCTCTTTTTGCTCATCAAGAATGTCTCATATATGGATTTGACAATTCCAACCTCCGCAACTTTTTGCTTCTTTCTTTTTGTGATAGGTTTTTGCATGCAAATGATTCTTGGGAGCTATGGGGTTGATCTTTCATCAACTTCAACAAGATTCCTCTGTTGGATTTGTATCTTTTCTTCAAAAATTATCTGTTGGATTTTACCATTTTTTTAAAAATAAAATAAAGCTTTGTATTGTCAGGTTTTAATTGATTTTTCACCTCAAAAATCATGTTGGATTTTGATTGATTTTTTACCTCAAAAATCATGTTGGGTTTTAATTTATTTTTCACCCCAAGAATTGTGTTCGATTTTTTTATTTTCTCCTAAAAATCATGACTTTTTGTTTTTTTTTTGGAGCATTATGCTCCTTTTCAAAAATTTTATCCAAAGTACCAACACCGATCTTCTTACCAGCCATTCTCTACTCTAGATTCATAAGACTCCTGGAAGAATAGCATTCAATGCAACTATTGCCACAAGTTTGGGCACATGAAGGTTGAATGTTGGAAGAGCTTGGCTACCCTATCTAAGTAATTTGGTTTGTAGACCATAGTGAACAATGCAAAGCACCTTGAGAAGACAAAATATGCCTTTTACACTTTTTGACAGCTTTGTGCTCTAGATAGCTTAACCACTAAGGGAGGGTATTACGATAATAGATACTTTCTGTTATCTCTTATTAGTATCTAATGGTTATCTATTGTAATCTTCTATAAATATTAAAATATTTCTAATATTTAGTTTTCTGTTACGATTGTTTCTTAAGAAAACATTGTTCAGTCTCTTGTATAAATTGATCTCTTGATCATTGTTAATAATAAGAAAATATTTTCCAATTACTCTATAATATATGGGCTATGTGATTATGTTTTGTTCTATATATTTTGGTCTATGTTTCCTATGTGTTTACTTCTTTTAATTTGTATTTATTTTTTCTATACTTTTTCAATGTGTTCCAAGCTCCACAATTTTCTTTCTCCTCATTAAAGAAATCATACATGGAGTAGGTGGTATATAGTAAATTACAATCATAAATGAAGAGTTTAAAACACTTCGCTATGCCTTCCTAGGCATATTAGTCTATTTTTGAAAATAAAATAGTTGTTTAACTTCACTAGATACCTATGATTTTTCTTGGCTATTACATTGTCATTTCTTATTGGTCCTTGCATTTTCCAGTCATATCTTTTTTGTTTTTCCTATAATTTGAGTTTCCTCTCACATTGATAATACCAACAAGAACATTGATAATTGTATCGTCTAAAAATGGAAGCACTTTCATGTTAAGAGTGTTTAGCCCTCTGAGTAAGTGGTCTAGGGCCATGTCAAGCACCTTGAATGAGTTTTTGCATGGATCTAACTATTTCCCCCTACTCTCTCTCTCTCTCTCTCTCTCTCTCTCTCTCTCTCTCTCTCTCTCTCTCTATTTCTAGCCCATTTCTAACAAACTACTTTGTAAAATTGAAGACTTTGGCCTCTAGGTCAAGGATGACCTTCTGGGTCAAGGTTAACCTTGACCCTTACCTAGGTCAAGGTCACCTAGGGCAGGGTCAACCTCATCCTTGACCCTTGGTCCCATTTTCAATTTCTAGGAGTTTTGGGATCTCAGGCTTTAGAAAGTTTCTTTTCCTGCTATTGGGTTGGTTGTTTTGAGTTTTGGAATGGTAGACCCTTAAATTACAATTAATATAGGTCTATTTGTATGGGTTAAGGTTAAATGAGATTTAACACTCCTATGTCAGCCTTCTCTAGAAGTTTGTGCCCTAGATTTCTACATAAGGAAGCCTTCTTCCCTCATTTTGGCATCCATAATTTTATGAGCGCATCTACGAGTATCCACCTACACGAAGTGAAGATCTATTATCCACCAAGAATTTAAGCATTCAAGCATCCAATTCATCAAGGAGGTCCATTGTTATCCATTGAAGGATTCAATCCCTATGGAGCCCTCTTGTTGAAGATTTCTCCATCCATATCCATCCAAGCCTTTTCCAATGCAAAGATACATTCAAAATTGGAGTTGAAGATCTAATAACATTGATTTGAGATATCTTACATACATTTCTACATTCATTTGGAGCATCCATACTTGTAGATTCAAGGACTCAAATCCTCCACAAGGATTTCCACATAAGCAAGGTTAATAGTTTCATTTTCATTGTTTATGCATATTACAATTTAAATTATATTTCAAGGTTAATTTCAAATTGGGGTTTGACTAAGGCAAACCCCCCATCCAAAAAAAAAACTATTTTTCTTCCAGATACAGATGTGGAACAACGATTTGGAGAGAAGATTTGGATACCCTTTTCGTCAAACTTGTGAGATGTGTGAACATAAATTTCCTTAGAGTAGTATAGGTCAAGGTCAACTTTTTGGGGTACAATTGTGCCCCGAGGTAAGATTGTGCCCTACCAATTGGGTTAAGGTCAACCTCCCTTCAAAAAGACAAAATATTTTTGGGTTTACTTAGCCTCGACATTTCTAGTTTGGAATAGGTTGTAGATGTTGGGGCTAAAAATCGCATGGTCAATTTTGAGTACCATTGAGAAATTGAGCCCTATAAACACTTTTAAGTGCATATGTACCTGGCTATACCTTTGAGGCCTAAGAGGTGTTTAATGCTTCTAGCACCTTCCATTCAGCATGTCTAAGCATTTCATGAAGTTAAATTGTGATTCTAAGTCATTTTGTGAAGTCCTGTTTTGAGTAAATTCCAAATCTGCATTTTCACTATAAGTGTCAAACAGCGACAGGAGGCTATGTTTGCAAGTGAATATCTCATGTCCAGAAATGTTTCATGACTCGCTGCTTTGGGAGTATCTAGTGTCCATACCCAAGAACCTATTTTTTAGATTTTGAGTCATTTTGAGTTTGTTTGATTAGGTTTCGAATCCCTCAAAGTTGGTCAGTTACTGTTTTCATGCTGATGCAT
This sequence comes from Cupressus sempervirens, assembly GCA_028749045.1. NCBI lineage: Eukaryota > Viridiplantae > Streptophyta > Pinopsida > Cupressales > Cupressaceae > Cupressus > Cupressus sempervirens. Next base: position 562,571,698 of record CM053786.1, on the reverse strand, counting down.
ATTCCACATATTTCTGGGAGGCCTTGTTTGACGTGCTATAATTTTGACCCAGTTGACCAAAATGTGAATTTTTCTTTTGTGTTGCACTGTACACATTAGAGACTTGTTATGTTTCAAGTTTTAGCTCATGACGAATCTATTTGATCAGTTTTCAAATGCGATTCCAAATGGAATTTCTATCTTTTAAACTCGTGTCAGTATTTGCAGATTGATTAGTACCCCTGTTCATGGTGTTATAACTTGAAATCCATTATAGGTCAAATCAAATGGATTATACCACTGTATTGTCCATTGAAGATACTCCAAGTGTGTCAGTTTTAAAGTCATGATGAATCCATTTGCACACTTTTTCAGGTCAATTCCATTTGCAAAAATGTTTTCTGTTAGTGTTTACAGTTTGCAAAATCCAAGTAGCCCACTTTGACCACTCGCCATTTGCGTCCAGTTATTTGTCATGAGCCCAAATCACAGATCCATATTCACCTCGTGATAGTGAACCAACACCCCAATTTTTGTCTTCCCAAGTGTCAGATTACCCAGTTTTCAAAACCAAATCCAAACCCAATTTATGGTTTTCTAACATGTTGTCTTGCAGACAGTTCTGAAAGGTCAACTTTGATTACAAATATCTTTTAACTTTGAATTCGTCACGAGACAAGATTTGACGGGGTGCATGTATGCAGAATAGAGAATCAATGTGTTAGATTTTAGGGCCTAGTTATCTGTTCTGGTTATTTTTAAAGCCAATCAAAGGACCTTCTGGCATTAAAATCATAGTTTGCAAATTAATGATAAAATGTGACAGAGTAGCGATTGAATTTGTTTCTAGTGGTGAATTTGTTTCAAATCAGTGCCAGAGGGTGAATGAGTCATTTTTGCAGTTCAGTTGTTTGGAAACAAATTTTTTTTTTTAGCCAGACCCACTTTGGGGCCCGACTAAATTCATCAGACTGATAGGATTGGATGTGTTTAAATAAGTCATAATGCTCTTGATTATACAATAAAATTGGAAATAGTTCACCTATCGCCATTCGAGATCCTAAGACAACTTTAGGATGAATGGGATACCAGGCTAGAGCATAGATGAGATGGATGGTATGTCTCGGGGTTTAGCCTCCACAATGGTGGATTTCTTATGTGATGTTGTATCTGTAGTTGGCAAGAATTTATTCAAGTATGTGGATGAACTACATTGTTTTCTCTCTACTTTTAGTTCAAGGTGAGATCTTGCACCTCCACATTTTAGCCCTCTTGTGATCTGTGTCTTGCAAAAGTGCCTTCAAGTTGTTGAGTCAAGTTCCAAAAGTCAGAAGCTTGCCCACTAGACAATAATTTCATTCTATGTGGCCAATGTGATGAACTTTATTTTGCAGGCTCGGGCTAATTCAAGAATCATCATTGAGCAAAGGGCTAGACTCAAAAGAGAAACTAGAAACTTGCTTGTCTCTCTTAAGGCATCTTCTGATTCATGCTATAAAGGGATTCTGGAGTGATTATGGCACAGATAGACTTGATGTTAGTTTGGATATGATGTCTATTGAAGAAATAATTCACACAATTCTAGAACATCTTGTAATAAACATGTTTATGCATAAATGGATGTGATGTTCGGTTTCAAAGAATACCGAAGGCTTAGAGAATTGTGATACGGAGCATGAGGACTTGCATTGTGATCAATGGTAGTTAAGCTTGAATACCAAATATTTAAACAACATGATCACTTTGAATCGGGCCTATTCTCATATTTTCAATCAAATTGACTGTACAGAAGATGTAGATCGCCACACGAATATTAGATGTCTATACATATTATTTTGATGACTCGAGTAGTGGAAGAATCAATTTCCCGTATGTGTATATAATTTTAGGAATAGGAGCATATATCTGCAAGAAGATTACACAGACAAAGGCTGATCAACCAAATTGGAAGAAGTTGCTCATCAATTGAGAGAAGAGTTGCATGAGCAGGAGAACTTCCACGCAAAAGAACATTGACTCAGTGAGAATGATGGCAGGCTAAATATAATGGAAGATCATGCAGAGGCATGAAGGGAAAGTGTCATGTTTAACATATGTTTGTAGTCAGCATAAAGGAGCGACCCACGCATTAAGTAGTGGACTCACACAGCGCCAAGCCAAAAGTACCACAAGCATGAAAGAGGCATACAACAAGGAAGATGCACAAACCCAAGAAGAAACTAACAGTGAGGAACAAGTGTAGGAAATGGACCAAAATAGTGAAGATGTTTTGTCCCACTTTGAGTGGGCAAAAATTCTTTCTAAGCTTTAAATACCAAAGCACATAATTTGACTGTTGTCACAAAGACAAAGGCTTTTGAAGCCTTAGCCATAGGTGGCCCCATGGTTGGCCGAGTGGATAGTTAGTGGCAACCAACCAAATTTTGACTGGGAAAACACACAAATAATGATGATGTCAACAGATTGAAGTCGCCAAAAAAGTCAATGAATCCGGCTAGTTGCTTCCTCGCTAGCCAAAAAATCCCAAGTTTTCTGACTAGTGACATAGCGAGTCACCGAAAAACTATGAAAATCTGGCAGACAGTTGTGGGTCCTATGTGGCAGTGATGTGGCAGTGTTAGCGAACCAAAAATTGACAAGTGGTAGCCGAACAATGATGGGTCCCTATTGTGATGACATGGCACGTAAAATAGAGGTGGAAGGAGATTGTGATACGTGTCCTGATCGTGTGGATGTGGTTATCTCGCTATAGGGAAGATGTACGATAATTACCATAGCGAGATAGCGACGCTGAGGTGGCATGAAGAGGTGGTGATGATGTGGTGCCAACTGTATAGAAAGTGAGCCAATAAGAGATCAACATGTGGCAAGTGATCAAGGAAGGTTGACCCAAAATTCATGGGTAAGGAAAATTCAAGAATGACTTTAAATTAATTATTTGAAATACTTGTCCAAAGACATTCCCATACCCAATTTTTAAATTCCAAAAGGAGTTATGTTAAAGTTTGAACTTTATAAATGGATAATGGCAAAGAGAACATTGACTCAGTGAGAATGATGGCAAGCTGAATATAATGGAAGATCACGCAAAGGCATGAAGGGCAAGTGCTATGTTTAACATATGTTTGTAGTCGACATAAAGTAGCAACCCACACATTAAGCAGTGGACTCATGTAGCGCCAAGCCAAAGGCACCAAAAGCATGAAAGAGGCACACAACAAGGAAGATGTGCAGACCCAAGAGGAAACTAATAGCGAGGAACAAGCACAAGAAATGGACCAAAATAGTGAAGACGTTTTGTCCCACATTGAGTGGGTGAAAATTGTTTCTAAGCTGTAAATACCAAGGCACACAATTTGACTGTTGTCTCAAAGACAAAGGCTTTTGAAGCCTTAGCCATAGGTGGGCCTGTGGTCGGCTAGGTGGATAGTTAGTGGTGACCAACCAAATTTTGACCGGGAAAATGCACAAAGAACGATGACATCAATAGATTTAAGTCGCTGGAAAAGTCAATGAATTCGGCTAGTCACTATCTCGCTAGCTAGATAATCCCAAGTTTTTTGGCTAGTGACATAGTGAGTCACCGAAAAACTATGAAAATCTGGCAAATAGTCGTGGGTCCTGTGTGGCAGTGTCAACGAACCAAAAATTGACAAGTGGCAGCTAGATAGCGATGGGTCCCTATTGGGATGACATGACATGTAAAATGGAGATGGAAGGAGATTGCAACACATGTCTTGATCATGTGAATGTCGCTATCTCGCTATAGGGAAGATGCACGATAATTACCATAGCGAGATAGCGATGCTAAGGTGGCATGAAGAGGTGGTGATAATATGGTGCCAGCTGTATAGAAAGTGAGCCAATAAGAGATCGACATGTGGCAAGTGGTCAAGGAAGGTTGACCTAGAATTCATGGGTAAGGAAAATTCAAGAATGACTTTAAATTAATTGTTTGAAATACTTGTCCAAAGACATTCCCGTACCCAATTTTTAAAAATCTAAAAGGATTTATGATAAAGTTTGAACTTTATAAATGGATAAATTTTTGAAAATTTCAAATGCTATGAAAGCCATGAGATAGAGGCCTGATCTTTAGAAGGGCATAACTTGGGCATTTTTTATCGAAAATGAGCACTCCAATATACCACCGGAACTGGGAAGATCTAAGTTTTCCAAATATGAAGTCAGATTGTGCACAGGTGCTAATTGGTTTGATCTATAAGCCAATTTGTGAATTTTGAGGCGTTCTCAGTAGAATAGGAAAATTTAAACATTGATCATTAGAATTGGTTAAAGGACAGATATGAAGGCTTGGTGAAGTCTAAAAGTGAAGAAAATCAATTTTGAGATGTTTTCTTGGCTTCTTGAGGTTATTGTAACTGGTTTTTCACTTTTATCGTGATTTCATTTTAACACCAAAATCAATTACATTCTTTTGTCATGAGATTTCTGAGATATTTGATGCTTGTAGAGGCCAATTGATGAGATTTTGATATGCAGTTGTAGGGAGAAGGTAGAGAGCGGCTTTTTTAGCTTCTTAGGAAGGAATTCAGAGGGGACACATGTCAATTGCAGGTTGAATCCGGGAATTTCCCTCTTGATATCCATACTTTCTTCTTCTCTTTTGTAAGGATTGTAATTTTGGAAAGTTTTCTTTGGAATGAAAACATTTAGTAGAACTGGCCTTGGAATTGATGAACTCTGAATGGAAGATCTAGGATGTGCTAGTTCCAGACCATGAAGCTTTTTCTTTGGTTGTGATACCCCCTTCCCATCCCACCAGCTTCTCATTCCTGTCACTTTCTCTCTTGTATGACATCATTTGTTCATTGAATAGTCTGGTTTATTAGGTTCTTTGTGAGTTAATTTCATGCATTTTTATGTATTATTTCAATGAAATCAATACAAGGAACAGCAAGGGTTGAGTTTCATGTTAAATCTTGTCTCCATTCTCAGTGAGTTGTAACATTTTATGATCTTTGAACAAAGAGCCTAGATCATAATTGTAGTCCCATAAGGTTGTATGTTGCTTGTAATTCAAGGAATTATGTAAATGCTTTAGAGAATTCAACAAGGTTGCAAGTTTATTGAGGGGGATATCAGGTAAGAATGAGATTTAAGTTGAACATTGATGTCTATTTACAAGGTGAATGGATAGATCATATATCTGAATATATGAATAAGTATCAGATATCCAAAATTCATGAGGGAGATTCATGAATTGCCCAATGGATCAGGCACTGATCAGCTATAGGATCATTAGTTTTTTTGTCTATACTTGGTTTTCATCCACTTTCCCCACCCACATAAAATCAAATCAAATTCAAATCATCTTTACAATTTTATGTTGAAGAGCTAGAACAGTTTAACCCTCACCCAACTTATAAGATTCATAGATTTGCATTTAGCTACTGTAGATCTGTTTCATTTCATGAGTTATTAGGAGATATAAGGGGTTTTTATCTACAGTAAATAGATTTAGGGATATGTTTTGCACTAGTATGATATCAATTGAATTTGAGGTCTACCCACCTAGGTCTTGCAAAGCCTGAAGTAGAAGAAGGGTCAAGCCTTATAGTTGGCCCAAGATTGTAGTCAGGTACATCCATCATAGGAAGTTGCTAGCCTTAGATGCATTTTTCTAGTTTCTTGGTCATTTTAAAAACTGTTAAATTAGGAGACAACAGTAGAATTCCCCGAAACTGAACATAGACATCTAAAATCAACATTTTCCAGATTCAAGGTTAGTATTTATCTTTTATCCATTTCAGGATTTAAGCACATACTCCCCTCAAAATAGAAGGAAGGCCAATTGAACCTCTTTTCACCCTTTTCTCCATTACGTGATCCATTTTTTCATTGAACACTTTCTTGTGCTTAATCAAATTGGATCATTCCTTTTGGAAATTAGTGTTGTGAAGAGGTTTTCATTTTCTTTCTATTCATTTTTGTGAACCCAACAAGCTTACCCCTATATTTCATGGAATTAGATGCCCTATTGTTCTTTGTGGTAATATATTTCCTTTCATGTCTTCTCTTGCATTAAGATTAGATTTAGTTTATGCTCTTGCATTTTAAATTCAAAAATACAAAAAAAATTTCAAAAAATTAAAAAGATTGTTGTTTTATGTTTTCTTAGTTTAGTTTATTTGCCTTGCATTGGTTTATTAGCTTTATTACTTCTATTCCTACTTCTAATCTTAGGGTTAGATGTAGTCATAGAATTATGGGTACCTTTGAGCCTGAGTGTTCTTCTCCTTTCCTTAGGATTCTAGATGAAACTTTGATTCTTCCTGATTCTAGTCCTCTTATGGAGCAAAACTCTTCTCACTCATCTCATGGTGAGGATGATGCTTTATGAGTTTCTCTTGAACAAGTCCAAAAACTTTCAAACGAACTTGTTAAAATGGGTAATTTTCTTGTTTAAGAAAACCATATACACGATTCTATTCAAGCTATAGAGGCTCTTAAGAAAGTTCTTCATGACAGTGACCAAGGTGTTAATCTCTTGTGTGGCATTACTCACTTTGTGCATTCTAACATTAATCCTTTAGCTTAAGAAGCTCCAGATTTAGGGTTGACTACTCCTGTCACTAGTGTAAAACCATCTTTTGTTCCTTCCCTAGTGTTCCTACCTATACTCCTTCTTTGGTAATAGTGACAGTTCCTTCTATTCCTATGAGTGTTTCTCCTATGTCCCTTCCTAATTCACAACATTCTTATCATAATGTTCCTTTTACTTATTCTAATCCTGTGCTAACTGTAGTTGCTAGTGTTCCTCCAGTTGTGTCTTCTATTCCTAGAGCTTTGTACACTTTATCTAGTGTTTCTAATGTTGCTAGTTCTCCTATTTCTTCTCATGATTCAACAATTATCAATTTGGCTCGAGCTGTGTCATCTTTACAACAACAACTTGCATCCTTGAATCAAAACAAGTTTAGTATCCCTACTTGTGACATGGGAATTCCTTTGTCTCAGGATATTATTGGTACTCCCATTCCTCAACAAGCCAATATGCCTCATCTTGAGAATTATAATGGTAAGGAAGACCATGTTCATCATGTTAAAACATTTCAAATCCTTTGTAGTGATTATGCTCATGATCATAGGATTTTAGTGAAGTTGTTTGGTCAAACTTTTCATGACAAGGCCATACAATGGTTTTGTTCTTTGACTCCTTATTCTATTTATTCATTTCCTCAATTTGCTAATGCTTTTATTCAACAATTTCAAAACAACATTGGCCTGCAAGTGTCTTTGACTAATTTGATGCATTGTAAACAAAATTCTAAGGAAAATTTGACTGAATTTATTGGTAGATTTAAGCATTTGCATGCTTAGATTTCCTATCTTGTTCCTGATATTGATATTTAATGTATGTTTAATTCAAATTTGCAAAAGGATATTAGAGACAAGATTTTACTTACTGGATTTACTTTTTTTCAACAACTTTGTACAACACTTCATCATTATCAATTACAAGTGAGTCAATTTGAGAGAACCACTCGAGTGGCTCTTATTCCTATTGATAAAAGTGATGTTACTCCTAGTCCAAATAAAATTCAAAAATTCAACAACTACATCAAGATAAATAAACAAGAAAATGTATTTGTTGATCAACTTGTTGTTGCATCTCACAATGCTACTTCTACTTCCACTACTTTTCAATTGAATCGTACGTTTACTCCTCTCTTTGAATCTTTACATTCTATTATGAATAGGTTGTTAACTACTAATATGATTACTTGACCTCCTATTCGTCCTCTTTTACCTACTGCAATGGCTGCTGCATCTTTTGATCCAAAATATTTTTGTCAATATCATTCCTAGAATGGTCATGATACTAAAAAATGTTATTCTTTAAAACATAAGGTTCAGGGTAGACCTCGTCCCTAACCCCAGGTCCCATTTTCAATTTTTGGGAGTTTTGGGATCTTGGGCTTCAAAAAGTTTCTTTTCCCACTTTTGAGTCGACTATTTTAGATTTCAAAATGGTATACTCTTAAACTACATTTAATCTAGGTCTATTCCTAGGGATCAAGGTTAAATGGGATTTAATGCTCCTATGTCAACCTTGTCTAGGAGTTTGTGCCCTCGTTATCTATATAAGAAAGTCTTCTTCCCTCATTTTGACATCAATAATTTCATGAGCACATCTACAAGCATCCACCTACATGAAGTAAAGATCTACTATCCATCAATAATTTAAGCATTCAAGCATTCAAGTGTTCAAGCATCTAATTCATCAAGGAGGTCAATTGTTAGCCATTAAAGAATTCAATCTCTATGGAGCCCTCTTGTTGAAGATTTCTACATCCATATTAATCCAAGCCTTTTCCTATGCAAAGATACATTCAAGACTAATGTTGAAGATCTAATGACATTGATTTGAGACATCCTACATACATGTCTACATTCATTTGGAGCATTTGCAATTGTGAATTCAAGGATTTAAATCCTCCACAAAGATTTCCACATAAGCAAGGTGAATAGTTTCATTTACTTTGTTTATGCATATTACAATTTTAATTATATTTCAAGGTTAATTCCAAATTGGGGTTTGATTGAGGAAACCCCCTATCCAACAAACAAAACATTTTTCTTGTAGATACAGGTGTGGAACAACAAATTGGAGAGCAGATTTGGATACCCTTTTCATCAAACTTGCGAGATCTGTGAATCAAAATTTTGTTAGAGAAATGTAGGTCAAGGTCAACTTTCTAGGGTATAGTTGTGCCCCGCCAATAGGGTCCCCAAAACTGAACACAAACATCAGAAATCAACATTTTCTAGATTCAAGGTTAGTATTTTTCTTTTATCTATTTTAGGATTTAAGCACATACTCCCCTCAAAATAAAAAGAAGACCAATTGAACCTCTTTTCACCCTTTTCTCCTTCACTTGATCCATTTCTGCATCAAGAACACTTTCTCGTGCTTAATCAAGTTGGATCATTCCTTTTGGAAATTATGGTCGAGAAGAGGTTTCCATTTTCTTCCTATTGAATAATACTATCGGGATCATAAACAACTACATTTTCCCATTAGTTTGTTGTTTGAAAACCATGGCTATTTTCTGATGGACTCCTCCAAATTTTCCTAGTGGTTTGATAGGGTATTATTAGTTTTTGCCTATGTATAGGCATGGAACTAATGTTCTCGGTGGCTACTCCCAATTAATTTTTTTAATCAAAACATGTGAATTTTCAAAGGTAAAAAATAATTTTATTTTTAAACTAATTTTTAATCAATAATCTCTATTTTTTGATTAGTCAACTGCAGTTTTTCTAGGGGTAAAATATTTTTTTACCAAAAAAAATTTTAAAAAATCTTTGGAATGTTTCAAGTTGTAGAATTCTCTAGTTTCCTTCCAATAGATGTCAATCGGAGCCTTTGAGCCTCAGGGTGTTTGAACCCTAGCCTTCATGCCAAGCAGTGACAAAAACTTAGGCCTAGAGTAGATGAAGAACACATCCTTAGGACTTAGCCTTTCCTTCAAATCCTCTCCTAAATGCTGGACCTTGTCAAGAATTCTCATAATTTTCTTGTGAACTCAATGACCTCCAATTTCCGCAACATTCATAGTCCCTTTACCTTTTCCTTCCATTTTTGCCTTAGATCGCAGGTTCGAAACTCAAGGACATGGAAAATTAACCTACCCTAGCTATTTTCTCCCTCACAGCTAATGGACAACCCAAATCCTTCATATATTCCCATCACTCTTGGGAACCTTGACTCTTTCCTTATTACTTATAAATCATACCATAAATACCAATATTTAGTTGAGAGTTCAAAAAAAGACATAAAAAGAAGCACCTGAGTGGACAAGCTCCATATGTAATGAGGCATTTATTTCACACCTCCCTTTCTAGCAATGAAGTTTCGTAAATGACAAATTTTAATAATTTTAATAATTTTTTTATTAAATGTGAATAGAGTGCTACCTAGATGATTTAGGGCATTTGGCCACAATCTAGTAGTTTTGTTTGGAGAAAAATGTATTAAGCTTTTTAAAGATATGTATTTACTAAATTGTGCTAAATTGTGTTCATTATTGAGTTCCCATTCTTCTCAACTTTTGCAAGTTGCTGGCAAACAAAGCACTAAACAAAAGACCTTTATTTTAAAAGATATTGTTCTAAATAATGTTTAATAATAATAATATTATAAGTTACTCCTAATAATAATACTATATTAGTAATAATAATGATATACAAAATAAGGGTATGTGCAAGATCATGGTGTACCAAAAAGTGGTGATGTGAAAAAAATAGAGTTTGAAGATGTCTAAAAGTGCTTCAAAATCCACTCTGAGTTTTTTCCACCTATCCACGTACCAAACCTGGAAGGTAAGGCCGAGCCTTATCGGATACCCGATTACAGATCGGATATTCGAAAACATATCGGATATCTGATATGCCAGGGAGCCTAATATAATAATATTATTATTATATTATAATAATATAAAAATATTACCTTATAATAGTATAATATAATATAATACATTATAATATTATATTTTATTATAATTAAATACATTATAATATTATATTATATTATATTATAATACATTATGTATTATAAAATAATATAATATTATTATATACTATAATAATAATATTATATTATAACAATATTATATTATAATGTATTATATTATAATAATATAATATAATATTTAATATTATAATATATAGTAATGATATTATATATATAAATATAATATAATAATAAAAAAGTAATATATTATAATATAATATATAATAAAAAGTATAATATATTATAAATTATAATAATATAATATAATATAAGACATTATAATAATATAATATAATAATAATATTATTATATAATATTAAAAAAATATAAAATAAAATATAATATAAAATATAATAATAATAAAGTAATATATTATAATATAATATATAATAAAAAAGTAATATATAATATAATATAATAATATTATTATATTATAATAATATAACATAATGTAAAATATAATATAATGTAATATAAAATATCATATGTTATGTAAAATGATTTGCGTTATAAAACATGAGATTTGCGTTATAAAATATCACATCCAATATATCGGATATCCGATATTGAATTGGATATCTGATATAATATCGAATATCTGATCCCTGTCATCACATATTAAAAAAAATAGACTCGCAGCCTTGTATTTTTCAGATTTTGAGGGCAGGCGCAACCAATATCGGGTTCTACATTGGATATCGGATTATATATCGGATATCAGATATCCAAGTAAGTTTTTTAAATTTATTTTTATTCATTTTTAATCTAAATTGAATAGATTTTAGCATAATTTTGTTTGTTTTAGTTGAATCTAGGGTTTTTTTGAAAAAATTGGTTAAAATTAAGATTTTTTTTTAATAAATATTACGTTTTGCAATTCAATAGGAATGGCTGATCAGAATGATGACACTGAGGCACATAATAATATTCCTTGTAACCCCCCACCAAACGATCCAATACCCTCACAAAATCGTCCACCAAATGATCCTCTACGTCGTCAAAACCCTCCTCGAATTGAGGATTTGATAAATGAGAATCTCACCGAATTGAGAGGTTTGCATAGAACATATAATAATGTACCTGCATTGGCTCCTATGTTATCCATGTTAAACACCATAGTGGATAACATTGAAACTCTTACAAACCAACAAAATGCCACTCTTCGTTGGCGTGATGAAATGCACACGATGTTTGATGATGGTTTGGACTGTGATGAGATTGCGGTCCTCAACATAACCAAAGAAATTTTGGCTAGCCTTTTTGCAAACTCGAAAATGAGTTTACCAGTCAACCCAAAAAAATCCAAACTATCCATTAAATGGTGCACAAATGATGCCATACGTGAAAAATTTTGGGATCGTTGGTGGATGGTCTTTGATATCCCTCCACATAGCAATTTAGACATACCATTTTATTTCCTTGGAAAATTATATGCAGAATTTGTGTTGAAACTTAAAGTGAACTATTGGAGCATGAAGCCCAACATGGGCTTAGGACTAGGAGCTCCTTAGGATAGACCCTCTTCCCAATGGAAGAAAGCTGACACTTTTGTCCCCTCCACTGATATCTCCCCTCCTCCTCAAGTGGAGCATCCAGATATTATGATAGAGGCTAGCTTTCAAACCATCAGAGCCATTCATAGGCTGAGTAGCCTAATGATATCTTAGGCTAGGTCAATCCTGCCTCCTCGTGTTGATGATGCTGGTGCCAGTTCATCATCGACTAGCTCATCACACGTTTATGTGCCTCACACTTGCATTACATGCAAGAATATTTGCCTGGGTCCCATAGGTGATCTTCCTGAGTATCATTTTGTATTAAGCGAGGATACACTAGACACACGTGCAGAGGCTACAAACCCTGATGCGAGAGAGGAAGGGAATGCAGAGGCATGGACTCCTTTAGTGTCGGTATGTGTATACATTTTTTTGTTATGACATATGCAATTTAAAATTAATTTTTATAATAGAGTAATTTTAATTTTTAAGCCATATTGACTTTTATATGTATGTGATCTTCATTCATGTTTAGTTGATGACCGAGGAGGAGCTCAAACAAATTGTTGATGCCACGCTCTCGGCCATTTCATTTGGCCTTGAGACATCTATGGTACATTATGTTGTGTTTGTATTTTTTTATTTGATATTGTAGCATATATGGTTGCTAAACTTTCTTTTATCTTGCAGGTAGTAGCTGTCCTGGGGGGACAAAGTGTGGAGGGTGAGCCAGCGCGCATTAACAAAGGAAAGGTAATTAGGTGCTTTCTATTTGATTAAATATTGATGCGTTCTTGTAACATGTTTGTGGTAATCTCATTTAATTACATTCTTTATTGTATATAGGGCGTGGCTACTGGCGATGAGCATGTAAAGATTCATCGTAGACCATTAGGGATTTCCATTCGCATTGAGAGCCCCACTGTATGTATAAGGATCATTTATTTTTTATTATCCTTATCTTCATAAATAAATTCAAAACTGATTTCCATGATATTAACAACTACTATTTTGTATCTCATAGGAGACTCCTAGTGCACATGAGGTCCGACGAGAGAGTTATGTAGATTTGATGATGCAGGCACTCTCTCCTAAGGAGGAGCCTACAATAGTAAGTTGTAGTTTGAATTCATGATTAAATATGTTATAAATTTAGCATTCTATGAATTATAATGTTATAGTTTAAATTGTAGATTCATTTGACAAACATATAATTTGAACATATACAGCCCACAATTAGAGAGGTAGAAGCATTGCTGAGGGCATATGAGAGGACTCCTGACCGGTGCAGGAGGTCGACAAGAGAGGTATTTATTATGAAATTTCAATAGTATAAATTTTTATTACAAAAAAGATCATTATGCATTTGAGTAATTCAATGTTAGATACAAAGAATCATACAAATTTAGTAGTCTAACTTTGGGTTTTCCATTTTTGTTTATGTAGGAGGCATCCGATCCACCTAGTGCAGCGAAGAGGCTGCATTTTGATCATCCACCAGCACCCTAAGATAGTATAGTTATCGTAGGATGCATCATGAGACATTTTGAGATGGCATATGCCACATTGTATATAGAAACATTGATATTATACACATTTTGATGGCATGATCAGCCGCACTTTGTAAATGGATCCATGTATTTTGATATATATTTGAGTTCTTTGTCTATGGATACGCTAGTCTATTTTGATATGTTCATTATTAATAAATGGTATATTATAGTTCAAACTTTTATTATTGATTCATATTATATGATTAATAGTTTTTAAATATTATATGATTCATATTATTGATGCCCATATTTCAAGGATTTATTTGAAAATCTTAGCAAGTGGAGAAATGGAAAGTTTGAATATATGAGACGATTTAGTTGAACATTAAAAAAAAAATCCCAAGATTAACTAAAGTAGTAGGAATGAATTTTCATTTATTCCCGAATTTGAGAGATCATCATCACTATGAATGTGGATAAGAGTTTTTCCCTTTATCGTTCATAAAATTCTTATATCGAGTATTCCTCAATTCATATTCCTTTAATCATTCTTCAATACATATTAGTGCTAATTTAAGAGCTTTCTAAAAATAATCATATAAGAAGTAACCCAAAACAATGACACAATGAATTAAATAACTTCCAATTATACACAACACATTCCATATGAATTCAATATTTATTCTCAATGTCCCTAGCACTGGAAAAGTCTTATTTTGAGTGGTTGAGCTAACCAAATGCTTTTAACATATATTTTGTCTTTTAAACATAAATGGTAATAACATAAAAAAAGATGTGTGACTTATACAGATAATAATAGGAACAGAAGACATATAAGTCCCTCGAAAGATCGACCTCGAAATGCATTTAGAGCACCTTGGAGACTCCTTGGTATGGGGTCGCCACGGATGACGGATGGTCTCCATGGCTAGAAAAAGAGTGTGACTAGGGTTCACCCACCCACCCGGAGCTAATGGCGCTGACGATTCGATGCCAAGATCAGTGGTTTCAAATTTATGCCGTGGTGCACCTATGAATTGAGACACACTGCGAGTTTTGGCATCAATCCAAACGGAATGTGATCTCTCAAAAATGAGATAGGTTATTTTAGGCTTCAACATCATCATCTTGTAGCATTCGACAGTTCATCAATAGCCCTCATGAGTTTCAAGTTATGACCCTCGAAGATCGACCTCAAAATGCACTTAGAGAACCTTGGGGACTCCTCGGTATGGGGTGGTCACGGACAATGGATGGTCTCCGCGGCTGGAACAAGAGTGTGACTAGGGTTCACCTACCCACCCAAAGCTAATGGCGCTGACGATTCGATGCCAAGATCAACAGTTTCAAAGTTGCGCTGTGGTGCACCTATGAACTAAGGCACACTGCAAGTTTTGGCATCGAGCGAGATCGCTGTGCCAAATCCAAATGGAATGTGATCTCTCAAAAATGAGATAGGTCATTTTAGGTCTTAGCATCACCATCCTGTAGCATTCGACCGTTCATCAATAGTCCTCACGAGCTCCCAGTTATGACCCTCGGAAGATCAACCTCGAAATGCACTTAGAGCACCTTGGAGACTCCTTGGTATGGGGTGGCTGCGAATGATGGATGGTCTCTATGGCTGGAACAAGGGTATGACTAGGGTTCACCCACCCACCCTGAGCTAATGGCACTAACGATTCAATGCCAAGATCAGTTGTTTCAAAGTTACGCTGTGGTGCACCTATGAACTGAGGCACACTGCAAGTTTTGGCATTGAGCGAGATCATTGTGCCGAATCCAAATGGAATGTGATCTTTCAAAAATGAGATAGGTTATTTTAGGCCTCAAAATCATCGTCTTGTAGCATTCAACAGTTCATCAATAGCCTTCACGAGCTCCGAGTTATGACCCTCAAAAGATCGACCTCAAAACACACTTAGAGAACCTTGGGGACTCCTTGGTATGGGGTGGTTGCGGACGATGGATGGTCTCCACGACTGGAACAAGAGTGTGACTAGGGTTCACCTACCCACCCGGAGCTAATGGCGCTGAGGATTTGATGCCAAGATCAATAGTTTCAAAGTTGCGTTGTGGTGCACCTATGAATTGACGCACATTGCGAGTTTTGGCATCGAGCGAGATCGCCGTGCCGAATCCAAACAGAATGTGATCTCTCAAAAATGAGATAGGTCATTTTAGGTCTCAACATCACCATCTTGTACCATTCAACAGTTCATCGATAGTCCTCACGAGCTCCCAGTTATGACCCTCAGAAGATCGACCTCGAAATGCACTTAGAGCACCTTGGAGACTCCTTGGTACAGGGTGGTCGCGAATGATGGATGGTCTCTATGGTTGGAACAAGGTTATGACTAGGGTTCACCCACCCACTTAGAGCTAATGGTGCTGATGATTCGATGCCAAGATCAACAGTTTCAAAGTTAAGCTATGGTGCATCTATGAACTGAGGCACACTATAAGTTTTGGCATTAAGCGAGATCGTTGTGCTGAATCCAAATGGAATGTGATCTCTTGAAAATGAGATAGGTTATTTTAGGCCTCAACATCATCGTCCTGTAGCATTCGACAGTTCATCGATAGCCCTCATGAGCTCCGAGTTATGACCCTTGAAAGATCAACCTCAAAACGCACTTAGAGAACCTTGGGGACTCCTCGGTATGGGGTGGCCGCGGACAATTGATGGTCTCCATGGACAGAACAAGGGTGTCACTAGGGTTCACTCGCCCACTCGGAGCTAATGGCACTGACAATTTGATGCCAAGATTAGCGGTTCCAAAGTTGCATTGTGGTGCACCTATGAACTGAGGCACACTGCGAGTTTTGGCATCGAGCAAGATCATTGTGCCGAATCCAAACGAAATGTGATCTCTAAAAAATGAGATAGGTAATTTTAGGTCTCAGCATCGTCGTCCTGTAGCATTCGACAGTTTATCAATAGTCCTCATGAGCTCCAAGTTATGACCCTCGGAAGATCGACCTCGAAATGCACTTAGAGCACCTTGGAGAATCCTTGGTAGGGGGTGGCCGTGGATGACAGATGATCTCCATGGCTGGAAAAAGGGTGTGACTAGGGTTCACCCACCCACTTGAAGCTAATGGCACTGACAATTCGATGCCAAGATCAACAGTTTCAAAGTTATGTTGTGGTGCACCTATGAATTGAGGCACAATGTGAGTTTTGGCATCGAGCAAGATTGTTGTGCCGCATCCAAACGGAATGTGATCTCTTGAAAATGAGATAGGTTATTTTAGGCCTCAACATCATCGTTCTGTAGCATTCGACAGTTCATTGATAGCCCTCACGAGCTCCGAGTTATGACCCTCGAAAGATCAACCTCAAAATGCACTTAGAGAACCTTGGGGACTCCTTGGTACGGGGTGGTCGCGGACGATGGATAGTCTCCATGGATGGAACAAAGGTGTCAATAGGGTTCACCTGCCCACCCAGAGCTAATGGCACTGATGATTCAATGCCAAGATTAGTGATTTCAAAGTTGCGTTGTGGTGCACCTATGAACTAAGGCACATTGCGAGTTTTGGCATCAGGTGAGATCATTGTGCCGAATCCAAACGAAATGTGATCTCTCAAAAATGAGATAGGTAATTTTAGGTCTCAGCATCACCGTCCTGTAGCATTCAACAGTTCATCGATAGTCCTCATGAGCTCCAAGTTATGACCCTCGAAAGATCGACCTCAAAATGCACTTAGAGCACCTTGGAGACTCCTTGGTACGGGGTGGCCACGAATGACGGATGGTCTTCGTGGCTGGAACAAAGGTGTGACTAGGGTTCACCCACCCACCTAGAGTTAATGGCACTGACGATGGTTCTTTCTGATTTTTTTCCTTCCAAACTAGTAATAATCATTTCATCAATTTTAATTATCCATTTTGGTGTTTTAGAACCTTCATGTCAATTATAATTAGGAGATATGTAAGGTTCTTGTGCATTGTCATCTTCGATATGGTCAATTATGCAATTTGGATTATGACTTGGTAGCATTTCATCTTCAAAATTTTCATTATCTAAATTTTCAATTTCGACATTATCGTTTTCAATAGGTACATTTTCATTCCCCAACTGTACATATTCATTATCTAACTCTATGATTTCACCTTCAATTAATTCATCGTCAACTTGACTGATATTTAGCATACCTTGTCTTTTTCTTCAGTGTTCCATTTTGTCCCTTTCCCTATATGCCGCAATGTCTTCATTAGATATCTTCCTTTTGCGTTTATACTTTTCACTACTGTTGCTCCCCATTCAGATGAAAAATTCGAACACCTAAGGTTATATTTTTGAAAAAAATTCGATTGGTTGGGCCCAAAAATGTTACTTTTTGCAAAACCCGTGAAAAAAGAACTGAAAAAGTGATGTTGTCAGATCTGTAGGGATAGGGATATGTTGGAAATTGATGCCAGTAAAATCGAATATCCAATTTGAAATTGGATATCCGATTTTCTAAAATGACTTTAGGTGCAAAAAATTTGCTATAATTTCCCTCCTTTGCTATAATAATATTAATATTGTAAAACTCATTTTATGGGTCAAAGGGGGTCATAGGTCACCCTATGACTGCCTTTGACCCATATGAATGATTCTAATATGTCCCTAGGGGTCCTAGGACCCCTAGGGACATCTCTCGTCATTTAATGGGTCGTAGGGGGTCATAGGTCAACCTATGACCCCCTTTAACACATATTAACCATTATAATATGTCCCTAGGGGTCCTAGGACCCCTAGGGACATATGTCATCATTTAATGGGTCAAAGGGGGTCATAGGTCACCCTATGACCCCCTTTGACCCATATGAATGATTCTAATATGTCCCTAGGGGTCCTAGGACCCCTAGTGACATATCTCATCATTTAATGGCTCGTAGGGGGTCATAGGTCAACCTATGACCCCCTTTCACACATATTAACCATTCTAATATGTCCCTAGGGGTCTTAGGACCCCTAGGGACATATGTCGTCATTTAATGGGTCAAAGGGGGTCATAGGATGGCCTATGACCCCCTTTGACCCATATGAACGATTCTAATCTGTCCCTAGAGGTCCTATGACCCCTAGGGATATATGTCATCATTTAATGGGTCAAAGGGGGTCAATGACCCCCTTTGACCCATATTAACCATTCTAATATGTCCTTAGGGGTCTTAGGACCCCTAGGGACATATTTCGTCATTTAATGGGTTGAAGGGGGTCATAGGTCACCCCATAACACCCTTTGACCCATATTAACCATTCTAATATGTCACTAGGGGTCCTAGGACCCCTAGGGACATATGTCATCATTTAATGGGTTGAAGGGGGTCATAGGTCACCCTATGACACCCTTTGACCCATATTAATCATTCTAATATATCCCTAGGGGTCCTAGGACCCCTAGGGACATATGTCATCATTTAATGGGTCAAAGGGGGTCATAGGTCACCCTATGACCCCCTTTGACCCATATATACCATTCTAATATGTCCCTAGGGACATATGTCATCATTTAATGGGTCGAAGAGGGTCATAGGTCACCCTATGACCACCTTTGACCCATATATACCATTCTAATATGTCCTATCATCATTTAATGGGTCAAAGGGGGTCATAGGTCAACCTATGACCCCCTTTGACACATATTAACCATTCTAATATGTCCCTAGAGGTCCTAGGACCCCTAGGGACATTTGTCATCATTTAATGGGTCAAAGGGGGTCATAGGTCACCCTATGACCCTCTGTGATCCATATTAACCATTCTAATATGTCCCTAGGGGTCCTAGGACCCTTAGGGACATATGTTGTCATTTAATGGGTCAAAAGGTGTAATAGGTCACCCTATGACCCCTTTTGACCCATATATACCATTCTAATATGTCCCTAGGGGTCCTAGGACCCCTAGGGACATATCTCATCATTTAATGGATTTTGGGGGGTCATAGGTCAAACTATGACCCTCTTTCACGCATATTAACCATTCTAATATGTCCCTATGGGTCTTAGGACCCCTAGGGACATATGTCGTCATTTAATGGGTCAAAGAGGGTCATAGGTCACCCTATGACCCCCTTTGATCCATATTAACCATTCTAATATGTCCATGGGTCAAAGGGGGTCATAGGTCACCCTATGACCCCCTTTGATCCATATTAACCATTCTAATATGTCCCTAGGGGTCCTAGGACCCCTAGGGACATATGCCATCATTTTAATGGGTCCAAGGACCCTATGACCCCCTTTGACCTATATGAACGATTCTAATATGTCCTTAGGGGTCCTAGGACCCCTAGGGACATATGTTGTCATTTAATGGGTCAAAGGGGGTCATTGGTCACCCTATGACCCCATTTGACCCATATGAACGATTCTAATATGTCCCTAGGGGTCCTAGGATCCCTAGGGACATATCTCATTATTTAATGGGTCAAAGGGAGTCATAGGTCAACCTATGACCCCCTTTGACACATATTAACCATTCTAATACGTCCCTAGGGGTCCTAGGACCCCTAGGGACATATGTCGTCATTTAATGGGTCAAAGGGATTCATAAGTCACCCTATGACCCCCTTTGACCTATATGAACAATTCTAATATGTCCCTAGGGGTCCTAGGACCCCTAAGGACATATGTCGTCATTTAATGGGTCAAAAGGGGTCATAGGGTGACCTATGACCCCGTTTGACCCATATGAACGATTCTAATATGTCCCTAGGGGTCTTAGGACTCCTAGGGACATATGACATCATTTAATGGGTCAAAAGGGGTCAATGGTTGACCTATGACCCCCTTTGACTCATATATATTAATAATATACATATATATATATATAACATATATGTATTACGTTATTATATTTAATAAAAATATTATGTTATATATATATATATATATATATATATATATATATATATATATATATATATATATATATATATATATATATATATATATATATATATATATATATATAATAACATATATATTAATATAATAATATATAATGTACGTATTATATTTAATAAAAATATTACGTTATTATATATATATTAATAACATACATATTAATATAATAATATATATTACATATTATATATATATATATATTACGTTATTATATTTAGTAAAAATAATAATAATATAAATTATATTTATAGATTGTAATAAGATTAACATAATATATTATTATATATTAATAGATTGTATCTTATATATTTACATTATGTTATTATATATATATATAATATATTAAAATACGTCTTTACATAGTAATATAAGTGAAATAATTTATAAATCATAAGCTATAACTTTTAAACGCAATTTTCCCTCCAAAATGTGTTGGGATTTGAAATTTCTCACCCAAATTCTACCGAAGCATATTGGATATCTTATTTGAAATTAGATATCTAATTAGGTTTGGTATTTACCAAGCCTACTCGGTCAACCCAAAAGACGTGTTTGAAGAGGGTTTTAGTGATACTCAGACTTCGGGTAGCCATCTGACAATGTTATTTTGATCAAAATTGAATGAAACGAAAAGGGTTTTTTAATATCGCTCTCGAGATTTCATCAATATAATTTTTGTCAAATTCTGAGTTCGATAAGTATTTATTAGTTAATTATCAATGATGATTATTGTAAAGTGCTGATTGACATACTGTTTGAAAAATAGTTATAACTTTCAAACGGTATAACATTTTTTTAATCTAAAAGTTGCGTCACATTCTATGCTTCGCCTAGTATAAGAAAATAAATAAATTAAATTTGATAAAATTTTCTATTAGTTAAGGTGGTCAAACACGAGACTTTTTTTTTTTGAAAAAGTCTTGGTAGAAAATTCATATTTAATTATTTATCTGGAATAAAAATACTGAAAAATATGCGTCACATCCGGGCATGAGTCTACTTTTCATATTTATAAGTATATTTAAAAAATATTATCATTTTATTTTGATTAAGGTGGTTAGACATACACCTACTTTTTATTTTCGCTCTGAAATTTTCGTAGTACTACATTAAAATTCAAACTTTTGACTAATCAATTATTTTTTCTCCTGATAAGGCCTAGTAGTTTAGAAACTACATTCAATTTCCTACAAATTATTTTCTTACAACTTTTTTATATAAAGTCCATAACCACTTCAAAATTTTGTGTCAAGTTGACATAAACTTGATTTGTTGATTTTTCACTGCCACTTAAGGCCATAGTTTGGTACACCATGATCCTGCACATACCCATAACACATTTTCTTAATTATTTTATCGTAAAATATTTTAATATAATTAAACTATTAAATAAATATTATCTTTTTACTATAATATGTTATATTTGTTTTAGTGTATATTTTTAATACTGTTCTATTTTCATTAGGTTGATATTTCAACAATCTATAAATTGGTAATCTAATAAATAGTAAAATAATTTTAAATCATTTAAATTTTATATATTTACATTTGTAAAGTAAATTTTTATTTATTTTATAAACACACACACACACACACACACACAATTTTTAAATGATTATTTTACCATAATGCTTGGTAGAATCTATTATAGTGAGAATTATGATCTTCAAAAAAGAAAATGAAAGAGAAAATAATCATTTTCTTTTTCTAATTATTGCACATATTTCTTTATTTTCCTTATAATGATATCCAAGCTCATAAAGTAGCTTGGCTCTGATGGTTCCATAATGATCAGTTGAAGCAAAACAACTTTATGTTATTTACAAATATGAACTATAGTGAGAAATTAAACTAAAACTATGTAATAGGTAAATTATGGAAAATATTAACAAAGCTTAAAGTTTAGTATTTTCTATTAATATTTGATTAATTGAAAATAACAATTAAACTTAAAATACAATATATAAATTTTACTTTCTAAATATCATTCATTCTCATAATTTATTTCCTTCTTATCACAATAAGTAGGGACTCTTGCTCTCACAGAGCTCCTTTTTGTAAATGGATTAATTATAGGGGCCTAAACAAGAACAGTGAGCAATGAATCCAATAATGACAATTTATGTTCTCATTGTGAACAACTGTCTTTGTCTTTTACACATTTTGTGTTGTTAATTTGTGGACACATGGTTTACATGAAGATTGATACACAGATTTCTTTCATATATATATATATATATATCAACACATTAACATTTTCTTTATCAGACTTAAAAACTAGATATTGTAAAAGTCAATTTTAATTTGTTCACTTTCGATTTTTATTTCTACCAAGTCTAACCATTTTTACAACACTATCTATGTTGAGCATGTTCAAATGCCCAATGGTTGCAAATCTAATCCCACATAGCATCCTTCTCATGAGGCCGATGGTGAAAAGCTCAAAGTTGAGGGGATTATGTTCAATCTATATCTATCCTAAGGTTTGATCATGAGGAACTTTTGAGTTTCTAACATGTACAATACAAATATTTTTGCGCCTTCATGGAGGTTGTTTCATGGAGGTTGTGGGATCATACACTTGGTATCATTCTATGTCATTAGGAGTTACAATGGAAAAAAAAAGTTTGGAAAATTGAGCAATGTTCGTTCAAAGTTTTTCCACCCACTTCCTTGGCAATGAAAGGTCTCACCACTTATGAGTTATGAAATAATTTAAACTAACAAACTTTAGGGATTATTCATTCATCATCTCTCATTTGTAAATTATGATGAAATAGTTAAATTAATAGACTTTAGGGTTTCAATTCAAAAATTGTCATCAAACACTTGGAAACAATAGATTGGGAAACATATATATAATGACCCGATTGTTGCAAATACTACAAAAAATTGTTAAAGATAAATTCTCAAACTTATCCAACTATGGATCAACCAACCATTTCTCCTCCAAGTGATTTGTTCTTAATTGGTCGCGAGTAGGACAAAGGTCGAGCCATGCTACTGCTTCCCACATTTCATCACGAACAAAGCAAATGAAAAGTGGGAGTTTCATATTTTATGGGCTTTGGACGAAGCCATGTGGATGGGGCTTCGCGCAAAGTCCTTGGCTTCGTTCGAAGCCCTATGAGCCCACTGGCTCCATAGGGCTTCGTGGGAAGCCTTATAGGCTTTGCATGAAGCCCTTTGTAACCCCAATTTACCGCTGAAGCCGGCTTTATTAACGTTGTTTTGTGATTTTTATTTTCATTGTTATGACAACAAATTTGTAGAAGGGCTTAGAGAGAACTTCGTGACATCTTTAGTTGCATCATCATTTTGACCTACAATTTTGACCTTCTTCGAGCATTCAACATACTAGGTATATTCATTTTTTTCATTTTTATATTTTTAATGATTATTTAGTTGTTTTTGTGAATGTTTAATAGTTTTTAATGAATTTTTAGTTGATTTTGATAAAGGTTTTAGTAGTTTTTGATGAAATTTTTTTTTTAATGAATTTTTAGTTATTTTTATGGGTATTTTGTCATTTTTAATATACGTAAATTAGTTTTATGTTTATATGTTGTATTTTATTTTAAATGTTAGAAAATTTTGAAAAAACACATTTAAAATTGTAGTCAATGGAAGAAATAATATTTAAAATATATATATAATGCTAGGTAATAGGTAAATAGACAATAAAAACCAAAAATAAGATTAGATGTAGAAAACAAAAAATGATTTAAAACTCTAAAAGAATAAAAAAATAAAAACTTAGGATATTTAGAAAAACTGTATTCTCTCTCTCCTCTCACTTTCTCTCTCCTTTCTCTCTTCTCACTTTCTCTCCTCATTCTCATCTCTTTCTCTCCTCACTCACTCTCTTCTCACTTTCTCTCTCCTCACTCATTCTTTTTTTTCTCTCTCCTCTCTCTCTCTCCACTCCCTCTTCTCACTTTCTCTCTCTTCACGCTGTCATCTCTTTCTCTCTCCTTGAACTCTCTCTCTCCTCACTCCGTAATCTCTTTCTCTCTCCTCTCTCTCTTCTCACTTTCTTTCTCTTCCCACTCTCTCCCCTTTTCTTTATTTCTCTCCTCATTTTCTCTCTCCTCTCTCTCCACTTTTTTTTATGTGATCTATAATTGAACTGCACACTAACTGCCATTTGCAGCTTTTATTTTTAAATAAACTAAACTCGTAACTTCTTTGTTTTAGACGCATCTAGATGCATTGATAGATAATTCGTAAGACGGATATTCCATTCCTTAGCTCCTAGTTGAGAGATGCACAGTTTAAATTCAGTTGACCGTTTGCATGATGGAAGAATCTATTTAGGTGAATATGAACATATAAACTTAAGTTTGACTGAGCATGAGGGAGAAAGCATTACATTCTTATTTTTTAGGATATTACATTTACATTTTCCTTTAAAAAAATTGAAAAAAAGTTATAATTTGTGATTTAAAACGTCGTCTGTGCGTAGGAGAAAACATTACCACAATTTTGAAATTCATATATACCCAATTCCAATTTATATGAACAATACCAGTAATTATGTATCTTTGGTAGAAAGACAGTCAAAAGGGCCTAGAGCAGTGAATAGCAAAATTTCAGTTGCACTAAAAATATACCACATACGAGTGATATGCAGCAAAGCTTTCATAATCTGATTCACGAGTCTGATATAACATCCGCTTGAACTTTATGCCCAGTAGAAAAAGTCTCCTACTATTTTTTCAGAAAGAACCAAATTTAGAGGAGCTTAGGCCGTTGACATCACTTCAGCCGAACAAAATACGAGACTTGTTGCGACAGAGTTCAGCACAGCTTTTATAAAACCTTCTTCGTGTAATACAGTTCAACACAGCATAATCTGAAAACCTTGCAAACAACTCAAAGCATCTGGTGGGCATATATTACTGATATGTAACACAACTTTCATATTCTGTATCGGAGATTAACAAGTTGGATGTATTAACAGACAAAAAAAGGGCTCTCCTCAGCTTAATGCGGAAGAACTACAATTACTCTTATTATCCATCATAGTTGATAGTCTTGGTTGAGAGGAACACAGTATATCCCGGGTTAAAAGCGTATTTTGAAATGGAGTTCAATACAGCTTTTAGACGCCCTTCTTCGTGCTTTCCCATGTAAGCTCTACATACTTCCATTGTCTTCTGAAAAAGAACTTTGTCTGTTTCAGCTTCATTGTTGGCATAAACAGGAAACCTTCCAAATATGATTAAGCACGCAGAACTGCCTGGAACAATCTCATGGAAGCCATCAAATACTTCCCTCAATGAAGGAAAATTAGGTATCCTGGCATTAGGATTAATATACTGTATCCAAAACATGTTGAAATAAAGTAAGAGGCATGATGCCCTTATCATTTGTTTTTCTTCAGAGGTAAGGCCCTCTAGGGTGTTTTCCACTCGCATTGCATATTTGCATAACTCAACATCAGAGAGCATGATGGTTTCAGGAATTTCAGCAACTTCCCGCAACGGTGATGCTTCGGCTGCAACCAAGAATCTTTCTAATACGCACCGCTTACAGTCGCACTTAAATCCCATTACCCTAAATGCCGATTCTCGTTTGAACAACGGCTCGAATCCGGTAACGTAAGAAATTGTTATTTCTTCCCCAACTTCAATTTTTCTTGCGGCTATAACGAACATGGCTTCCCCTGTAACTACATAATTTGCGTTGGGAGAACAAGAATGATTAATGAAAGAGGGAAGTGCCCACAAACCGTATTGCTCATTTTGTCTTGAAATATGACTCCTTGATTCAATAGGTTGTGTATGGCACGCCACATTGACAATTATCTTTTCAAGTTTGTGCCGGTCTAGCTCCCAACCATCCTGATTGCAGACATCGTATGTTTTCCAGCTGCCATTATTTACCCCGAAGAGATCCATGGGTGGGATTTTCACTTCGTCTGAGTCAGCAATGTACTCTAGCTGCTGTAATACCCTCGGAGATGATGCTGCACACGACATAATTTTAGCCTTTAACCCCCGTTCAATAAGCTCATGCTTTCTCTTCAGTTCTATGCCCCTCTCAACGCGTCCTCGGAATGTTGTTGTCTGCGTGCAGGTTAACGCAACGGCGTTGTCCACGAGCAGAAAATCTCCGATATCTACATTGTCAGTGGCAAACAATCCTCTGCCGTGCCCTACGGACGTTTTTATCAGCACCGGACCAATATAATTGCCATACTCTGGCGCATTACAATCGCCGTTTAAGAAACAGGCAGAGAGATCAAACTTACCTTGTTGGTTCTGTCGGTTCAGTTGCATAGATTTTTCATAGTGCAACTGGATGTCGGTGTCATCAGGGGACTGCTCCAGGGCTCCATCAAAGCATTGGCAAGCTAAATTGTATTCTCTCAGACAATGAAAAGCCCAACCTTTGCGAAACAATGACTTGAGGTGCTTACCGTCAAGGGCTAATGCCTTGTCACAGTCTTGTACAGCTTTCCCGTACTCTTTCAATTTAATCCTTGCCTCTGCCCTGTTTGAGTATGAATACAGAAGAGCTTCCTTCACTTTCTGTTGGATGTTGGAAGCAGAGGGCGTCCCTTGGGGCTCAGTTTTAACGCGCGAGAGAGCCAAACGTATGCATGTGGAATAAAAGCTTATTGCCTTGTTCCAATCCTCATCCCGATAGCATTTGTTGCCTTCGTTGCGCAATTCAAGCAAACTCTGAGCCACTGAAATCTCATCCTTTCCTGAAAGCGAAGCTAAGTGCTCTTCTATTGATTCCATCTGCCAACGAAGCTTCAAATAATTATCCTGTGCTTCAAATAGGGCTTCTTTGTATGACCACCAAAAACTGATTTTTTCTGCCACGTTTTCCAACCCGCTGATATTTATTGTAGTGCGTATTGCTACATATATCGGACTATGTTCTCTTTTAGCAGCGTCTTGTTTTCCAAATAGACATGCCTGGTGTTGGTGTGACGTTACACTGTATTGATGGGAAGGCTGGGCATAATTGGAAGGACGCGGTGTACGGTGCCAGGAGAACGGACCTTCTTACAATAGAAATATAACACACTCGCACTTAAAAATCTGATGATGATGGGTGCATTAAATCTTCATCTCCACTTTACCAGATACTTGTGTCATCTCCGTAGCAGCCCACACGTGCAGTAAATCCACACTAAAGATTTTGTGTTAAATGCCCCTCTTGTCCAACACTGGAACCTGCAGGTTTCACACGGATTGTGGGTAATTTTATGATATATTATTTTATGAATGCCATCTCTTGCTCTGTATATGCTCAGCATTCTATAGGACTAAACTATAGTCTATCAGATTTTAGTGTGGATGTTACGCTGACATATATTGAACTAGTGAACTGGGATGATATTTTATTTAGCCCCTGTTCATTACTTCGAACTTTATGTATCCCCTGTTAGTCAAGAAGTATATTGTATTGTTGCATCAATTTATATTTCAATGTTTAGTCGTTATAATCTATTTCTGTTATTATATTTTTTCCACCATGATGTTTTATAATTATATTTTTTCAAGCTTATTTTAGGTGAATTCTTTATTGCATTCTTTTTCAATGGTTATTTTCTTAAAATTATACTAGCACTTGCTCTAGAAAGAGGTGCAAGAGGTAAGCCGATAGTTTTTTTTATTTAAAAGACAAATTCAAAAGACATAAATTTAAAACAAATATTTCTAATTGATAGTGTAGATTATATATATAGAATAAAGGGATATACATTTGACATTTCTCTTTGGAGGTAAAAAAAATTGTAAAACCATTATTTGATTTAATGCAAGACATCGAGTTCAAGAGTTCATTTGAATTGCACATTTTTTTTTAAAATACTGAAATTGTAAATAGAAATGTAACAATACACATAAATCTCATCAAGGAAGCACATCAAATATAGAAATATGTACCAAAGAATAAGATAAGAAGATAGAACGAGTCGCAAAAGATAAATCATAATGATGTAACTACAAGGATCATCCAACGCTAGAATAGATAGTCCTGAAACATATCTCAATGGTAAAGTTTACATTATTTTTTGACTTATGGAACCAAAAAATGTCCACTCCCTCAGTGTTGAGGATATAAAAATAGACTTCATACTTGATTTGAATTGCACATTTTTTGAATTTTTTTGAAATTGTAAGTAGAAACGTAATAGGAGTCTTATTTGTGGCAAGGAGCAAAGACTTGTATGTAAGAAAAAAATAGGATTAATTCTTTATAAGAATTATATATGAGGCAATTGTAGGAAATGTAGTTGTAGTGAAATTCTAGAAGCAATCAAAAGATACCTAAAATACCTGAAAGTTTCTTGAGCATTTTTTTGTGTGTGAACACCACCTTTGAATCCAACAAGTGTCAACCTGAAGAAAAGAGTAGTGAATTACTTAGGAAGCCGCACAAACACACAAGTAAATGGAAAAAATGGATATTTGTAGAATGATAGACATTGCCATTTTCTGTAGAAGTAGCTTCAGAGCCATGGTTTTGATGCGAGATTGAGTGCAAACGTGCTTCTTCTTTCTTTCTAAGAATATTGTATAGATTCTTTTTCATCTTACAAAAATGCTCAAAAGAAAATGAGGGCCTTATACGAAGCCCTTGGATGGATTTGACTCTAGAGATTACTATGAAGGTAAGGCCTTGTCTTTCGATTTTACCTATATCAATGGTAGCCATGCCTAAGGTTAAACCCTGTGATTTGTGTATAGTAATAACCTAGTCTATGGAAAGAGGTATTTGTGTACAATTGCCTTGGGAAATGGGTTGTATCAGAATGATTTTTCAGTTTCTAGGATCCCAAGGTGGATCAGTATAACTACTGAACTCTACTGTGAGATATGAAGGCAACAAAGGAGGTTTACATCCTATTGGATACACTATATCTTTGACCTCTCCAAGAGACCCATTAACAAGACTAGCAACGACCCAGAGGTTCGTTATAAGCATAACACGTCGAAGTTTACATAATAAAACTTCTCTCAGTAATTGGTCATCATCAATCGTTTCTTCAAGCCTGCGATGTGTATTTGTTGCAGTGCACAGTGCAATAGGGACATTGGGCTTTTTAAACATTTTTTTGTTGTGAAGTGAAACTCGTTCATTGGTAGCAAACAAATGTGTTTCATGGTCAAACTCAATCTGTTCATTTGGAGTGAGGTTCTTGTTTGTGTGAGTCATTAACAAATCCCAATCATGTAGCATTGGTTTAGCATTGCGGATATTGTGTAGTGCTCTACAAAATTGTATTTGAAGCAGATCATCACCTTCCTGTCTAAATATCGTTTCTAATGTTACCAGTGTTATGCCACAATTGTTTTGCATTTGTGTGAGATGCATAGAGCGGTTTATCCATAACTAGTGGAAGTTGGGCTAAGTCACCTACAAGAATCAGCGACATGCCACCAAAGAAAAGGTGTTGTTTTTGGGGTATAGATTCACGTAGCCTAGAATCAATTTTTAGAAGTAGTTAGGGACCTATGAAACTCATTTCATCTATTAAAATGTATTGAATATTTTTCATGTCTTCTTGGTATTTTTTAATGCTTGACCCTGAAGTGATTTCATTTCTCGAATTGGGATTTTGAGGGCTGCATGTATGGTTGATGCATTAATATTGAAAGCTGCAATGCCTGTGGGTGCAAGAATAAGGAGTGGATTTATTGTATTTGGCATTGAGTTGTGTAGTGCATTTCTTATGTAGCTGATAAGGTATGATTTACCATTTCCAATAGTTCCTTGTATGACCATGTATAAAGGTTCCATGGAGAAATTAGATGTAGAGTGGTTTCTAATGATAGAAAGTGCAATTTGTTGATGTCGTGATAAAGTGTAACTATTGGCAGAGACAAAGGTAGAAGGGCCAATAACTGAGCCAACATTTTTTTGTCTATGTATAAATTGAATGGCATGGTCATGCAAATTCAAAGGAACGTTATGGGCTTCCCATGGATGGTTGTTGTTAAAGTCACGTTTTCCCAACATGTCAAGATCATCTAGGCTAGAACTATTGGCAAGGCCTAGTTGAGATAGAAATTCCCACTCATTCAGTTGCAATGAATCTTGTATTTACATGTCACCATCTAAATCATTCTCCTCTTCCAAGATCTTGTCATCTTGATCAGTGCGGTCTACATGCCAAACATTATATGTTTCTATTTTTAATTGCTTCCAATGTCTAATAATGTCATCTTTGTCCACACCTATATCTACGCGGATATCACGAAAGTGTTCGTACAAGAGCAATTTAGTCCAACAAAAGGTTTCAAAATGCTCAGAGTCTTCATTGGGAAATATTTATTCTCCATTTATCTCGTTTGCAAGATGCACCATATGTGTATGATCTTGCTGATTCAATTAGTGTAAGTTGTTGAAGCTTAGTTGGACATTCCATGTATGCTTGTATGTAGCTAGATTCTATTTTGCTACCAGCACTTGTTTGTTTAAGGCGGTGCAAAACTTTTCGCCCCACATTCAAAGACATAGACTGATGATTGCAATTCACAAAGGGCAATTTTTGAAGCATGTGCCATGTATCTTGTGTACTAATATCTCTCTTGGCAATAATTTCAGCCATAAACTTCTGGTATACTTTGACGACATTGTCGTCTACATTTGAATATGAGAAAATTCTAGCCAACATTTGAACATTGTTTTCACTTTTTCTTTCAGATTTGGATGCATACTTAGCAACGTATTTGAGAACTAATGCTCGAGATGTAATAGGTTGGCAATCTATATTTGCTCTCCATATTGATAGCATATGTGGGTTATGAATGTTCAACCTGCCCTAATTTCTAGCTGGTTCAAAGCATTTGTGCCCTGTTTCATTATGGTATAACGATGCTTGTTCACATTCCTTCCAAGGTGCTTTATATCTACATTTCATTTCTTTACCTTTCACATGTAGGCACGTCCTCTCAGTGCATCAAGTGTGCCTTTGAACATGATTAACTGACTCTTCATAATCAACTAAAGGATCAGTAGAAGTTATTTCAGTTGTATTTAAAAGACAAGGATATTCTGTTGGAGCCCTATGTTGAAAGTTGTCCATTTCTACTTTTGAATGAGGGTTCATAGCTAAAACATATTTCTCAAAGAATTGTTTGGCCTTTTCAACTGCTTCAGGGTTTTCCCAATCAAGTGTGTCCATATTTGGAGCATTTTTAATCCAAATGACACCATGTATGTGTGCAGAGCCTCTTCCCTGCCATTCAGAGCGATACTAATAATTAGTTGCCTCCATGAGCTTCTCAATTATCTCTTCACAATTTTTTTTGAAGTGTTGGTGTAGATATAGTGATTTTTTATGCGGGTTATTAATCACATTATCAATACATTGTTTGTTGGTAAGCAATGAAGATGGTACATTTGGGGAAAGAACACTATGCAAATTAGGCCATTTAGTGTCTGTTGCACTCAATATAAGGAAGAATATTGGAGATCCTATTTGGGTTATCAAACTTGTCAACTCTGTATGACATGTATTCCAGAATGCTCTTGTCCCTCGTAAAGTAGACGCAAAGTGCATCAGTTCTTCTGCAAGTTGATTGTCACGCAGGTTAGTTAGGCGTGAGCGAAGGTCTTCTATAATGGATGGTGTATTGTCTTCCACTTTTTGTTTAATAAATATAGATGTAGTAGACTAGCTACGAGGATGCATCATAAGATTCAAGAGGAAGTATCTAAAGCGTGGATGTTGGCCAAACCTATTATCATGTTAATGAATAAGATGCACAACATATTCATGGATTTTGACTTCTCTAGCACAAGGTTGCATGGGTAGTGCAGTACCATTTGGGAAAAGTGTGGGGAAGGCCATGTCAAACAAGCCCTCAGTAGTATACTCATTAATGGGGGTTGAACCTATTGGTGGCCAAACTACGATGGCATCTATCTCTTGTTCCATTTGTAAAGAATCTTTTATGATCTGTAGCTGACAACATTTGTTTGGTAGGCTCATCATAAATGATGTTGAATATTGGGAGGCATCTTCCATGCCACATTTTATATTTTCAACTGAAGCAGTTGTCGAAGGTAGAGGTTCACTACAATCATCAATTGTATGTAGCATTTGTGAAATATCGATAGTGCAAGTAGGAAGCATTGATAATGCCAAATTGTCTATTTCTACATCTTTGTAGCAAGGGTCAAACTTGATCTTGTATGAGAGTGCATTGTGAACATGGCTTCTACTAACATAGCAATCATAATGCTTCCCACTTGTATTTAGTCTTCGAACCATTAAGACATCTAGTTGGTAAATTATAAGTGGTAAATATTTTGTAATTGTTTGAATATCCTAGGGAAAGCTTATTGTGTGGCCACTATATTTGTATTGCCCACCATGAGCATGGGTTACTTGCAAGATGGGAGTAACACGTGCAATAAACATCTCCTCCACCTAGGTGAGAACCCTTAACATAGTTGGTTGCTCAGAGGGGTCCATGTTGTTAGCTTTTGAGAAGTGATGTATTCCCCTTTGAGAAAAACATCTCTTGCAAGTTATAACTCCATTTGATGTACACACATTTATACTAGGGTAGCACTCCTTATAGGCAGTACATGTTTTCAGTTGTGAGAGGACATCTATCCTAGTTCTAAATTTGTGCATTGCAACTCTATATTTAGAGGAAAACTAGAAATTGATGTGGTTCATTGATTGTTGACAAGGAGGGATTTTCTCATTAGGATTTGGTGGTGCATTCATGGAAGGTTGTGGTGTAGGAGAACCTGCAGAACCTTGCAGGTGGTAGGGGAATGGTTGGTTCAATGTTGGTAGCGTTGAATGCAACAACGTGCTCTAATTTCTTCTCTATGGCAGCCATAGTATACACAAATTCTCTTGCATGATTTCATAGCAACACTATTACTATGGATGGGCTATCTATCTTGATCAGGAACAACATGAGCCATATCCTAAATTGCATAGTAAGAAGAAAAATGTATTTTTGTCACCATTAAAAAATTACAAAAGCAAGGAACTGCAAGAACAATAACAATAATATCAAAAGAGTATCCACCCTTCAACGCAAGTTGTATAGGTGGAAAAAACAAATATGTTGAAGAGTAAGAGTAGTAGTTGTGTTGAACCTCTTTTTACAAATGTTAAATTAGCCTAAGTAAAGGGTTGATTATTGTTATAGAACGTATTTGGTATTACCAAATGTAAAACATATTAGATAATAATGAAGTTGCAAAAAGAAATCAAAAATTGGGTACACGTATAACAAAGAGTACATAATTTGTAGAGAAAAGTAAGTCATTGAAAGACATTAAATAATATATATAATAAAAAAACATCAACTATAAATGTTTTCTAGCAAAAGGTTAAAATACAAGTTTTGAAGGGGTCTTGAAACCCTGTTGACGAGTATATAGTATTGGGGATAGTAGTCAATACAACAAAGAGGAGGCGATAAGCATAGAAAATGGATATTAAGGAGAACCAACAAAAATTGTGATTCATATAAAATATACTTGTAAGAAAAAAATGTCTTTTTCATGGATGGATAGTAGTTTGAAAAAAATGGAAGTCATGTGCCTTCATGTGTGGTGCATTATCTATTCAATTGCAGTTAGCACAAGGGCTATAATTCCATCAAAGAGTGAGGTGCACTCACTTATGAAGTCCAACCTAGCAACTTCCAGGATCGTTGAGTTTAGACGCAACTCATCATTATATGGTTCCTTTTTTCTTGTAATTGTGAATAAAAACTAGTTATATTGAGTAGTTCATATAGAAAACTCTACACGGTCAAGTTCAATATCATCAAACTATAGCATATAGAGTTCTTTTGCAGGCATGCCAAGGAGTTTAGTTGCAGTTTCATCGAAAGCAGTTGCCCACAATGATCTAGTATGGTCTTCAATCTTGACTTGAAGTACATATCTGTAATCACAATATGAAAAGGTGGTTAGACACTTTGGGTAATACCACATGCAGTTACTATTTTTTTCAATCCTTTTCTTGCATTGCTTTCCTGCTATGACAAGGGGACAAGTTGGATAACAAAATTTCTTCCTTACAACAAAAACAAGGGTTGCTTTAACAATGTATTGGAGAGGTTTTGAGGAAGTTGGACATTCCTCTTCAATCTTGGTAATGGTTTTTTGTGCTAAAATCAGAGGTGAATCTAGTAGGGTGGGTTTTGTTGCAAGAAATGTATGCCCATGTTCAGAAAACCAAGACTGTAGTTGGCTGGCTTAATCAATATCAGGATTTACAAGTATCTATGAAGTGGCAAGTGTGCTTACGACCCTACCATTGTATTATACTAGACAACCACCTTTTATAACAAGCACAGTTGACTTTTGTAGATGATACATTTTTTATAATTGTGCACCTTCTTTCATAGGTGCCTATCCCCACAAAGTTACATTGATAGTGGACATAGAAACATCAACTATCTTGAGACTCCTTCTTACAAACTTAGTTCCATCTCACCTTCTTATTGTAGAGGCAGGATCTACACAAATGACAATTCCAATGAGATCAAGAGTAGAATTAATATTTATATTCATAATCTCTGCAATGGGTGTAAAAGTGTATTGAAGTGTTGGAATTAAGAGGTCATCATCACATACTGAAAGTTTTGAATCCTCTGTTAAGTTGATTTCAAAATCACTGTTCAATTTATTGTAGAACTCGTTTGCAGATTTTATTGTACCACTAGACAATGTGTAGACACTCCCAACCTAGACTTTATCAAAGTGGAAGTCTGCAACATCATTGAAGAAAGTTATTTGGACTTTAGTCCTTTTAGTGTCAATAATGTCAAAACTAAACATATAACCATTCCCATTCTTTGAGTTGAATTGGTATTTTTCCTTTTTCATGGTTACACGACCTTTAATTATCCACATTGTTTGATATGGGTTCAAACTTCTAAATGGAGTGATTGTTGAAGTGTGACATTTTTTTCGTAGAGATGCATCGAAGCCAAACATCAATTTAGTATGAGTCATATGCACTGCTATTCCTATCTTATCAACATTTTTTCCTATGCTTAATGTACTAACAAAGGAGTGGTTTATAGTTTTATCTGGTTCTTTGAATAAGAAGATGGGAACACCAATGATATCATGTTTTGTGCACAAAACCTCTAAGTTGAAGATTACAATCCACCTAAAATGGTAGGTAAAATAATAATATTAGTAAGGTTACATATTTGCATAATAAAACATGAAGGGATTCATTAAATAGAAGTGGAGTGGAAGTGGAGTTACCTCGACTCCCAAATGGTGGGAACATAATAGTGGGTGACATGTATTATAGAACCTTTTTGGATTTCCTCTAAAAGTATAAGATCATTAAATTTCCTTGGCAAGGTTGCTTTTTGTAGGTGAAGGCCATCATAGAGCTCTAACTTGTATCTCTTCATTGCTTGAGTTCCTTGTTCAAATGATGCAATGCAAAATAATTGGAGATGCGGTTGCAAATGATTATTTTCATTTTTGATAAGTTTGATTGCATCTTTCGTAAGAGTTTGAGACATTACTTGGGGAGATTGATTTTTCCCTATAAACTAAGACAAATAACTATCATTATCTTGTTCAGATTTACAAACATAGTAGTCAGAAAAAGTGGTAAACTTAGAGGAGCATGTGGTTGTCAATGTCATAAAAGGCCATATTACATTAGTAGGGTTGGACCTAAGTATTATAGTATGGTACTGGTTTGTATGGGAACATAGTGGTCATAGTATAACAAGAGTAGTTATAGGTGACTTTGATATGGTTGAAAGAATGCTTATGGTGAAATGTAGGAGGGAAGTGAAGTAGTAACTATAGTGAACTCCCACTATGAATATAAGCCAAATAAAATGGGAGGTAACATCAATTTAACTCTGTGCTAAAACAATTCATAATTGAATATTCTTACTTATATAGCAAAACATGTACATGTGCAAAAGGAATATAGGTAAGAAGACATACCAGGAATGTGCAATCCAAAAGTAATTTCTTCAGATACACATTTTTTGTTGCCAAGCGTTTTCCTAGATGAGGAGTAATATTTTCCATAAGTGGTTAGTACGATCGAAAAGAATAGTTTTTAAAAATTATAGAATATCATTTATTGATGTTAGTATATAGAAATACTTAGGAACATGATATTAAATTATATTAAAGAGATAGTTCTAATCGTATCTATTGACTTTATTTTCAAACCAAAATATATACACAAGGCAATTGTCCAAACGTAAGAGGACATACAAGTAAATGATAAACAAGTTTG
Source organism: Cupressus sempervirens (assembly GCA_028749045.1). Classification (NCBI taxonomy): domain Eukaryota; kingdom Viridiplantae; phylum Streptophyta; class Pinopsida; order Cupressales; family Cupressaceae; genus Cupressus; species Cupressus sempervirens. The sequence continues at coordinate 562,535,048 of CM053786.1, read as the reverse complement.
TCGACTAAACTGTGAGAATAGATTGAAAAGAGTGCTTAAACTTGTAGTATAAATTGTGCGAACATAAACATAAGACAAAAGTGTGCAAAGATGCATGAAGATGTGACATACAAAATATCGTATAAAACATTGTGCCATGAAAAAAAATCATTCTAGTTAAATATATATGAGCTATTTCGTAGTCATTATAGCTCACTTTATATTATCAAACAAATGTGGCATCTCTTTAAAAAAAGTAAACTATGTAATGGTAAAGGAAGAAGAAAAGTGAATAGTTGTTGGAGATATATGTAATGCATAGTTGTATTCAAACTAGAACCGAGTGCGTATAAATTAAACTTCAATCAACATACAACATAATAGAGGAGGAACATAAATCTGACTCGTGTATTACAGTAATAGGAAGAGTATCAAAAACCCCTATTTTTTGGAGAGTTGTATTAGAGTAACCACTAATAATCACCAAAAAGGGATAACACAAGTGAAGCATGCTCTATGGATGATTAAGATAGCCTTGAAAAGCATGACGAATAATAGGTGCATTCCCTTTTCTGTAATACTCGTCAGCATGAATCTCCCTTAGATAAATGCAATAATGATAGTAATCAAGTTGTTGTAAATTGATTTCTTGCAAAACTTCCTCAACCCTAATGATCTCAAATTCTTGAACATCACATGTATGTATGCTTGCCACTTTCATTTGTGCATATACTTCAGCACAATTTAGAGAAGCACAATTTGCAAGACTTTGTATTTCAGTTTGGGGATACCCATTCCAATTGATAGATCCATTAGATCCCATAGATGGTTGTGGAGTATTGACCTCTAATGTACTGCTTGAGATGTCTATTATGTGGTGAGGTTGGGAAGGATTAGCCATGACCTACAAAACCAAAACAAATGTTAAATATGAAAAAGGGAACCAATAGGAACATTGATAGTATTGAATGGTAGTTAATTTTATCTATATATTATAACTAATTTGCATGAGTATATTTTTTAATGAAAGATAAGTGCAAATGCATGAATGAACACTATTCTAAAGAGTTGGGTTGAAATGTATAAGTACTGAAATTAATAGTTTGAGTTCCCTATTTGTGGTTGGTGAGCAAAAAACATGTAGAAAACATGCAGGTAAAAGGAAAATGGTTAAGAATGAAACCAAATGCTTTGCAATGGTAATATTTGAACAAGAATTCAAATTTATCAAAATAACTTGAACTAATTTATAAAAAACTCAAACTATAACAATTTGAATCAAATTAGAAATCAATTTTCAAATGCTAATTGTTGATTGTCACTATTTTCTTAGAACTACAAAGAACTAACTTGATACAACTTGTCAATTCATTAGGCCTTGATATTTATTTAAAGACATCCATATAAATATTAAATTTATTGTTTTACAATTTAAAGACATTCATTGGAACAATAGTCAAACAATTGTAAAATAATCATCTATATTAATAAGAACTACTAAAAATACTTCAATCTTGAAACTTTTAAGACAATAATATTTACACTTTCAAACATTTATATTTTTTTCTCATTGTTATTAGCATTTTTCATAAGTATAAAATTCATTTAATAAAGAAAATTTGACCAAAACAAACTTACGTGACCTTATTACAATAATATGAAAACAAGACTTTAAAACTAACATATATTATTTTATAAATTATGAACTTGAGCTAAAGAAAGTGATATAATTGATATTTTCTATTTTTGAAAAAAGAGAAGTTGTAGTCATGGGTGGATTTAAGCGCCTTTACATGAATTTCTCACGTCCTGATCTCCAAACATATTCCCATCATACTCTCTCTTCTTCATTAGATGAATATGTTAGTAGGCTTTCTCTCTTAGTGCTTTCAGTTGATTAATCTAATATATCATTCATTCAATTTTTTATTTTGATAATTAAACATATTCCCATCATACTCTCTCTTCTTCATTAGATGAATATGTTAGCAGGCTTTCTCTCTTAGTGCTTTCAGTTGATTAATCTAATATATCATTCATTCAATTTTTTATTTTGATAATTAGATTCAGATAATATTTTGATAAATCAGATTTAAATTATAAGTTTAATGTTCTCTATCCTAAACATAAAACATAAAAAACAATTAAAATTTAAATCTATGAAAGAATACTCCAACTAATTATTATTTCTTACGGATGCAACCAACTTAAATATTTATCTTCAGTAACAATTGACTTGGCCTCTATTCTCATCATGAATTCTAGTTTCAATAGTAGTTTGATTGTTCCAAAAACAATAAAGCTTTAAAATAGATATATAAAACTTGAAAGCTTAGCAAATGAAGGAGGAAGTTGATTAAAAAAATGATTATTATTGAGATAAATAGATCTTAACAAACTTATGTTACCTAATTCAACTGTTATATTCCAAAACAAGCTATTCCAACTTAGATTTAAAGCAATCTGCAAACCTATAAGTTGACGAGCTCTGGTGGCACATTGCTTGAAAAGTAAATTCCACCCATCTGCAGTTTGTCAAATGGGAAAGCCTTCCAATAATGGTAGAGAAGTTACAAATCAATTCAGTTTGTGAAACATTTGGTTGAAAGATTTTGGGATTATAGAATGACATCCTCTCGTTTATTGCAATCACAGAATGTGAGTCTATGTAAATCAACTTAATCTGTAGCTAAATTCACTTAGAGACAGTTATAAAGTTTCTAATCATACTTGGAAAAGGAAAAAGAAGTGAACTACACTGAAAAGGTAACAAACAAAAATAAATATACGTGAATAGCTTTAGATGCAATATTATATAAATCAAGTTGTTGTCAATGGTGAATTCTTGAAAACAAGTTTCTTCTTTTCTCTTGAATACTACCTATTATTGGATTAAAGATCTGGTCAATAATATTTACAGTGAATTCTAAATCTATAATTCAGAATGTTGAGATGGCGTTAATCTTTTGTGGGTACGTATTTATCTATAAGCTATTTTTTTAGTCAGACAGTAGCTACTTCGTTGGCAATGCAGTGTTCTCTTAGGAATTGATAAGCAACCATATCGTTTAATATAGACCAATAATTTGATTATAGTATGGTCACTAAAATATTTTAAATGAGTAATTAGTTCCCGCCATAAAAGAGAACTAATGCCAAGGCTATGACATAAATTGTTATTAATCCTTGCTCGCACAACCAATAATATTTTTTCATTTCGTTGATGTTATATTTTTATTCAATCTATCTTATGAAGAGATGCTACATTAATATTGGTTAGGTTTTATTTTTCAAAATAATTGAATCTAATCATTTCAATACAATATCGTGCTATAATTTCTCCTCTATAAAACCTCTAAATAGTCTTACACAATGTGAACCATATTTTCTGTCTAACTAGATAGCACAAACATATAAATTTGTCTCTTAGATTCTACTTTATTTGTCTCAGCCTTGTGGGATCGTAATGATGGTTTTACCAACTCCTTGTCAAATTTCATTATCACTATGCTAAATGCTCAACATAATGAAGGTTTGTACCTAGTAATTGACTATTGATTCTAGGGATTGTAAAATGTGAACAAAAACATTATTCTTATACATTATCTGTAATTAAATCTACCTCTTATTCCTAGTCATTAGAATGTATTCCTGATTGGTTTCCGAGCTAATCTTTGTTGTCCAATGAAATATGATTATACTGTATGGCAAAAAATTATAAACCATGCACATTGCAAACTTTGTTTAATTCAATATAAATTATTCAAAACTTCCATATATTGATGATGTAGTTTAAGTCACAATTGAACATGTTGATATTTGTGTCATGGTACTTATGGATTGATCTCAGATGATTAGTTCTATGAGAAATGATATCAACTCTTAATGAGAACTGGAATACAATAATATTTATGCATTATGCTAGTAAAGCATAAATAATTTGGCTAGAAATATTATTCCCATGTTTAATATATCATTTAATGATGATCATAGAGAGCAGTAGTGATGAGTACATAGAGTAGTTAGGAGTTTGGACATATTGGGAAGCTTAAAGATCCCCATCTAACCATTGCAGGTTGCTCTGCAAGTGAAAAATCTATAATTTTGGTGCTGCTCCTTATTAATTAGCTTAGTACCATGAGAAAACAAGATGTAGATTAACCTTAAGAGAAGGTTATTTTCCCCAAATAGATCCAGGCCTATTCAAAATAGTGAGTGAAAATTCTACTTCCAAGGATTGGCAAAATGCTAAAGTGGACTTTTTTCATAGAATTTGTGAAATTGATCATGATAAATAGGATTGTTTACTAATTCAGAGGGATCATAAATCCTGAAATAACAGGGTACATTTGGTGGCTTTAGATCACAAATTTAAAAGAGCAACCCTCAAAATGGGAACTTGTTGACCTTGTCATTGTGAGAATTTAAGTGTAGAAGGAAGTGAAAAGGGAACTCTAGTCACCTAATTGAAATTTTCTCCTCCAATTGGTATATATTATACCTGGATTTGAACCCATGACTTCAAGGTTATGAGCCTTGCGAGCTGCCCAAAAGTGCTTCAACAGTTTAATGTTGCTTTTTTGATATATTGGTAAAGGAGAAAACACATACTCTCTTGCCTGTGTTACAATATTTTAAGATCAGCAAGGGTGAAGCAATAAAATATCTCTAAAGGAAAGAATTCCTACTGAAGTCTTATAGTTGCGGAGATACACCTTAGATTCTACACTTAACTTCCTTTGTTTGTGACTTTGAGATTGTATCATGGCTTCTAGTCCGTAGATTATTTCCCTCAGTTATGACATAGAGCTGCAAAAATATTTACTAGGGAACACTTTGTTATTTTCTCTAAAGTTGTAAAGAGTTATGAAAGAAAAAAGTTTTTATGACTGAATAGCCACTATCCTCATCATCAATTTGAATAGGAAAATAAATGACTAACTATAATCAGTTTGGATACTCATTATTAACTTTGTATAAGAAGATAATTAACAATGTTATCTCAATTAGACTCATTGAGAATAGAAACAATAGGCAAAGATACAATAGATACAACAGACAACAAATATAAAATAGATATAAAAGACATGAAGGTATACAAACTAATAGAAACAACATGCAAACAATATGAAGCTATTTGGGAAATAATTGCACTAACAGAAAATAATTGTACTAACATAAACAATAGGAAGGAAGTAATAAACCAATTTATAAATTAAAATTATAAATATAAAATTAAAAACAAAACAAAACATATTTATAACTTAAAATTATAAATATAAAACAAAGGCAAAAGCATATTCAACTATCAATTTGGCTCCCAAAATTAAAATTATAAATTTACGCACACAAAATAGAATCTAATACATACTCTCTTGCCTATGTTACAATATTTTAAGATCAGAAAGGGTGAACCAATAAAAAAACGCCAAAGGAAAGAATTTTTGCTGAGGTCTTATAGTTGGGGAGATACACCCTAGAATCTACACTTGATTTCCTTTGTATGTGACTTTGAGATTGTATCATGGCTTCTAGTCCATAGATTATTTCCTTTAGTTATGACGAAATTTGGACTGGTGTTTCAAAGAACCAGCAGGATGAATGGTATCATTAATTCTTGAAAGAAAATCAAATACATGTTTTGATGAGTATTACAACATCTGACACTAGATTTGTATGGAGTGTCATGACACTATGAATGGTGTTATAAATTAATTCCCATGAAAAAAAATAGAAACAAAAAACATAAACCTGAAGCACAAAAAGGCAAAGAGTGAAAAACTAAAACATAAACTTGAGCAACATTATTTAGTTTCCAGAAGTACTTGCAACAAGTTGAGCTCAATTGTTTCATGCAAATATGAACAAGAATAATTATTATGGATGTGGGAAGTATAAACAGTGAGTGATCAATATTTAAAGACCAATATGTAGCCCAAGTAAGATATCTACTTGCAAGCCTGTCAAATCATGATCATATAACATTAATGGGTTAAAAAAAAATCTTTTAGAAATCATTAAATTGACATTGAAAGGGAGTCAGTTACTTTACTGTGTGGAAAAATAGTAACTCACAATTCGAAACCATTTACTCGCAATCTCGGCAAGCACCTTCCACCCTCTGGTAGTCCAAGTGATTGATGACAAGTGAGATCTATAGATGGGACTATAGATAGTAGAGCAATTTAAGACAAAATCCAATTAAATCATTTGTAAAATCGTTCTTAAATGATCTTGTATAATAATGATGCAGATTGCCAAATGGCTATGAAGATGACAGAAATAGCTGGCGAAGCCTTCAAATGTGAGAAGAATAAACAAGCAATGATCATCAAAAATCTAAGATTGGTGCCAAACTCATTGTGCTACGTAATCTTACCAGAATCAGAGTGTGATGCACTAGCCTTCGAAAAGAAAGCTTCCCAAATCAATAACCTGTCTACCAGACAAAAAAATATAACAACATCAAAAGAGAGATTAATTATGTCAGGAATGTTGTTGAACAATATCTGTTTACTTATGACGCCCATAAATGAAAGTGGGCTGAATAGATCGCATTGCAGATTTGAGCAGATACCATTGATTTTTGGCTACCTGATACCATTTGTTGGCAGTAATATTTTCGGCGTGAGACAAATGCCGATTGTAGGCAATCCCAATGCGAAAGCCTATCGGCTAATTACTGTAATTAGTATTTGCACTTTAACAAGGTGCAATAGTTAGGCTGATAAGAAGATATACTTGGTCAATATCTTGATAGGAGAAAATGTTGAGCATCCCAATAATAATATTTCAAAATATTATCAATCAAAATATACAACCATAAACAACACAAAATTCACACAAGTTAAATGAACTTTTAAGACCTAAAATTATAAAAGCATGACAAAATATTAGAAAATAGGAGAGTAAAATGCATGGAATATTGAGAGTTTATCTTTTATGTGTGTAATGGGGCAAACGTAAAGCTACAAAACATCCTAAATGTTAGGTGTTCTAGGCAATGCAAACATAAAATTAGACAAGATCGAAATAATCATAATAAATAAAAAATATTTCAATAAAGATTGCATGACTTTAGGAACTTCTATAGTGAAAATTAAAAATTAAAAATTAGAAAATTCAGGAATGGAGTGCGCCTGTTGTTTTCTTTGGTGCTTTAATCATTGTGGAATAGTGCACTATATTAGCCAAAAGAGAAATTTGAGGTGCCAACCAGATGTCTTTGTGACGAAACATAGTCTTCTGATGTGTCAATGGAAGATAAATATTCTAATGTAGAATGAAAAAATGAAAGGAAAGATATTGTGTTTCTCAAATGCAAATGGGAGAAGACAAGGTGTCTCTGAAAAATGGAAGTTATAAGAAATGATTTTTGTTCTGGTAACTATGTTACTAATTTGAATAGCAATTATCAATAGTAGCAAGTATGAATAAAATGTCACTTTATATTTTTGACGAAAATGGTCAAATCATTGGCATTTATCCTTGATGCAAATTGAATTAAGATGAATGTTGGACAAAGTCAAATAATTTTTTGTGTAACATCGTTTACTGAACAATGGATTTTTTTGGTCATTTATTACATATTAAATACTATGTGATGTGTTAACAGTTGAGTAAACTTAAATTTTGTTATCTGACTCATTGTTGAGCCACGTGTGGTGTTTGTGTGGCGGACTTCAAAGGAGTATAAACTATGTTTTGGGGAATTTTAGAGGAAAGCTTTTGAAGCTTCACTTTTATTTTTTTCACCCTAATCATGGCAAGCTGCCACCACGAATGTTTCTTCATAGCTCTTGAAGATCTCTTCAGCAAACCAGGATATGTGTTTTCGATATGTTATAAAGCTTTTGATGCTGATTCTTTCCTTCATAATACCTCTTTTAACATTACTGTTCATTTCACCAAAAATACTATTGAAAGAATCAATAGTATTTTTGGTGAAATGAACAGTAATGTTAAAAGAGATATTATGAAGGTTTCTTTTGATTGCACACAAATAAAGTTTCGTTTACAATTTTCATGGTTTCTTACAACTGCTATCGAATATTTCACAGTATATGTATTCTAATGTAAGATTCTTTGTTTTTCGTATTTTGGCTTGAGCATACAAATTGTGGAAGTTTTACATGGAAAGAAGATTTTGTTTGAACAACAACAAATGAACAAAGGGTATTTTATTCCTTTTGCATGAATCAAGTATGCAATGTTTCTCACATTTTTCTTGAGAAAGAAAGAGGAAAAGTGTTCTACAATAGCAGAATCTTTGCTTCATGAATCAATACATGGCGTTTGAAAAAGACTTCCTATGAAGACATTTTAAATATTTTGACTTGATGAAAATATTTCAGTTCATGAATTCTGAGCATGAAAGTTTTATATGGTTAAAATATGTTTTCCTTTAACCATACAACTGTTGATACTTATGAAGAAAGGAAATTTTTGAAAATGTTTAAGATATAACAGCACTAAATGAAGGAAATAGTTGATTCTATTTGTAGTTGACAAGCTCTTAACATTCAATTTCTTGATCTCAGTAATGTAAAATTGGTGAAGATCTTTTGTGACATGAATATTAAAACAATAAAAAGGAAAACAATTTTATGAATTGTCTGAACTATTTTTATAAAATTGTAAAACATTGAATGCTATCTTTTAGAAAATTTCCATGTATAAAAGAAGATAAAGGTGTGTAATACAATAGAGTTGAGATTGTGGAGAATGTTATGATAATAGGTGTGTGTACCACAGAAGCATGTGTGTGTGTGTGTGTGTGTATTCAACTTTGTCAGATTGTTTGTAACAAGAAGGGTTGTAGCCCAAGCAACTATAGCTGTTGATTGTAATAGAGATATATTAATCAATAAAGATGAATAGTTCAAATGGAGTGGTTTTTCTCCCTATGACGAAATCGAAAGGCTTTTGAGGGTTTCCCACTCGACATAGATCTCGTGTATCTCTTTTGTGAGTTAAGATCTTTTCTTCTATTGCTTAGTTTAAGTTCACGATTATTTATCCTACAATGAATGTTATATTTGTTGTTTAATTTTGCATAAAAGTGGTTTAATCAGATAAAATCACACTATTCTGATTCACCACCCCCCACCCAATAATAACATCTGCTTCCAACAAGTGGTATTAGAGCTTAGGGGTTCCTTCCTAGGTTTGCCTATAGGAACTATTCTTGGGATTCTTGGAAGTATAATGGCTCAAGCCAAAGGTGCTTCTCTTAATCTGGCTCGATCATTTGATGGAAATGACTATGTTTTCTAAAAGGTTATGATGAAAGCCTTCATACATTCTTTAGATGTCAGAATGTGGGATGTTGTTTTTACTAAGTATATTGTTCCAAAAACAATAACTAGTGATCCAAATGATAAACTTACATATGAGTTGGACAAAAAGGCAAGATATACTCTTTTATGTGGTCTTACTAAAGATGTGTTTGCCAAAGTGGTATATTGTCAGACTGCAAATGACATTTGGGTTAAATTAGAGACCATCTATCAAGGAGATGGGAAGGTAAAAGAGTCAAAACTGATAACTCTTAAAACTCAGTTGACAATCCTAAAATGAATAAAGATGAAAACAAAACAACTTATTTATTGAGAGTTGATCAAATAGTTAATGCTAGATGAGGTTTACGAGAAGATATTGAAGAATGAGATATAGTTTCAAAAGTCATAAGGTCTTTCCTACCAAAATTTGAAACCAAAATCACTACCTTGGAAGAGAATAAAAACTTCTCTAAAATAACTCTAGATTAGTTACAGGAACCTTAATTGCTTATGAAATGAGAATTAGCAATCAAGCTAGTTCTACATCAAAAGAGACATCCTTTAAGGTTGAGAAACAAAAAGAAAGTGATTCAGATTTAACAAAAGCCTTATAAGCATTACTGGTTAGGCAAATGAAAAAGAAATATCAAGGAAAACCAAAATGCTTTAGTTGTGGTCAATTAGGACATTTTGTTGCAAAGTGTCCTTATGTTGATCAAGATGATAATGATGAAAAAAAATTGAAAAGTTTTCACAAAGGAAACATTGGAATCTGTTGTGGTTTCACAATGCACGCCCCATTTCTCCCAAGAAACGGGGACCCCCTAGTAAATTTTTTCTTTACCAGATCCCTAATCTAGGGTCTAAGTCTTTTTTTAGGCTCCATTTGGTGTCTGAGTCAACCATGGCCTTCTACTTGAGAAACCCACATTCTAGAAATTCAAAAATTCTGGAGAAAAGTGTGATTTAGGTGATAAGAGGTGCACTTAGCACACCTTTCAAGGTGCACTAGTGCACTAATTGATCTCGTGCAGGAGAAAATTCTCTTGGATGTGCACTCCATCCTAGGCCTATATAAGTCCAAGACCCCTCTCCTTGTCCACACTCATTTTTCTCCAAATTGCTGGCAGTGCACCTTTGCACCTTGCAAGGTGTGCCATTTTCTTCGGATCTGCACACACACATAGGTAAAAAGGTGCGCAGTTGCACACATATCCAAGGTGTACAACTGCACACCTTTTTCTACAAAAACTTTTAAAAATAATAATAAGTAACCTAAGCATAAAGGTGTGCACCTTGCATACCTATCCAAGGTGTGCACCTTTTTTTCACCAAGTAAAAAGAAAACTTAAGGATTGGCATACAAAATGGTGCACAGTTGCGCATCTTTCCAAGGTGGGTACTTACACACCATTGGTTTGTTTTTAAGACATCACGCTTTGAGAGAATAGGTTGTGCACATTGTGCACCTTGCAAGGTGGACACCCTATTACTCATCCACTTAAGCACCTTTGTCAAAAAAGGGGGTGCACACATTGTGCAACCCGCAAGCTGCACACCCTTTGGTGTCAAAGCTTGTTCAAGTGTGAAGGGTGCACCTAGTACACTTTCAAGGTGTGCAAGGTGTGCCAGAATCTATCTTTCAAAGATATAAAATAGGCTTTTTGAGGGTTTTAACAATTTTTAGGGTTTTGGGTCAATTTTATTAGGAAATAGGGTTTATTTAAATTTGATTTTTCCACCTCCTAGACTAATTGGCTTTTGTTTTTGTGTAGATATAATTTCTTCTTTGTCGTGCCTCGCCACAAAGATTGCTCCTAAGCCAGTGGTTTTTAAGTTTCAAGGTGTCCAATCAAAATCACGCTTCTAGGATGCGCATTTTGAGATCCGAGATAGCGAAATGGGTCACATTGATTGGAATACATTCTTGGTTCTATGCAAAAAACCAAATGAGATGCCTCCAATGGTGTCTACACTTACAAGATTGGGATTAGTAAATGCAGCTTCACACCTAGTTTCAATACAATCTTCTGTGTTGATCATGGCTTTGGCTAAGAATTATGTTTTAGAAGAGAAGGTGGTCAAAAGCATAACTGGAGAGAACGTTCCCGATCTAAAACCCAAGAATATAGAGAAAGTATTTCATCTTTCGAGGGTAGATCAATATATAAGATTGGCATACCATAAAGCAAAAAGGTGGTACAGAGATCATGAACAAGAAGTCATAGAAATTATTCAACCTTCATATCTCATTGATAGAAAACCTTTGGGAAGAAAAGATGGAAAAATAGATATGACAACAGGTTACATGAAGGATGATATTGGACATTCCATAGTGCTTCTGAGTAGAATCGTGGGATTACTAGAAACATGACACTTAAACATATGGATAGGTACACTTCATTGAAACCATCAGAACAACCAAGATGCCAATTGACTAACCCACAATTCTCAGTGAAAATGTAGATGAACAACTGGTGGTGGAAAAAAAGGATCTAAGGTTTTATATGACATCTTATTTGGTGTATGAGTTAGCAGCAAGAACTACATATTACCTAGGGTTCTTTAAGAGGGGCAACTTGCAAGATGCTGATGCATGGCCTTATGTGGTATACCCCTAGCTAGTGAAGAAAAATCTCTCAGATCACAGTAAAGAATACAGTATAGTGAATGGTGCTTTCATTTTTGCAATCATCCAGTTGATTGAGGGAGACTATGGAAAAAGGATGTCAAAAGAGGCAACAACAAAATTATAGAAATAGGTGCCTACTACATCCAGTTCAAGACATTCACCTACTTAAGGGTAGTGGGTACAATTGTAAATCCTAGGAAGCTCCCTAGGTATCCATGTGATAGACTCATTTTGCTAGAGATTGCATGATAACTCTTGTCTGCATATGATAGAGTAAGGAAACAACGTAAGAAGACCTGAGTATGGCCCATCACCATAGGTCTGTTTGGTGTCAAGAAAAAGCAAGATATTGCGATTTTTGAGTCAAAATGGGATCAGTATCCCTTGGAGGATTATAACTACCCTTGTCCATGTTTTGATAATATTGGCAGAGTCCAATTCTTGGTAGGAAAAAAATTTAAACATGAAGATGCTACAGAGGATCACTAGATGAATGCAGTAGATGACTACAATATCCAGATAAGGGATTATTGTAGGATGACTCTTTATTTGGTAGATAGTTCCTTGAAAATAAAGGTCCCACTAAAGGTTGTTCAATAGGACACTTCAGATGTTTTGGATCCTTTATATAATCAAGATAAGATATGTGATCGACTGATCATGAATGCAGAGATTGATAGAGAAGAAAATGCAGATATCAATCATAAGGCAAGGCATATCATCTAGTTGACCAAGGAATGAATTAAGAGACCATTCAAGTTAGATCCCATTCCACAAGTAGTAGTTTTCCAAGCTACAGTTCTCCCGGTGAAAGGTAGAGGAGCGAAGCTTACAATACCAACATTCACAACCCAATCTCCAATTAGGCTAGAGACAATGTATCAACATGATAGGGAAGTTGGGTACTTCAAGGCATAGAAGGGCAGGAATAAAAGGAAAAGTGTTTCTCCACAGTGAGCTAAGCTGGAGGTTGAAGGGACTGAAGTCCAAGAAGCAATTCAAGTCCAAGAAGCCACTTAAGCTCAAGATAATCCACAAGTGCCACCACCAAAATAGGGACATGGATTTGAAGAGTAAGCACAAGAGGTGTCCCCACAGGTTCAAGAAGAAGAAGCCTCTCTGTCAGCTAGTAAGAAGAAAAAGACTAAGACTCCAATTAAAAGGACTAGGAGATAGAAAGTGAAAAGTAAGGTTATTACTATTCCTTTAGTCCCAAAAACCCATTCTTGAAGAAGATGAAGAGGATAACCTTCCCTTGAGTTAGAGGATTTATCTAGCCAAGGCTACTGATGTAGAATGAAGAAGGAGCTCCATTGTAATGGCACCATCCATTCCCACACAACCTATTTAGGTTATCACTTCAGAAAATGAGCTATAACAATGGATTGAAGAGCAAGAGAATCAAGGAAACGATGAATTTAATATGTTAGATTTTGATTTCATGCCTATGGGTAGTGAACTTGTTTGTGATAATATAAGGGATACGATAACAAATCAGCCTTTGGAAGGAGATTGGAGTCAATCACTATCTCAACCACAAGAAATTCAAGCTGCCTCGCCATCACCAAGTCAAGATTTATCTTTCTTGGATAAAGGTTTAGCAACTCTACCCCTTTTTCTCAATGAAGAATAGGTGCAACCAGTGCAAGAAGAAGAGCCACAACAAAGATCCACTGATGAAGTATCAGAGGAGGGGAAAATATATGAAAAACCCCAAAAAACTTCTCAAGATACAGACATAAGGACTATGGGATCAAAAGACACAAGGATGCCTGATGTACATCCTTTATAGAAAGAAAGGACTCTAGAGAGGAGTGATAAGGGAAAGGGTCTAGCAAAACAAACTCCCTCTTCATCTAAGTCTTTGAAGGAAACTACTCCAAGATGGTTGAGAAAAGAGGTGATGGTTAGGCATAAAAGGAAATTTTATTGTACTAAGGAAGAGGGAACAAGAGGGTAAGTTTAAGCTCTCAAGAAGCCTGAGCTACCTAAATGTGAAGGTGGATCTATTGAAGATCATTTAAATAAGTGTAATACTATTACTAGTCAATTATCTTCTGTGGGTATTAATTTTGATGAAGAAATTAGGGATCTCTTGATTTTGTGTTCTTTGCCTGAAAGTTGGAATGGCTTGGTAATGATTGTGAGTAATTCTATCTCTAGATCTAATTCCCTAAAATATGATGATGTGATTGGTGTTTCTAAGTGAGGAAACTCGTAGGAAAACCTTAAGTGGATCTATACTAGGAAGTGCTTTGAATGCACAAAGTAGAGGCAAAATGACTGAGAGAATTTTGGAAATCATGGGAAATCAAGAGGAAAGTCAAAGGGGAAGAGGTCTCAATCCAAAGGACCAATAGATTGATTGTACTATGGTAAACCAAGGCATAAGAAGAAATATTGTTGAACCCAAAAGAACAATGAAGGGAACAGATAGGAAAATCTGGTAAGTAACAAATCTGAAGAGGATAATTTTCTTCTTTCTTTAGATGTTGATGATTCATGGGTTTTAGATTTTGGTGTTTCATTTCATGCTACACCTCATAGAGTTTATTCTATTGATTATGTCCAAGGGGATTTTGGGCTTGTTTATTTGGGGGATAATGAACCTTGTTAGATTGTTGGAAAGGATGAAGTTAAGATTTAGTCATAGAATGGGAATCATTGGCTACTACATGAGGTAAGACATGTTCCAAGGCTGAGTAGGAATTTAATTTTAGTAGAAAAAATTCATAATGAGGGTTGCTTAGTTACTTTTAATGATAAAAATTGGAAGGTTTCAAAAGGTTCCCTTGTAGTAGAAAAAGGTGTGAAAGTACGCACCTTATATATTTGTATAGGTCATATTGTTCCTTCTGCTTTGATTGTTTCAAAAAAAGATGAATGTTCAAGAACAGTTGCTGTAGTTGACTAGGGAGACAAATTATTCCTATAGATTCTGATACAACACTATGACACAATAGACTTGGGCACATGAGTGAGAAAGTTATGAAAGTACTTCACTCAAAGCAAGTTTTAACAGGTCTAAAATGTGTTAATATGGATTTCTGTGAAAGTTGTATATGGAAAAAAAAAAAAGTGAGTTTTGTAAAGACTAGGAAGGAAAAAAAGTGAGAGATCAAAGCTTGTGCATACAGATGTATGGGGACTAGCTCAGGTATCTTCCCTTGGCATCTCTCATTATTGTGTTACATTTATTGATGATATAACCAAAAAATTATGGGTTTATTTCCTTAGAAAAATATATGATGTATTTCAAACTTTTAAGAAATGGAAATGCTTAGTTGAAAATGAGACTAGTAAGAAATTGAAATGTCTTAGATCTGATAATGGTGTTGAGTATTGTAGTCATGAATTTGAAGATTATTGCTCCACAAACGGTATTTGTAGACAGAAAAATATTCCAAGGACTCCACAAGAAAATGGAGTGGCTGAACACATGAACATGACTATAATGGAGTGTGCAACAAGCATGAGGTTGCATGCTAGGTTTCCCTTAAACATGTGGGCAGAGGCTGTTCATACTAATGTATTTTTAATTAATAGAGGTCCCTCTACTCCTTTGGGCTTTGGTATTCTAGAGGAAGCATGGACTAGTAAGAAGGTGAGTTATTATTTTCTTAGAACCTTCAATTGTGAAGCATTTGCTCATATAGATTTTGAAAATAGAACCAAGCTGGAAGCTAAGACAAAGAAATGAGTATTTGTTGGATATGAAATTAATGAATTTGGTTATAGGCTTTGGGATTATGAAATTTGTAAATTGTAAAGAAGCGGAGATGTCATTTTCAATGAGAAAGTGTTGTACAAAGATCTGTTGCAACAACATGAGGAGAAAGAAAATGATTATGTAGTGCTAGATGATACTTCAAAAGATGATGTTCCAACAATTCCTCATGATCTAAAACAACTACAACAACAAATACCACACACACCAGTGAATGTTAGATGATCAACAAGGCTAAGCAGACCTCTAGAAAGATTTTCTCCTTCTTTGTATTCGATTTTACTTACTGATGCCGATGAACTTGAATGTTATGATGAAGTTGTGCAAGTGGATATAAAGATTCACTAGGAGTTTGCAATGAAAGAAGAAATGGATTCTTTGGTGAAAAATAAGACATGGGATTTATGCAAGTTGCCTGCAGGTAAAAGGGCTTTATAGAATAAATAGTTTACAAGTTAAAATAAGAGGATGAAGGTAAGAAAAGATTTAAAGACAAGTTAGTTATAAAAGGATTTGCACAAAAAAAAGACATTGATTTTGATGAGATTTTCTCTCCTGTTGTTAAAATGACTTCTATTTGCAATGTCTTAAGTATTGTGGCTACTGAAGATTTGCATTTGGAGTAGCTTGATGTTAAAACAACCTCTCTTCATGGTGATTTGGATGAAGAGATATATATGGAACATTCATAGGGATTTGAGGTCAAAGGTAAGGAGAACTTAATGTGCAGATTGAAGATAAGTTTATATAGATTGAAGTAAGTACCTCGGTAATGGTGTCTAAAATTTGACACGTTTATGCATGAGCATGGATATAGTAGGTGTCACTCAGATCATTGTGTTTATTTTAAGAGGTTGGATGATAGCAACTAGATTATTTTATGTTTATATGTTGATGATATGCTTGTAGCTAAGTCTAACATAGATCACATTAAGGGGTTAAAGGAATAGTTAGAACATGCATTTTCTATGAAGAATTTGGGGGCAACAAAACAAATCCTTGCTATCAAGATTTGGAAAGATAGGAAGAATAATAAATTGACATTATCTTAGGCTGATTATATTGAGAAGGTGTTGCAAAATTTCTTTATGGAGAATGCTAAAGCTGTTAGCACACCTTTACATGGTCCTTAAAGTTGATTGAGGAGATGTGTCCCAAGGCACAAGAAAAGGAGGATAAAATGCCCAAGGCACCTTATGCTTCAGTTGTAGGAAGCTTGATGTATGCTATGGTATGTACAAGGTCAAATATTGCACATGTAGTGGGAGTTGTTAGTACGTATATAAGTCATCTAGGAATTGAGCACTGAAATGTAGTTAAATGGATTCTCAGATATTTAAAAAGTATATCCAATAAGTGTTTGCACTTTGGGGGCTTTACTACTGATTTACAATGCTCTGTTGACTCAAATTTGGTAGGAGATATTGATACCAGGCGGAGTACTATAGATTATTTATTTATTGTTGGTGGAGTAGTAGTGAGCTGGGTTTCTAGGTTGCAGAAGGTTAATGCTTTATCCAATACAAAAGGTAGAGTATGTTGCTACTATAGAGGCAGCCAAGGAGATGATATGGCTTCAATTATTCATGGAAGAGTTGGGACACCCACAAAGAGATAATTATTTGTTTATAGATAGTCAGAATGTCATTCATCTTGCAAAAAATTCTGCTCTGCATTCAAAGACAAAACACATACAATTGTAGTACCATTTCAAAGACAAAACACATACAATTGGGTACCATTTTTTTCGATCAATTTTGGATGATGTATAGTTAAAGCTGGACAAGATATATATATATATATATATATATATATATATATATATATATATATATATATATATATATATATATATATATATATATATATATATATATATATATATATATATATATATAGATGAAAATCTAGTGAATATGTTTACCAAGGTAGTGACAAGGGAAAAGTTGAACTCCTCTTTAGTTTTGGTTGGTCTTCTGGACTAAACATAATAAAATGACAATAGAGTCTAGGGTGGTTTGATATTCCAATGGGAGCTATAGGTTTAGTAGTGTTATCATCAATCTCAAAGTGAGAGGTTATTTTTGTAGAGTCTGATCAGTCTCCAAGTGCGAGAAAGTTGTGATGTGGAGCCTAATCAGATTCAGAGGTTTATTTGGTGTGGTTTTCTCCCCGTATTATTTCTATAGAGGTTTGAGGCTAGCACCCCTATTTGGTCCTAAGGCAGCATCCTAGATTGGCACTTCCTATCGCAATACATGGTGGGGTTGAGGGGCAATGCCCTCGTGGGGTTTTTTGGGGGCAGCGCCCCTGAAGCCAAAAATGCCCTTATATTGTAAATGGCGTTGGTTACTATTTTTCCTATTGGATGACTTATTCTAGCCCTAATTTTCTAAGTGAAAAAAGATTGTATGAAAAAGGCTTAGGGTTAGGGATTTCATAATGTAATGGTGTTATTGTATCTTCTTGCATCAGAATTGATTTGTAAGGGATTGCAAATTGTAA
Organism: Cupressus sempervirens; assembly: GCA_028749045.1. NCBI lineage: Eukaryota > Viridiplantae > Streptophyta > Pinopsida > Cupressales > Cupressaceae > Cupressus > Cupressus sempervirens. Next base: position 562,516,924 of record CM053786.1, on the reverse strand, counting down.
TCAATGGATAATAATAATATTGGACTAGCTGTTGGTCGACACAGCCTAGGGATTGGGTGAACCATGTTAAATTTTGGTGCCTTATGTTCTCTTTTATGGGATCTACTATTTTCTGGTATTGGTTATATTTGCATGTAATTGTTATTTCTATCTGAGGTTAATCCTAACACCTAAGGGAATAAGATTTCTATTGCTATAATTACATTGTAAAAAAAGAAGAAGTTTTTAAATACTTGAAATTGAGATTTGAGATTTGATAATACTGGTGCTCGTTGATACTTAGATAATTAGTTCTATCTTATGATACTCAAGTTTCAGACTTTTAGTCTTCAAAACATAAAATGGAATTCAGTCATAGTCTTTAAAATATTGAAATTTGAAAATACTATAGTATCGCACTTTTGAGAACTCTGAACTTCATAGTCTACCAATATAAAAGTAAAATTTTAATAGTTAAAAGTTAAAATGTAAGTAATAAATGGTTTAAAGTATTGTACTTTATACAATGTACATGTAAGTTACTATCATCAATAATGTACATAATTAAAATAATAAAGATTAATAAGTAATTACATAATATATTTGAAATTTGTACATTTTAAAGAAATTAAATAGTAAAAATTAAACTTAATAATCAATGTAGCCTCTACCCAATACGACTTTTGGGTTGATTTGTTGAATGTTAGATCGTTGTTGTCAAGAGTCACCTAGAATTGTGACACTTGTTATGGATACATGTCATGATTATGGATGTTTCTTGACAACAATGATAACATTCCCAAAATTCATCTCAAGCCATCAATCTTTCTTTTTCTTAATAGTCGGGATTAACTAATAACAAAGAATGAACATAACAACTAACACTTAATCAAGCATTGCAATGACTAGACATGTTGGATGAATCTTTAGGCACATGGGAAAATATTCTCCAAATTGTTCTAAAATTAATCTCAGGCAATCAATCTTTCTTTTAATCAAGAGTCAGACATAACTATAAGAAAGTATCTTAGACTAAAACTATTACATTGTCTCTTGAGTGATTTTGGGACACGTGTCCAAATTTTGGGTACAAATAGAATTTAACTTAAATCTTTTCAAATATGGCCTGAAATAGATCCACAACCATTGATCTATCATTCATTGAATGGTTTAGATGTGATTCATGATGGTAGACAAGTTGGTAATGGTGACACTGACATTTTTAATAATAGACTGTATACTAATCAACACACTTGACAACCATAATGTCTTAAAGGTCACTAGCTAATACACTTGATAAATTTGCTTTAAGATTAAACAATTTATTAGTTTACCACTAAAGATTAGCCAAGACCATTATTATTCATTTTCTTACAAAATAAGTAATTTGCCTCTGATATTACAAACTCATTTTTTGCAAGCGAAAAAATAGCCATTATTTATTTATCTGTTAGCAAGATTTTTTAAAAAAAATTTCCACATTTAAAATAATTTTTGTTAGGGAAAGAAAAAAATCGCCAGTTGACATATAATATTTAATTTCCCTATATGAAACAAAAAAATTACCCTCAACGTGAAATTTTTTCCACCCATAAAATGTTGGATTTGCCAACATTTTAGACATTTTTTTATAGGGGTTTCTTAAAGTTATCCCTGATGTACTTGCATGTTGTTTGCATGTGCTACTTTACCATGCAAAGTCTCGTGGTTTGCCTCCCTTAAAAATTTTGGTAGGTTTTCATAATTTTTTTTCATCAAAATAAAAAATTCTAATAGGTTTCATTTTTGTCCCCTAGAAAAATAATTTCTTATGGGTTTCTATAAATTTTCCCTAAGATTTTTTGATTCTATAATTCATAAAGTTGTGTGGGATTTGTAGAGTAATTATATATTTTCTAAGTAACTCTAGTCTAGTTAAGCTAAACTTTAGGCATATAATAATTATTTCTTTTATTAATTATTATTATGCAACCTAGGTTAGACCTTTTTAGGGCTCTGATCTCTTTTATAAGAACGATCTCTCTTTGTAATTATTAGACAATTCACTTTTGATTATAGCAATTTCTCTTTTTGCTCATCAAGAATGTCTCATCTCTGGATCTGGCAACTCCAGCCTCCATAATTTTTTGTTTCTCTCTTCTATAGTAGGTCTTCTTGGGAGCTGTGAGGTTGATTTTTCATCAATTTCAACATGGCATCAGAGCTACAGATCTTCATGCCCTTGTTCCATTCTTGAGAGATTTGGCATTGGTTTTCAGATCTAAGCTTTCAACATTTTTCGTATTGGTTTTGATGGGACCTATTATTTAGAGCACTTTAAACCCAAACAAGCATCACCATTGAGTTCAGAGCACTCAAAAACCCCCATTTCTATATAAAATATGTCAAGTTTGGAGGCTGTTAAAATCTAAGGTAATTTTTTTTGCATTTAGGCCATTTTGACCTAGGCACAACAATTGACACAATAATTTTTTTTTTAAATAAAAAATTTAAGAGGAGGCATGCTTGTTTGGGCTATTTTTTTGACACCCCTGTTAGTAGTGTTTACATCCTTGGTTTCTGTACCTCTTATATGGACAATGTTGGCACCTTCATCTTTTTTGTGTAGCTCGTTGATTGGAGGCATTTCTATTTGGGGGAGCTTTTTGCATGCATTAGGGAAGCACAATTTTCTCTTTTCCATTGATCCCAAAGCCTATTATTAGCAAGCTAAACAAGATAAATGGGCATTTCCCTTGGCCTAGATCTAAAATTCATATACAAGGGGTTCTTGGTTTAAGGGAAACTTTTATAATAGGTTTAGTTTGGCCGATTGCGGGCTCTTGGTTGGATTGACTCACCATATCTCGTGCCTTTATTTTAAAAAGGTAAGCACAATTATTTTGATCACCAACTCAGTCTCTTTGGTGACATTCGTGACTCCATTTATGGCATCTATCCTTCATGTATGAATTATGGCATGCCTGTGTCGACCCTCTTGTTATGTTGCCACAAGTTGGGGAGAGCTTTTCATTTTCCCCAAGTTCATATGGAATAGGTTGAAGTCTCCACAAACTAAGGGGCTGATCAACTAATGCCACTGACTTTGTTCTCTATGCCCACGTGAGATTTTTCCTGTTAGTTCCATATTTCTTGGGCATAGTCCACCACAATCAACGTCAACATGGGCCCCTCCTATGTGTTTAATTGTGCCATTGGTGTTTGAATTTTTGGAGAATCATGTCATGATAATCGTTTCAAGGTCTTTCTTTGCCAGTTTTTTGGGTGTATTTTACATTGGAGGTTGGGAGGCACAACTTCACCAGCTTGGAAGTTGAGAGGCCACTTCAGTTTTGGCATTGATCACCCTTAATAGGCCCATTTTTCTATTTCTTGGGCTCCATTAGCATGCCCCAAGGTCATCATTGACCATCCTAGCTAGCTCTACCCACCTTGGATTTTGATGTAGCCCCTTTGACAGTGATCATTTCTACTCTGCTCCTCCTTCCACTAGGTCTGCTCTGGCTTGTTTCCAACTTGCATGATTTAGCACTTTCAACATAGTATTTGGCAGAATTCTTGGCTATTGTAGGCCTTGCATGATTCAACGCATTCAAGGCCTTTGATTTTTGATTCTTCTTGTTTTATCCATCCCTATGTAGGGTTTTTTATATTTTGAAGGCTTGGGGTTTCTTTGGTGCCATCGATGCTTGCTTGGCTTTAATGCACTATGTCCCCATTTTCAAACCCTTATGAGGCCATTTACTGCCTCAAATAAGACATTGAACTGCTCTTAGGGGATCTCTATGCAACTTAAAACTGTAATAACTTTCAAATCACAAAGCCTTTTGACCTGATTCTTTTTCTAGAGTGCTTTAAATTACAATTATAATCATCCCTCCAACTTACACCCTCTAACTCATCACATGTATGGCTCAATTACAAAATAACCTATTTTTTACATTCACACGTATCCCAAGCTGCTCAAAAACACTAACACAAAAAACCAATAGTGGAACTATGAGAGTTGGAATATTTATTAGACCCAAATGGGTATCCAAAAATGAAAACACATTAAACAAAAACCAACACTAAGCATATTTTTTGGTGGTACAAGATTGCCCTTACACTGCTAGATGCCCCTGCATCAAACAAGAACATTGATAATTGTATTGCTTAAAAATGGAAGAACTTTCATGTTAAGAGTGTCTAGCCCTCTAACTAAGTGGTTTGGGGTTATGTCAAGTGCCTTGAATGGGTTTTTGCATGAATCTAACTATTTTCCCCCTGTTTTGCTTCTCTCTCTCTCTCTCTCTCTCTCTCTCTCTCTCTCTCTCTCTCTCTCTCTCTCTCTCTCTCTCTCTCTCTCTCTCTCTCTCTCTCTCTCTCTATTTCATGCCTATTTCTAAGAAAATACTTTTTAAAACTAAGGAATTTGGCCTCTAGGTCAAGGCGGACCTTAACCCTCACCTAGGTCAAGGATGACTTCGACCTTGACCTAGAGCAGGGTCGACCTTGTCCTTGACCCCAGGTCCTATTTTCAATTTTTGGGAGTTTTAGGATCTCGGGCTTCAGAAAGCTTTTTTTCCTTCTTTTGGGTTGGTTGTTTCAGGTTTCAAAATGGTAGACTCTTAAATTACATTTAATCTAGGTTTATTCCAATAGGTTAAGGTTAAATGGGATTTAATGGTCCTATGACATCCTTCTCTAGAAGTTTGTGCCCTAGATCTCTATATAAGGAAGCCTTCTTCCCCCATTTTGACATCCATAATTTCATGAGTGCATCTACAAGAATCCACCTACATGAAGTGAAGATCTACTATCCATTAATAATTTTAGCATTGAAGCATTCAAGTGTTCAAGCATCCAATTCATCAAGGAGGTCCATTGTTAGCCATTAAAGGATTCACTCTCTATGGAGCCCTCTTGCTAAATATTTCACCATCCATATTCATCCAAGCCTTTTCCTATACAAAGATACATTCAAGATTAGTGTTGAAGATCTAATGATATTGATTTGAGATATCTTACATACATTTCTACATTTATTTGGAGCATTCATACTTGTGGATTCAAGGATTTGAATCCTCCACAAGGATTTCCACATAAGCAAGGTGAATAGTTCCATTTACTTTGTTTATGCATATTATAATTTCAATTATATTTCAAGGTTAATTCCAAATTGGGGTTTGACTGAGGCAAACCGCCATCCAAAAAACAAACCATTTTTCTTGCAGATACAGGTGTGGAACTATGAATTAGAGAGAAGATTTGAATACCCTTTTTGTCAAACTTGCAAGATTTGTGAACATAAATTTTGTTAGAGCACCGTAGGTCAAGGTGAAATTTTTAGGGTACAATTGTGCCTTGAGGTAAGATTGTGCCCCGCCAATAGGGTCAAGGTTGACCTCCCCTCAAAAAGATAAAAGATTTATGGGTTTTTTTTGCCTCGACATTTTCAGTTTGAAATAGGTTGTAGAATTCTCCGAAACTGAATACAAACATTTGAAATCAACATTTTCCAGATTCAAGGTTAGTATTTATCTTTTATCCATTTTAGGATTTAAGAACAGATTCCCCTCAAAATAGAAAGAAGGCCAATTGAACCTCTCTTCACCCTTTTCTCCATTACTTCATCCATTTCTGCATTGAACACTTTCTCGTGCTTAATCAAATTGGATCATTCCTTTTGGAAATTAGGGTTGAGAAGAGGTTTCCATTTTCTTCCTATTCATTTTGATGAACCCAACATGCTTACCCACTATCTTTTGTGGAATTAGATGCCCTATTGTTCTTTGTGGTATTATATTTCTTTTCATTTCATTAGGTCTTCTCTTGCATTAAGATTAGATTTAGTTTATGCTCTTGCATTTTAAATTCAAAAATACAAAAAAAATTACAAAATCTCTTTCAAAAAAACAAAATTATTGTTGTTTTATGTTTTCTTATTTTGGTTTATTTGCCTTGCATTGGTTTATGAGCTTTATTACTTCTAGTCCTACTTCTAATCTTAGGGTCAAATGTAGTAGTAGACTTATGGTTACCTTTGAGCATGAGTCTTCTTCTCCTTTCCTTAGGATTCTAGATGAAACTTTGATTCTTCATGATTCTAATCCTCTTGTGGAGAAAAAATCTTCTCACTCATCTCATGATGAGGATGATGCTTTAAGAGTTCCTCTTGAACAAGTTCAAAAAATTTCAAATGAACTTGATAAAATGGGTAATTGGCTTCTTTAGGAAAACCATAATCAAGATTCTATTCAAGCTATAGAGGCTCTTAAGAAAGTTCTTCGTGACAGTGACCAAGGTGTTAATCTCTTGCATGGTATTACTCACCTTGTGCATTCTAATGTTAAACCTTTAGCTCAAGAAGCTCAAGATTTAGGGTTGACTACTCCTGTCACTAGTGTAGAACCTTCTTTTGTTCCTTTCCCTAGTGTTCCTACCTATACTCCTTCTTTGGTGAATGCGACGGTTCCCTCTATTCCTATGAGTGTTCCTCCTATGTCCCTTCCTACTTCACAACCCTCTTATCATAATGTTCCTTTTACTTATTCTCATCCTCTACCAACCTGTAGTTACTAGTGTTCCTCCATTTGTGTCTTCTATTCCTGGAGCTTTGTACACTTTACCTAGTGTTTCTAATGTTGCTAGTTCTCCTATTTCTTCTCATGATTCATCAATTATCAATTTGGCTCAAATTGTGTCATCTTTACAACAACAACTTGCATCCTTGAATCAAAACAAGTTTAGTATCCCTACTTGTGACATGGGAAGTCCTTTATCTCAGGATATTATTTGTACTCCCATTTCTCAACAAGTCAATATGCCTCATCTTGAGAATTATAATGGTAAGGGAGACCATGTTCATCATCTTAAAACATTTTGAATCCTTTGTAGACTTGATTATGCTCATGATCATAGGATTTTAGTGAAGTTGTTTGCTCAAAATTTTCATGACAAGGCCTTACAATGGTTTTGTTCTTTGACTCCTTATTCTATTCATTCATTTCCTCAACTTGCTAATGCTTTTATTCAACAATTTGAAAACAACATCGGCCCACAAGTTGATGCATTGTAAACAAAATTCTAAGGAAAAATTGATTGAATTTATTGGTAGATTTAAGCATGTGCATGCTTAGATTTCCTATCTTGTTCCTGATATTGATATTCAACATATGTTTATTTCAAATTTGCAAAAGGATATTAGAGATAAGATTCTGAATACTGCATTTACTTGTTTACAACAACTTTGTGCAATGCTTCATCATTATCAATTACAAGTGAGTCAATTTGAGAGAACCACTCTAGTGGCTCTTATTCCTATTGATAAAAGTGATGTTGATCCTAATCCAAATAAAATTAAAAAATTCAACAACTATGTCAAGATAGATAAACAAGCAAATGTAGTTGTTGATCAAGTTGTTGCATCTCACAATGCCATTTTTGCATCCAATTCTTTTCGATTGAATCATATGCTTACTCCTCTCTCTAAATCTTTATGTTCTATTATGAATATCTTGTTAACTACTAATACAATTACTTTACCTCCTATTCATCCTCTTTTACCTACTACAATGGCTGCTGAATCTTTTGATTCAAAAGCTTTTTGTCAATATCATTGCCAGAATGGTCATGATACTAAAAAATGTTATTCTTTAAAACATAAGGTTCAAGACTTAATTGATTCTAATCCTTTATCTGTTGATAATTTTTATTGTAGTGGGAATAAATGTGTTTATCCTCCTAATCAAAAATTATAAATCTATATGAATCCTTTAGTTGGACATGACCTTTACTTGCACATGATACCAATACTATTGCTCAGCCATCTTCTATGGATATTCTGTATGTTTTGAAGATGGATGATCTTAATCATGTTGTTAATTAAGTGGAGCATGGGGTTCCATCTGTATCTCCACCTTCATCTCAACCTCCACTTGAATCTCAAGTTTTTGGTCCACTAAGCAACTAAAACCTAAGCCTAAATTGAAGCCTCAACAACAACCTAAGAAAAAATGACCTCAGGAACTTTTGATTACCTTTGATGATTCTAAGACTATTAAAGCTCTCGATGGTCCACCTTATATTTATGCTAAGATTGTTGAGATACCTACTTGTGGTTGTCTTGTTGATCCTACCTCCTTAGTCAATGTTATTACAGAAGAAAATATTTTTATGAAAAAATTTGGAATGTGACTTTTATGATAAATTAGATGTATGGATTCAAACTTGTAATGGTTTTCTTTATCCGTCATTTGGTTCTATTGATTTACTGGTTGAGCTTTGTGGAAAGATTGTGAACATTGCCTTTTATGTTGTTCCTACTTCTGATCAATTTCAAGTTATGCTTGGTTTACCATGGTTAAATGTCATGCATGTTGGTGCTTCACCTATTCATAAATGTCTTAAGTTTGTTTATAATGATGAAGTGAAGATGGTTAATCATAGTTTATACCATACTTCTAGGCCCAGGGATGTTGTTACTATTGACTTATTTTGGCCTTCATTACCTGATTCATGTCCAGCTCGACCTGATCATCTTTTCCATTTATATCAAGTCTATAAGCAACAAAAGATTCTTGAGTTAAGCTTACCTCCTATGGATCTTAACTGTGGTCTTTTGCTTATACCTTTCATACCTCCTTTATCTATGTCTTCTACATTTGTTAATCAAACTCCTCCTATTTCTTTTCAGTGTCCTGTTAATCCTATTAATCCTCCTATCAAACCTATGAAGGATTCAGTAATTGTTCCTCCTAGTTCTCAACACATTTGAAGTAAGCAAAAATGTAACTGATTTGCTAACAAACACCATAAGAAGCATCGTGCTCAAGCTAAAGCTTGTAATTCTATTATTCAAAAATCTTTATCTTCTTTGCATACAACTATGCATGATGTGTTAGAAGAAGTTGTTACTAATAATGATGTTAAGTTACCCGATACTAATGATTCCATTCATATCTTAGATCCTATTTTCATTAATCTAGATGACGAAGATACTCTTGATGATACTGATGATGTTAATGATGAATATGAAACTATTGACATTGATCTTGATTTACCTAATATGCTTTCCTCACAATTAATACTTACACCTACTATTGAACATTGTGATTCTCAAGAGGATCCTTGTTTGGAACTGACTATCATTCCTACTATATTGTATATAGTTCCTCTTGCAAGTTACATACCTTCCCTGAATGATATACAATGAGATGGGGAGAGTAGGTAGCATGCTTGATTGGTTTGTCTTTCATGGGAGTCTTTATTGCATGTTTGTCTATTGTACTATGTTTCTCTCATGGTGTGCTTAAAATGTTGTTAGATTCTTTTATATGATCTTTTTTGTTTCATTGGTGCAAGGTGATAAAAGAATCAAAACTTGTTGTATTATGCCTCTATATGTACATATTTATTCTTACATATGTTGTTTCCTATTGTTTTCTATTATTCGTATATGTTTACTTGTGTAATCTGCTTAGATCTATGACTTGGTAGCACTGATTCTTTTTGGTCTCTAGGTCATGGTTTGAAAAGATTCTTCTCTGTATTTCTTCTATGCTCTCTATATGTTTATGTGGTATTTCCCTTGATTTTTCTTCGTCTAGGGGCATTTTACAGTGGAGTTGTTTATGTTTCTGTCAAAGCCATTTCTCCTATTAAAGTGTTAGAAATGACTTTAATGTTGGGGCATACACTCTACTCAGTTATTGCACACACATACTTTTCAATACATATATATTATTTTTTAAGATAACTTTTCTCCCTTTTTGGATTGTTGACTAATCCTTAAAGCATGGATTTATATTTTAGGATCTCTTGATCCCTCTAGTTTCAAATATTGTTGATCCCTTAAGGTCGAAGGTGTCCTTAAGATTGAATATCTTTTTCTTTTTGGTTTTATGCTTAGAGAATAGAATATTCTTGAGGGTGAATCCTTGATGGGTTGACTAGTGAATAGCCACCACATTTACTAGGCAATTCAATTCCATATTTCCAGTTGCACAGTTTCCTTGTGTGGTTCACAATGGGACATAAGTTCTCATTGGGTGAGATAATCACACTCTTTTTCCTTTTTCCTTTTTTTCTAGAGATGTCTCTCTTATTGTGATCTTGGAGTTGACAAAGACTTGAGTCTCTAGGTGCTTGAGGATTTATTTGTCCCTTTGAATTTAATAAAATTATCTTTTCATTAAAATCTACTTTATCAAGAGTTTGCATCGAGTCCATACTCTTGCTAAAGTGGGGGCTTAATCATCTTAAAATAGAATCACTTTCATGTTAAGAGCATTTAGCCCTTTGAGTAAGTGGTCTGGGGTTATGTCAAGCACCTTGAATGGGTTTTTGCATGGATTTGGTTGTTTTCCCCTATTTTTCTCTCTCTCTCTCTCTCTCTCTCTCTCTCTCTCTCTCTCTCTCTCTCTCTCTTCAACCTATTTCTGAAAAATTGCTTTGTGAAACTGATGACTTTGGCCTCTAGGTCAAGGATGACCTTCTGGGTTAAGGTTGACCTCGACCCTGACCTTGGTCAAGGATGACCTTGACCCTAAACTAGGGTAGGGTGGACCTCGTCCCTAACCCCAGGTCCCATTTTCAATTTTTGGGAGTTCTAGGATCTTGGGCTTCAGAAAGTTTCTTTTTGTGCTTTCAGGTTGGTTGTTTTAGGTTTCAGAATGGTAAACTCTTATACTAAGTTTAATCTAGGTCTATTGCTAGGGGTCAAGGGTTAAATTGGATTTAATGCTCCTATGTCAGCCTTCTCTAGGAGTTTGTGCCCTCGTTATCTATATAAGGAGGTCTTCTTCCCTCATTTTGACATCCATAATTTCATGAGCACATCTACAAGCATCCACCTACATGAAGTGAAGATCTACTATCCATCAAGAATTTAAGCATTCAAGAATTCAAGTGTTCAAGCATCCAATTCATCAAGGATGTCCATTGTTAGCCATTGAAGGATTCAATCTCTATGGGGCCCTCTTGTTGAAGATTTCTCCATCCATATTCATCCAAGCCTTTTACTATGCAAAGATACATTCAAGATTAGTGTTGAAGATCTAATGACATTGATTTGAGACATCCTACATACATGTCTACATTCATTTGAAGCATTCGCACTTGTGGATTTGAGGATTCAAATCCTCCACAAGGATTTCCATATAAGCAAGGTGAATAGTTTCATTTACTTTGTTTATGCATATTATAATGTCAATTATATTTCAAGGTTAATTCCAAATTGGGGTTTAACTAAGGAAACCTCTCCATGCAATAGAAACATCATTTTTCTTGTAGATACAAGTGTGGAACAACAAATTGGAGAGAAGATTTGGATACCCTTTTTGTCGAACTTGCAAGATCTGCGAACAAATTTTTTGTCATAGTAGTGTAGGTCAAGCTCAACTTTACGAGGTACAATCATGCCCCGTCAACAGGGTCCTCGAAACTGAACATAAACATCATAAATGAACATTTTCCAGATTCAAGGTTAGTATTTGTCTTTTATCTATTTCAAGATTTAAGCACATAATCCCCTCACAATAAAAAGAAGACCAATTGAACCTCTTTTCACCCTTTTCTCCATCACTTGATCCATTTCTGCATCAAGACCACTTTCTTGTGCTTAATCAATTTGGATCATTCCTATTAGAAATTAGGGTTGAGAAGAGGTTTCCATTTTCTTCCTATTCAATAATGCTATCAAGATCATAAATAACTACATTTTTCCATTAGTTTATTGTTTGAAAACCATGGCTATTTTCTAATGGACTCCTCCAAATTTTCCTAGTGGTTTGATAGAGTATTATTAGTTTTTGTCTATGTATAGGTAGAGAACTAATGTTCTTAGTGGCTACTCCCAATTAATTTTTATAATCAAAACATATGAACTTTCAAAGGTTAAAAATATTTTTATCTATTAACTAATTTTTAATCAATAATTTCTATTTTTTGATTGGTCAATAGCAATTTTTCTAGGGGTAAAGTATTTTTTACCAAAAAAATTTAAAAAAATCTTTGGAATGTTCCAAGTTGTAGAATTCTCCAATTTCCTTCTAACAAATGTCAATGGGAGCCTTTGAGCCTTAGGGTGTGTGAACCCTGGCCTTCATGCCAAGTAGTGATAGAAACTTGGGCCTAGAGCAGATGAAGAACACATCCTTAGGACTGAGCCTTTCCTTCAAATCCTCTCCAAAATGCTAAACCTTGTCAAGAATTCTCATAATTTGGTTGTGAATTCAATGACCTCCAATTTCTACAACATTCATATTCCCTTTACCTTTTCCTTCTATTTTTTCCTTAGATCATAGATTTGAAACTCAGGGACATGGAAAATTAGCTTACCGTAGCTATTTTCTCCCCCACAGCTAATGAACAACCCAAATCCATCATGTATTCCCATCACACTTGGGCACCTCGACTCACACTATCTTGTTTCCTTATTACCTATAAATCATGCCATAGATACCAATATTCAGTTGAGAGTTCGAAAAAAGACATAAAAAGATGCAGCTAAGTGGACAAGCCCCATATGTAATGAGGCATTTATTTCATGCCTCCCTTTCCAAGAATAAAGTTTCGTAAATGATAATTTTAAATAATTTTAATGATTTTTTAGTGAAAATGTGAATGGAGTGCTACCTAGATGATTTAGGGCATTTGGACACAATCTAGTAGTTTTGTTTGGAGAACAATGTATTAAGCTTTTTAAAGATAAGTATTTGCTAAATTGTGTTCCTTGTTGAGTTCTCATTCTTTTCGACTTTTGCAAGTTGCTAGCAAACAAACCACAAAACAAAAGACCTTTAGTCTAAAAGATATTGTTCTAAATAATGTTTAATAAACATAATATTATATGTTACTTCTAATAATAATAATAAAATATTAGTAATAATAATGATATACAAAATAACACATTTTCTTAATTATTTTATCGTAAAATATTTTAATATTTTAATATAATTAAACTATTAAAATAAATATGATCTTTTTACTATATTATATTATATTTGTTTTAGTGTATATTTTTAATACTATTCTATTTTTAATCTGATAAATTGTAAAATAATTTCAACTCGTTTAAATTTTATATATTTACATTTGTAAAGTAAATTTTTATTTATTTTATAAACACACACACACACACACATACACACACATACACACCAAATTTTTTAAAATGATTATTTTACCATAATGCTTGGTAGAATCTATTATAGTGAGAACTATGATCTTCAAAAAAGAAAATGAAAGAGAAAATAATCATTTTTTTTTCTAATTATTGTACATATTTCTTTATTTTCCTTATCATGATATCCAAGCTCATAAAGCAACCTGGCTATGATTGTTCCATAATGATTAGATGAAGCAAAACAACTTTATGTTATTTACAAATATGAACTATAGTGAGAAACCAAACTAAAATTGTGTAATTGGTGAATTATGGAAAATATTAGCAAAGCTTAAAGTTTAGTATTTTCTATAAATATTTGATTAATTGAAATAACAATCAAACTTAAAATACAATATAAAAATTTTACTTTCTAAATATTCATTCATTTTCATAATTTATTTCCTTCTTATCACAATAGGTAGGGACTCTTGCTTTCACAGAGCTCTTTTTTAAAAATGGATTAATTATAGGGGCCTAAACAAGAATAGTGAATGATGAATCCAATAATGGCAATTTATGTTCTCATTGTGAACAACTGTCTTTGTCTTTTACACATTTTGTGTTGTTAATTTGTGGACACATGGTTTGCATGAAGATTGATACAAAGATTTGTTTATATATATATATATATATATATATATATATATATATATATATATATATATATATATATATATATATATATATATATATATATATATATATATATATATATATATATATATATCAACACATTAACATTTTCTTTATCAGACTTAAAAACTAGATATTGTAAAAGTCAATTTTAATTTGTTCATTTTTTATTTTCATTTCTACCAAGTCTAACCATTTTTACAACACTATCTATGTTCAACATGTTTAAATGCCCAATGGTCTCAAATCTAATCCCACATAGCATTCTTCTCATGAGGGCGATGGTGAGAAGCTCAAAGTTGAGGGGATTATGTTCAATCTATATCTTATCCTAGAGTTTGACCATGAGGAACTTTTGAGTTTGTGACATGTACAATACAAATAGAGCTTCGTGAGAAGCCTTATAGGCTTTGCACAAAGCCCTTTGTAACCCGAATTTACAATCGAAATCAGCTTTATAAACTTCATTTTGCGATTTTTATTTTCATTGTTATGATGATAGATTTGTAGAAGGGCTTAGAGAGAACTTCATGACATCTTTAGTTGCATCATCATTCCAGCCTACAATTTTTGACCTCCTTCGAGCATTCAACGTACTGGGTATATTCTTTTTTTCATTTTTATATTTTAATGATTATTTAGTTGTTTTTGTGAATGTTCAATAGTTTTCAATGAATTCTTAAGTGATTTTGATGAAGGTTTTAGTAGTTTTTGATGAATATTTAATTTTTTTTAAATGGATTTTTAGTTATTTTTTATGGGTATTTTGTCATTTTAGTATACATTAATTAGTTTTATGTTTATATGTTGTATTTTATTTTAAATGTTAGAAAATATTGAAAAAACATATTTAAAATTGTAGTCAATAGAAGAAATAATATGTTTTAAAAATATATAATGCTAGCTAGATAGATAATAAAAACCAAAAATAGGATAAGATGTAGAAAACGAAAAATGATTTAAAACTCTAAATGAATAAAAAAATAAAAATTTAGGATATCTAGAAAAACTCTCCCTCTCTCTCTCTCCTCACTCTCTCTTTCTCCTCACTCTCTCTCTCTCTCTCCTCTCACTTTCTCTCTCCTTACTTTCTCTCTTCTCACTTTCTGTCTCCTCACTCATTCTCTCTCCTCACTCTATCATCTCTTTCTCTCTCTACTCTCTCCTCTCTCTCCACTTTCTCTCCCCACTTTCTCCCCTCTTCTCTAATTCTCTTGCCTTACTTTCTCTTTCTCTCACACTTTCTTTCCTCATTTTCTCTCCCCTCTCTCTCCACCTTTTTGATGTGATCTATAATTGAACTGCACACTAACTGCCATTTGCAAATTTTATTTTAAAATAAACTAACTCATAACTTCTTTATTTTAGGCGCATCTAGATGCATTGATAGATAATCCTAAAGACTCATGGAAATTCCATTCCTTAGCTCCTAGTTGATAGATGTATAGTTTAAATTCATATATATCCAATTCCAATTTACATGAACAATACCAGCAATTATGTATCTTCGGTAGAAAGACCGGCAAAAGTGTGAGAAATATTAATACAACTTCAAAACTCACAACCCTAAACCTAAAAAAATTTGCTCGGCAACAACTATTACCGAGTGATAGAATTTGCTCGGTAACTTAAGAAACCGAGTGGTAGGAGAGGTTACCGGGTGAGATCGGTAAATGAAGGGCAACTCGGTAAACACTAGATACCGAGTGAGGTTGGTAGATGAATAATCAACTCGGTAAACGAAAAACTCAGTAGACACTGCAGGGTGTGATTATCGAGTGAACTCGGTAGACAATGCAATTACCGAGTGAACTCGGTAGCCACTGGAGAGTGGAGCAAGGTAGAAGAAAGCACTGAGTGAACTCGGTAGCCACTGCAGATGACTTCTACCAAAGACAATACCGAGTGCAGACTTATGACATGAATATTCTCACCATTAAAACCAGAGACCCAAAGCTTCAAATACTCAACAATAAACTTATCAAATGCAATAAACAAAGGGAAGAGTAATGGATTCAAGTATACCTGTTTGCTTTACTATTCAACTTGATTAAACCATTACAAAATCTGGGAGCATTCAGCTTCAACCAGAAAACCCTAAAATAACTCTAGATTGAAAAACTGAAAAACTTTAAACTTACAGCTCTAATGGCTGCATACTACAATGCTTGGAGCAATCACTGCTTCAACAGGTCGAATCAAACAAATAATAAACTTACAGAATGACCAAAGAAGAAACACGTGCAACTGCAGACACGAAATGAACTTCCTTTTCTCTACACTCTGCCGACTGGATCTGGTGATCACTTCTCTTCTCTCTGCAACTCTCTGATCTGCTCTTCTTCACCTTCACTTTGATGTCTCTCTGTCTACTGATCGAATGAATGGAACATTCCTTTTGTTATACTTGCAAAATGTTTTCCCTCTCATTTCAGAATTTCAAAAAACTCACCTACCGAACAATAAATTCTTTTGATCCTTCTACAAGCTGTCATGGATGTAGGTGGCCGTTTGGCTCGAGAGGCAAACGACCTTCTTGCATTTAATATTCCAACAAAAAGGGCATAGAGCACTGAATATCAAAATTTCGGTTACAGTAAAAATATACCACATACGAGTGATATGCAGCAAAGCTTTCATAATCTGATTCACGAGATTCACGAGTCTGATATACTTCATGCCCAATAGAAAAAGTCTCTTACTATTTTTTCTGAAAGAACCAACGCTAGAGGAGCTTAGGCCGTTGACATCACTTCAGCCGAACAAAATACGTCCCTGTTTGAAGACTTGTTACAATAGAGTTCAGCACAGCTTTTATAAACCCTTCTTCGTGCAATACGGTTCAACACAGCATATTCTGAAAAGCTTGCAAACAACTCAAAGCATCTGGTGGACATATATTACTGATATGTAACACAACTTTCATATCCTGTATCGGAGATTAACAAGTCGGATGTGTTAACAGAGAAAAAAGGGCTCTCCTGAGTTTAATGCGGAAGAACTACAATTACTCTTATTATTCATCATAGTTGATAGTCTTGGTTGAGAGGAACACAGTATATCCCGGGTTAAAAGCGTATTTTGAAATGGAGTTCAATACAGACGCCCTTCTTCGTGCTTTCCCATGTAAGTTCTACATACTTCCATTGTCTTCTTATAAAGAACTTTGTCTGTTTCAGCTTCATTCTTGGCATAAACAGGAAACCTTCCAAATATGATTAAGCACGCAGAACTGCCTGGAACAATCTCATGGAAGCCATCAAATACTTCCCTCAATGAAGGAAAATTAGGTATCCTGGCATTAGGATTAATATACTGTATCCAAAACATGTTGAAATAAAGTAAGAGGTATGATGCCCTTATCATTTGTTTTTCTTCAGAGGTGAGGCCCTCTAGGGTGTTTTCCACTCGCATTGCATATTTGCATAACTCGACATCAGAGAGCATGATGGTTTCAGGAATTTCAGCAACTTCCCGCAACGGTGATGCTTCGGCTGCAACCAAGAATCTTTCTAATACGCACCGCTTACAGTCACACTTAAATCCCATTACCCTAAATGCCGATTCTCGTTTGAACAACGGCTCGAATCCGGTAACGTAAGAAATTGTTATTTCTTCCCCAACTTCAATTTTTCTTGCGGCTATAACGAACATGGCTTCTCCTGTAACTACATAATTTGCGTTGGGAGAACAAGAATGATTAATGAAACAGGCAAGTGCCCACAAACCGTATTGCTCATTTTGTCTTGAAATATGACTCCTTGATTCAATAGGTTGTGTATCGCACGCCACATTGAGCATTATCTTTTCAAGTTTGTGCTGGTCTAGTTCCCAACCATCCTGATTGCAGACATCGTATGTTTTCCAGCTGCCATTATTTACCCTGAAGAGATCCATGGGTGGGATTTTCACTTCGTCTGAGTCTGCAATGTACTCTAGCTGCTGTAATACCCTGGGAGATGATGCTGCACACGACATAATTTTAGCCTTTAAGCCCCGTTTAATAAGCTCATGCTTTCTCTTCAGTTCTATGCCTC
This sequence comes from Cupressus sempervirens, assembly GCA_028749045.1. Classification (NCBI taxonomy): domain Eukaryota; kingdom Viridiplantae; phylum Streptophyta; class Pinopsida; order Cupressales; family Cupressaceae; genus Cupressus; species Cupressus sempervirens. Next base: position 562,499,125 of record CM053786.1, on the reverse strand, counting down.
TCTCAACGCGTCCTCGCAATGTTGTTGTCTCCGTGCAAGTTAATGCAATGGCGTTGTCCAAGAGTAGAAAATCTCCCATATCAAAATTGTCAGTGGCAAACAATCCTCTGCCGTGCCCTACTGATGTTTTTATCAGCATCGGACCAATATAATTGCCATACTCTGGCGCATTACAATCACCGTTTAAGAAACAGGCAAAGAGATCGAACTTACCTTGTTGGTTCTGTCGGTTCAGTTGCATAGATTTTTCATAGTGCAACTGGATGTCGGTGGCATCAGGGGACTGCTCCAGGGCTCCATCAAAGCATTGGCAAGCTAACGTGTATTCTCTCAGACAATGAAAAGCCCGACCTTTGCGAAACAATGACTTGACGTGCTTACCGTCAAGGGCTAATGCCTTGTCACAGTCTTGTACAGCTTTCCCGTACTCATTCAATTTAATCCTTGCCTCTGCCCTGTTCGAGTATGAATAAAGAAGAGCTTCCTTCACTTTCAGTTGGATATTGGAAGTAGAGGGCGTTCCTTGGGGCTCAGTTTTAACGCGCGAGAGAGCCAAACGTATGCATGTGGAATAAAAGCACATTGCCTTGTTCCAATCCTCATCCCGATAGCATTTGTTGCCTTCGTTGCGCAATTCAAGCAAACTCTGAGCCACTGTAATCTCATCCTTTCTTGAAAAGAAAGCTAAGTGCTCTTCTATTGATTCCATCTGCCAATGAAGCTTCACATAATTACTAAGTTGCCGATTCGGGTTTGGGGACAGGTTCAGGTTCAGGTTCGGTTCGTGGGTTCGGGCAATTTTTTTTTTTTTCCATTTGAGTTCGTGGGTGGGTTCGTTAGTATATATATATATATATATATATATATATGCAAAAAAAATATAAACTCATATAGTTGTAAAAGTAAAACTAAGTCATTCCATAGTATGAATATATCAAAGTTACTTGATTATTGATCAATGCCAAATGTCAAAGATAAATATTAGATACTCACTCATTAATCTATGCTAATGTTGTAAATAAAATCATACATTGAATTACTAAAATGCAAAATGGAATTTCAAAACATAGACTACTTCATCAAATTGATAGATAATAAATTATGACTTAATAAAGTTTGAGACTGTGAAAGATAGTGATAAATCATAAATGACTCAATGAGTCAATGACAAATGTTTAAACATAGTTTATCAAAGATGCAAATGCCCTTCAAGGGTCAAATGGGTCATCAAAATATGAGGGATCAATGGCTTCATCCTCATCTATATCATTGACATTTTCCACATCATTGGAACCCAAACCGGTTCCACTAGCCCCAAATGCAGCCACATCCTCCTCCTCGTCCTCCTCAACATCTAGCAAGGCAATTCTAGATATATCTTGGATAGTCATATCCAAGTTAGAAGTCTTAGGTAGTACATCTCACAACTTCTCTGGTCCCTTCTTATATCCTGGATTCTTGCATGATAAGAGGCGCCAGTTGTTGTGAATAAATACCAAGTCCTCTGCTTTCTTTGAACCCAACCGGTTATGCTTCACTGAGTGGATAAGGAAGTATGTACTCCAATTCTGCTCAGCAGCAGAAGAGCTTGCAACCTAGAGAGACAACCAACAAATTTTAAAAAATTAGCTAAGTAATTTTACAATACAATAGGAATTTAAGAGTGCTAATTCAACAAGCTAAGTGGCCATAACAAAAGGAAAAAAAACTTAAATACATACTTGTGACAAGATCTTAATGGCAAGAGGTTGGAGGTACATGTAACTTTCCCCATGTAAGTACCACCATCCAATGGCATCCAATCTACTTTGGTCATTGATTGCATCAGGCTCTGCATTTTTGCTTGAGACAAAATCAACAAACTCTCTCCTAACATTTGATGCCACATCAGGATCACTAAAGAGCCTGTTAAGTGCCCTCTTATACCCAACAGCAACTTCAGGATCTCTATATGGTGTCACTCTACCAGGAATAGCAAGTATCTCACTGCTATAATAACTAAGAGAAAGTGCATATGCCAAGAGGTGTAAAGGAGTAGTCATCTTGTTCCAACGATGTAGAACAATTTTCTCCACCTTAGTGTACAAGGTATTAGGATCCTGCTCTCTCCTCTGAATGACCTGGGATGTCAAATGATGTACATGTAAGTTATCTTGATGTAGTGTTAATAACTTAATTAAAATCAAAAATCAAAATCTCTCAATAAACAAGGATAAAGTATTGTATAAAAATTTAAACTTACTGATTTCATTCTTTCTAGCATAGAGTCCATGGCATCATATATGTTCCCCAAACAAGGCTCATCCGTGTCGGCATACCGAAGCATAGACATGATGGGCTCGGTGAGTTCTAATGCATATTCCACCCTATTCCAAAAATTATCACTCAAGATCAAATCCTTTATAGTTTTGGCCTTTTCTGTATCAGCTTGCTTCCATCCACCCCATTTGTTGCTAATAACCATTTGACCCAATGTCTCTTTCACCCTCACAAGTCGTCTAAGGACGATTGTGTGTGAAGCAAACCTTGTTTCAACAACCTATTACCATGTTAATTCAAATTGTAAGTTAATATGATAAGTTGATAACACAAAAATTTAAGAATATGTATTAAATTTTGTAAAGTATGACACAAAAATTAATATGATAAATGAAGCTAAATAAAGTTTAAAATTTACCTTCAATAATTCCAAGCGGGAGAAAGTTCTGAAAATTGCTTGTGACATATGGTGGTTTGTCACAAACATTTGGATCTGCTCACCCTCCTCATACACATTTTTCATCCATTCAATTTGGCTGCCCATTGTTTTCATCACCAAGTTCAAGGTGTGGACAGTGCATGGTGTCCAAAAGATATGCTCATATCGTGCTTCTACCAAAGCACCTGCAGCCTTACAAACTTTAGCATTGTCCGTTATTACTTGGACAACATTGTCAACTCCCACGAACTCTATGGATTCAATGAGAAGTTGGGCAATAAAATTTGCATCCTTTACTTGCCCTTCACAATCAAACGCCTTCAAAAACATTGCCCCCTTGGGGCAAAAAACAATCACATTTATTAATGGACGGTTTTTGCAATCTTTCCATCCATCAAAGACAATGCTCACCTCCGTTTGGATCCAAGAATCTCTTATTGGTTTGAGGAGGTTTTCTATATTCTTTCTCTCCTTATGCAATATGGTGGTTCTCAACTTTTCATATCCAGGGGATTGGTAACCATGAGGTGCATCATTTATTGCTTTCACCATCTCTCTCCAATAAGGGGATCTCACTAGATTGAATGAAACACCATTTGTAATGATGCAACGCCCAACCTTTATGTCAGCAATTTCTCTCTTGTTATTTTCAAATGCCGTATCTAATGGGCCTCTCTTGCGAGATGCGGGTGTTTCTATTTCATCTTAATCCATTGATGGGGTAGGTAGGAAGGGATGTGGTTTACTAATTGTTTGAGAGGGTGGTGTTGGTGGTATTTGCTTTGACTTATCTTTTTTTGCCTTTGACACTAACCTATCAACCTCTTCTTGTTCTTTTAACATGCCTGCTATTTGAAGAGCCGACAACCCTTTTTTACCTCCCTCTAGGGGCCCCTCACACATGGAAATCTCTTGACCTGGTGGACCTATCAAATGATGTTTAACCCGGAAATAGGAGCTTCTATATTAGTTTTGGCAAAAATTGCATTTCCATATATACCCTCCCCCACCAGCACATTGCTCAATTCTTGTTGTATACTTCCACAAGGAGAGCCTTTATCAATTTTAAATCTTTGGGATCCCACCCTACCCACTGAACCCTGACTACTCATTCTTGGATTCTTGCAATCTATAAAAACAAATTAAAAAAAATATTTCAAAACTTATAGAAAACTTGATAAAAATTTAGAACAATAAATATAAAAAATTTAAAAAACTAAAAACAAACTATGAAAGAAGCAAAAGGAAGGATAAAATGCATACCTGGAACACTCAACACTGATTATTTGAAGGATTTGAGACTCCACAAACAATCTCTACAACTTTCTCTTCAAACTTTAAAAATGGCCACACCAAAATGAGAGAGCAAAATGACAAAGCAAATGAGAGATTAGATGAATAAAATGCATCTAATAGGCTTTACTTTATGGTTTGGCAAAAAAATAATGAAAAAAACACAATTTTATTGCTTTTTTGGGCCACTTTTTGGCCCCACCTACCGTGGGTCCGCCCGGATTCACCCAGGTCCGTGACCGGTCCAGGCAGGGTCCTCATTTTGGCCTGCGGGTCCTCCATTTTGGACCCTGCCCGGACCGGTCGCAGACCCGGGCTTGGGTCCGGACCCGAATGAATTCGGACCCGGACCCGAGCTCTAGGGTGCAAATCCGGTAACTTAGCATAATTATCCTGTGCTTCAAACAGGGCTTCTTTGTATGACTCTAAAGAAATCTGTTAACTCCTTAATCTTTTCAACTGATACTTCTTTGTTTGACAGATATCCCAGGTTTCATCTTGATGAGGAGGAAACAAGAATAAAAAATAATAACAGCCGTACTTATGAGATGGAAGGAAGAAGCTGGAGAATTCTATAGCAATGTCATAAGAAAAATGGCAAGAACTTCAATATGAACAACACCTTACAGTTTGCATCCATTCATTCATGGCAAGCACATAGAGATGCTGCCTCACCACATATGTGATCCCTCAACTCTCAGCGTATTCCTGCAAATGGCCATGAAATAAATATTGTATATTCCTCCTACCCACTTTCCACCACGTTCAGGCCACATTACATGGTGTTCACATAAGCAAGAGGCATTTCTATTCAGATTGACTTTCAAAACCTTTTGTGAGTCTGTTTCCTGCAACAATGACTTCTACACACAGTATAAATACCACTACTATTTTATTTAGAAGAAACCAATAGAGATGATGTGCATCTTGATTTGCAATGTAAAAATATTCAGGCATGTTGGAAATAATAGAGTATAAAACTAAGTAACAAGAAACCATCACAATATTTTATTTCATCTATTTAGGGCACAACAAAAATAGTTTTCCAATCTGCTCAATGTTCTTAGCCTTCTTCTCAGGAAAAGAGAAAAAAAAAATCCTCTTCTCCCAAAAGATTTCAGAGAGAATTTATAAACAAAACCAAATAGTTAAAAACTAGTTTTGGCAACCACCAAACCTGTAAAGGTTTTGTTTAAACCTTTACTAAAGTTATAACACAATATTAAAAATATGTCATAAAATTAAAACACCACCCCAAATCCAATGCAAACCCTAAAATTTAATAATAACAAAATATTTAAACACCACCACAAATGCAATCCAAAAATTTATTCCTGTGCCTAGCACTTGGTCCTGCATTATACTCTTGGGAGTAAATTTTGTCTCAAGTCCGCTTAGAGACCAATTGTTGTAGATCCCCACCTTGTCTTAGAATTTTCGTTTCTGGTAACCATGTGGCTTCAGAATCAGGAAGGCTCTTCCACTTAACCAAATACTCCATGTGTAGTTTGTGTCTTGTCCTCATTGCTTCGCTGCTGTTGATGATACTTTCCATCTAGGGTATCTCTTTAGACGATAATTGTTGAATCCATTCATCAGATTCAAGTGTTGCTGCTTCTTCACCAACTGCTTCATTTGAACCCTCATACAATGTGAGATTTGAGACATTAAATATAGGTGAAATAGCTACATTTGGAGGTAATGCTACCTTGTATGCATTTTCTCCATACTTTTCTAGGATTTCACATGGTCCAATCTTCATCATCATCAACTTCGTATGATTGCCCTGAGGTAACCGATCTTTATTCAGGTGTACCATAACCAAATTGCCAACTTGAAATTGCACATTCGTTCTCTTCAAATCTACCTTAGCCTTCACCTTCAAGTTATTTTGTTGCAATATTTGCTTTATGTGCTTATGCACTTCCACCGTGGCTTTAGCAAACTCTTCTGCATGTCCACTCCTTTTCTCCAAACCATCCATATTTTTGAGTTCCAAAACTCCCCTTGGATGTCTCCCATAAACAACTTCAAAAGGACTCATGCCTGTGCTATGATCCACTGAATCATTGTATGCAAACTTTGCCTGAGGTATGATGGCATCCCAACTACCTCCATGTTCCTGTATCAAACATCTCAAAAGGTTTCCCAAGGATCTATTAACCACCTTAGTTTGCCCATCCCTTTGAGGATGATAGGCTGAACTAAAAGACAAATTCGTACCCAACTTCTTCTATAGGGTCCTCCAAAAGTGACCTACAAACTTGTTGTCCCTATTAGATACAATGCTCAATGGCAAACCATCAATACGAACTATTTCTTTAAAGAATAGCCTTGTAATATAACTAGCATCATTAGTGGTTTTACATGGAATAAAGTAAGCCATTTTGCTGAATCTATCAACAACCACATATATGCTATCATAACCTGTCTTTGTCCTTGGTAATCCCATCACAAAATCCATACTTAAACACTCCCAAGGTCTATTTGGTATGGGTAAGGTTTGATAAAGTCCAACATTTGTTGATACTCCCTTGGCCCTTTGACACACAAGACAACCTTCCACAAACTTTCTGATGTCTGTTTGCATCTTTGGCCAATAATAAAACCTTTGTATCAATTCTAATGTCTTGTTCAGACCAAAATGACCACTAAGACCTCCACAATATTTTTCTTTAATAACATTGTCCCACATAGAGCATTTGGGAATACATAGTTAGTTGCCCTTAAACAACAATCCATCTTGCACAATAAATTCAGAAAAATTAGAATGAAAACTATCCTCCAATTTAGTGTAAACCTCATATGCTTCGTTGAAATCTCTATCTTCCGCATATATTCCCTTCAATGCATCTACACCCATGCTTTGGATTTGTACTTCTTGCACCATTAACACTCTTCTACTAAGTGCATTAGCCACCTTATTGGCTTTTCCTTTCTTATGCTTGATTGTAAAGGTATAAACTTGCAAACTCTCAATCCATTTCATGTGCCTATGGTTGAGTTTTTCCTACCCATTCAAGAAACTAAGAGCATGGTTGTCAGTATACACAATAAACTCCTTAGGTAGAAAATAGTGCCTCCATTTTTTTAATGCCTAGACCATGGCATATAATTCCAAATCATAAAAAGAATATTTCTTCTTTGCCTCATTCAGCTTCTCACTAAAAAATGCAACGGGCCTGTCTTCTTGACTAAGAACAACCCCTATTGCAAAGCCACTAGCATCACATTCTATTGTAAAAACTTTATTAAAATATGGTAAAACAAGAACATGATACTTGGCTACCTTTTTTTTGAGTTCCTCAAAACTCTTATTTGCTACATTATTCCATTCAAACTTTGTTTTACCTCCTCCTTTGATGGTGTCTAAAATTGGTGCATAAATGTTGCTGAAGTTTCTTATGAACTTCTTGTAGAATGTGGCCAAACCATGGAACCTTTGAACCTCTCCAACAGCCCTTGGTGTTGGCCAATTAATGATGGCCTCCACTTTAGATGGATCCATTTTCAGATCTCCCTTGTATATCACAAATCCAAGATACACCAACTCTTGTTTCAAAAATTCACACTTCTCCAAGTTTATCTTCAACTTTTGTTCCTGTAGCCTTTGAAAAACCATCTTCAAATGCCATAGATGCTCTTCTTTATTCTTTCTATACACCAAAATGTCATTAAGGTAGACAACAACAAACTTCCCAATGAAGTCATGCAAAACTTCATTCATTAGTCGCATAAATGTACTAGGAGCATTAGATAAACCAAATGGCATAACCAGCCATTCATATAAACCTTCATTAGTTTTAAAGGTTGTCTTCCATTCATCCCCGTCTCGTATCCTTATCTGATGATACCCACTTTTGAGATCTATTTTAGAAAAATATGAAGCTCCCCCCAAACAATCCAACAAATCTTCTATTCTAGGAATAGGAAATCTATATCTTATAGTTATCCTATTAATAGCCCTAGAATCAGTACACAATCGTCACTTACCATCTTTTTTTGGAGCAAGAACTAAGGGTACGACACATGGGCTAAGACTTTTCCTTATCAACCCCTTGTCAAGCAACTCTTGTATTTGCCTAACAATCTCTTCATTCTATTGCAGTGTCATCTTATATGCTACCTTGTTGGGTAACACTGCTCCAAGAATAAGATCAATATGGTGACTTATGTCTCTTATTGGTGGCAGAGACTCAAGCATTACCTCCGCAATGATTTCCTTGTACTGGTTCAACAACTCTTCAACTTCTTTCGGGCCTGTTGTTCTATGTTCCTTCTTCCTATCTTCCTCAAGCTTCAACACCAATGCAAAGCCTATTCCATCTTCTTGAAGAGTATTAATGAACTCTTTCTCACCTACCATCAACACACTAGGTCCAACTTGACCAACCCCTTTCTCTTCTCCTTCCGAATTCAATCTGTATGTTACTCCATCCTTTTGGAATCTATAAGAATTCTTCTCACCATCATGGCATGCCTTCCTATCGAATTGACAAGGTCTTCCCAGCAAGAGGTGGCAAGCATCCATGGGCAAGATATCACACAATATTTTATCCTTATATTCCCCTATACTAAACTCTACCCAAGCTTGCTCATTCACAACTTCCTGTTGCCCTTTGTTCAACCAACTGACCTTGTATGGACAAGAATGTGGAAGTCTCTCTAACTTCAATTTGTTTACAGCTTTAAGTGAGATGATGTTATCTGTGGAACCTAATCAATTATTACTTTGCACAACTTACCTTTCACCTTGCATTGAACTCAAAAAAGAGCCCTCCTTTGAGTGGTATCTTCTTTCAGCGGTTCCTTAAGAAGTGTCCTCCTTAACATGAGACTTTCTCCCTGAGCCTTTGTCATCAACTAAACTTTTGGTGAGTTCATACTCACATTATCTTCCTACACATATACTCTCCTTTCACCATTTTGAGAAGTAGATGCCCTTTGTGGAGACTTATATTTTGGGTGCCCTATCTGACCACAACTGTAGCACTTCATTCTTGAGAACCTATCTCCTCTACCTAATCCACATGACCTTCCTCTATTAGATCCCCTTCCACTATAGCCTCCTCTGCTACATGAGTCACCTGCTTGCTCCTTAGGGTTAGACTCACCTTGGTACCTCTGGCCTTATCCTCTATTGTTGAAGTTTCCTCTGCCTCAGTCATTCCTTCCACTTCTCCCTCCTTGTTGCCAATCACCCTTCCTCTTCAACTTCTCTTCAACTTTAAGGGCATGTTGAAAACACTTCCCCAATGTATCTGGGGCCAAGAGGCTGATCTCCTCCTATATGTTCATTCTCAGACCATTTAAATATATGGCCACTCTTTTTGGTTCCTCCTCTTGTTTCTTTTCCCTAAGAGTTAGTCTATGGAACTCTTCCATATAGGTATTCACGTCCATCTCTAGTTGCCTCAAGCTTTCTGGCTTTTTGAACAACTGCAGTTCATGATATGCAAGCAAAAATTGTGCCTTAATTTTTGCCTTCATTACTTCCCATGATGAAATCATACTTTTATTATTTTGTATCCTTTCTCCTTGAATATAATTCCACCATGACATAGCAGATCCTCTCAGTTTTCCTTTTGCAATCCTTACCCTATCATTCTTTTGAACTTCATTCAACTCAAAGTGATTGGTTATTGCTTCAATCCATTCAATCACTTCCTCACTATTGAGACTACCTCCATATGTAGGTAGCTTATCAGTAATATCTCTTTTTATTGACTTTAAGGCATCAATGAATGCCTTTCGATCTGCACCCAATTCTATTGGTGGATCCTGGTGTTCTTCTTCTTCTTCATCTCCACTGGTACCTTCTTCCATCTCATTCTCCTTATCCTTGTTACTAGACTCCTTCTTGAACTCCTTCAATTTCTCTTCTAGAAGTTCCTCCATCATCTTTTTGATGGCATCTTGAGTCATACTTTTCGGAGGCATGGTGTGAGCCTCAGCTTCAGCCTATGATTCTTCTGTAGACATACACTTCCCAGCAAAACCTTGTCTCACTCTGATACCAATATGATGAGGAGGAAACAAGAATAAAACATAATAACAGTCGTACTTACGAGATGGAAGGAAGAAGCTGGAGAATTCTACAGCAATGTCATAAGAAAAATGGCAAAAACTTCAATATGACAACACCTTACAGTTTGCATCCATTCATTCATGGCAAGCACATAGAGATGCTGCCTCACCACATGCGTGATCCCTCAACTCTTAGCCTGTTCCTACAAATGGCCATGAATAAATACTGTACATTCCTCCTACCCACTTTTCACCACGTTCAAGCCACATTACATGGCGTTCACGTAAGCAAGAGGCATTTCTATTCAGATTGACTTTCAAAACCTTTTGTGAGTCTGTTTCCTACAACAATGACTTCTACACAGTATAAATACCACTATTATTTTATTTAGAAGAAACCAATAGAGATGATGTGCATCAATTTGCAATGTTAAAATATTGAGGCATGCTGAAAATAATAGAGCATAAAACTAAGTAACAAGAAACCACCACAATATTTTATTTCATCTATTTAATGCACAGCAAAAATAATTTCTCAATCTACTCATGTTCTTAGCCTTCTTCCCAGGAAAAGAAAAGAAAAATCCTCTTTTCCCAAAAGATTTCAAAGAGAATTTATAAACAAAACCAAACAGTTAACCACTGATTTTGGAAACCACCAAACCGGTAAAAGTTTTGTTTAAACTTTTTTTTTTTAATCAATAAACGACAAAAAGCCTTAATTTTATTTATTAATATAAGTTTTTTACATATCCACTGTTCAAACAAGCACTAGTAGGAAAGAATGGGGAAGAAAACCTCCAGTCTTGCTTGGGGTCCAATGTCCTTTATTTTACATGTGTCTTAGGGGCATACCCTGAAAATTACATAATGCTTTAATCCTTCTCCAGGATATTGATCCTTTTACAATTGCCAATTTAAACCATTATCATACAATTTAAAAATATGGTAGTTTCCAAGAGATTTCATGAGCCGCTGTTATAAAAGGGTGAGTACCAAGAAGATTATCTTTGACAGTTGCTGCTTAACTTGCTTTTTACTTGTTTGCTTCAACACAAAACCAAACAAGATATACTTCGAAAGTAAGGGAATTAGTATTGTTAGTACTCAATATAATGTTTTGGTTAATTCCTCATGATAATATCACAAACATTCCATTTTGGGACTTTTTATGTTTATTATTTTTGTATGAATTAATTAATCATCCAGGCTTCAGATTGAGATCCATAAGATGTTACTGAATTAGAGAAAGAGGTACCGACTTATAGTGTAATTTTGTAATTACTTCACATCCTATATTTAGCAGAACACCCATTTATCTATGTTGACACTCATATATAAATGCTTACTCATTAACCTCTGACATATATATATATATATATATATATATATATATATATATATATATATATATATATATATATATATATATATATATGCCCCACATATAATTACATATGTTCCTCTTTTATAGACTGCATAGTTATTACCAAATCCTAACCATTTTGTTATACATTGAAAACCATATCAAGTAATGACTAAGTACTGAGAAAAGGGCTAGTTGGAAGTCAAAAATAAAGACAAGGAAGGGCTAGTATAAGCTGGGAGTGAATTTACACAGACATGGTATTATTGTCCACATAGAAACCTTTCAGCAATTACTGACAGCATGAATTACAAGTAAAATGGGGAGTGAAAAAAACCTTTTACAAGAGACAAGATGATTAGCAACTTGGTCTAAAATATGCCTCATTGGTTCAGATTAAGACATAATATTACTCAATTAATCATATTGTGTTATATCTATCCCATAAGATAGTTTTACTGTAATATGGAGCAGAGAAAGTTGCCACAAAAGAGCAAGTTTTCTATGAGTTGAATGGCTCCTGCATATACTATTCACCTATACAGATTTATCCATATTCATATATTTAAACCCTATTTCCATCGGCCTTTGTTCTATAGAGTTTCAAAGAGCTATTACTTATGGAAAACCTACTGTATTTTAATCAAAATTTGCTTTTATCTAACCTATTATGAGAGATTCAAATTGCAAGAGCAAACATAATTACTCTGTTTCTATAGTTTTCTTTGTGAACACCATGATAACTTCTGAAATATCCATTGGGTCCTCTGACTGGAAGTTGGGGGGAAATACATATGTTGATCTGGCTTTATTGGATTTGTCCAAATTGGTAGTGCAAAAGGAGAGTGAAGGAAGGTTATCAAAATCTGCACCTGGTTCTATGTAAGCTCTGGTGGATGTGAGATAATTGAGAAGCCATTCCTGATTATTACCCTCAAGGATTCCTCTCCATCGCAATAGAAAGTGGATGCTTGCCTCCATGTTTGCCCATTCCTTGTTGAAGGTGGGAGGGTCGCAGATAAGGATAATAGGGCGAGTGGGGTGTAAAGTGGTATCAAGAATCCCAGGGGGTAGGGCCATGTAAATTTCAAGGAGAGGAATACGATTTTTGTTATCAATACTCATTATTGCCTCCTCCAACCCTATTAGCCATACAGGATTGAAAATATTGTAACAAAGATGAATAGTATCCCATTTATCAATTTTGGCCCTTATCATGCAGCCTACGAATGATCCTATAATATCACTATTTGTTCTCCATGTATATTCATACCTAAAAACAACTTCTCCAATTGCCCTACTAATTGCAACTCTTGTCATGTCATCAACTGGATTAAGGATCCAAGTCCATCGTTCCAGTGTTATATTCCCCTTGAAAGCCATAGTTCGATTTTCAGTTGCATGATACAAGCTGATGAATGCTTCCATATTTTCGGCTGAGGTGAGGTGGAAAAAAATAGGGGATGAAGATTCAGCTTAGTACAGAGGGCCGATGGTTCTAGAGAATTTGAGGAGCATCTAGAAGTTCTAGAAGGTTCCATTCAAGCTTCCTAAGAATTTGAATGCCAAGTTTTAGCTCTATTGGTTTAGATGTTCCAAATGTTCGATGTTATTCGAAGGGTTAGAATCAAATAACCTTATAGCAATCTTTGTTCTTGAATTTATTTGTTCTGAATACAATACGCCATCCCTTCCATTAAGGTTATTATTTTAGTGGACAAGGACTAATCTAAGGTTTAAGCATTTAAATGTAAGGGTCGTGAGGATCTATGTGCTCCAAAAAATATTTAAATTTTCATATAGTTTGCTATACATAAACATAATAATTTATCTATATATAATTACCTTATATGAATCTATGCTTATATGCCCTGAAGTACATGGAACTTGAGTATTTCTATTAGGGTTCTTAAAAATATTAATTTGTTAGTTTATTATTTGATTAAGTAAATAGATGTTGTTACCATTTTCTCCTTCATTAGCCAACACAATTTCCTTCATGATAGATATGTTGAATAATAACTTCTTCTATTTTGTCTAATTTTTTATTTACTTCTTCTAATTTAGAGTTGATTTTCCAATTCGGGGTAGATCTTTTCCTTAGGGCATTTAGGATGATTTGTGAATCTCCTTCAATTATTAATTTTTTAATTTTATTTTTATTACAGTATGAAAGTCCTTCGTTTACTGCTTCTAGCTCTGCCACGTTATTGGTTGTAATACCTAGGGGTTTTGCTTTTTTGACAAGCCATTGTCCTAGGTGATCTCTTAGGATTTATAAAACGTTATCCAGATACCCCTGGGTTTCCATGGGAGGCTTCGTCAAAATTAAGTTTTTTCCACCCTTGAGGGGGCGGTTCCCATTTGCATTCTTTGTGTGCTACGCTATTCTTGGAATTGTAATATAATGAAGGATTAATTAACTGAGGCCAGTGTTTTTTAATTTCTACATCCCAAGTTGTAAAAGTGTCTTCCTGTTTAGGAGTAATTCTGAGGTAATTATTTAAGACTTCAGTTATGGCTATTTCCATTTTATTGACTAATTGAGAAATTGACATTTCAATGTTATTGAATATTCCTCTATTTCTCTCTTTCCATAATTCCCAAGTTATAATTGCAGGAGTGACATTCCAAATTTTATCATAAATGTTTATCTCTCTACTTTTAGGCCATCCATCTATATGATCCTTCCAAGTCTCAGGAAGGGGTGATGTCCCACTGAGTTTTCTCTTGATCCTATGCCAACATTCATTGGAGAAGCTGCATTGGTAAAGTATATGATTAACTATTTCATTGTTGTTGTTGCATAGAGAGCATCTAGAGGGACCATGGAATCCCGTTTTGCTTATTCTATCAGCAGTGAGAATACAGTTTTGGAAGGCTGCCCACGGGAAGATTCCTGCTTTGGACAAAATGGCAGGATCCCAATAGAGATTCATAGGGATATTGATTTCCTCCCATCTTTGAGAGTTGAGGATCGCATTGTATCCTTCTTTAACTTTATATGTTCCGTCATTAGATAGAGCCCATCTTAAGTTATCTTCTCTATTAGTAAGATGGATTTTTCGATCTTGGAGGATACCTTCTAGCTTGGATTGGTCAATTAAAGATATGTTAATGTTGGATAGGGGTTTCCATTTCCACAGAGTATCCTCATTTGATGGATCATGATCCACATAGTCTCTTACTTTGGTCCCCCATCTCTCTTTGAGGAGGTTTACTGTTTGATTGGAAATGTTATATGTGTCCAAACGAGGAAGCCCATTCCAGGAATCTTCCCAAAAGAAGGCTTTATTGCCATTTCCAATGTCCCAAGTTGCATGTTTTGAGATGACATGACGACATTTTGTTAGAAAATTCCAAAAAACTAATCCTCGGGGAGGGTTTCTAATTCTAAATAAGGAGGTTGGATCATCAGGATTTAGGTATTTATTGTATAAGATTTTGGACCATTTACTATCCTTGTCCTGAAACGTGCGCCATGCCAATTTAGCCCCTAATGCTTTGTTTTGCCATTCTAGGTTTTTTATACCTAATCCTCCCATCTTCTTTGGTCGACATATATTTTCTCATTTAATTAAGGCTGCTTTCTTTTTATTTTTAGTCCCGTTCGAAAAGAAATTTCTAAGTTTGGCTTCAATTTTTTAATTGGTATTTTTAGGGATTTGTAGACAGGATAACTGATATGTTGGAAGTGCTGATAGGACTGCTTTAATTTTGGTTGTTCTGCCGGCTTTTGTTAACCATCTCCCATTCCAACTGTTTGTGTGTTTGTTTAATTTTGGAGAGGACATCTTGCCGACCTAAATTTTGTTTTTGTTCATCTCCTATGTATATCCCTAGGTATTTACATGGAAATTTTCCTTTTTTATACCCTAATAAATTGCATATTTGATCTTCTTGATTATTTCCTGTGTTCAAAAAGAAAATTTTTGATTTTTCTGCATTAATTTTTTGACCTGATGCTTTGGTGTAATTATCTATGATGGTTTTGTAATTTCTTGCTTCACTGATAGTGCTAAGACCAGTCATAATAATATCGTCTGCAAATTGCTCATGAGTTGTGTTTTGAACATTCTCTGTTACCAGAATGCCTTGAATTTTGAATTGGATTTGAGCTTGTTTGATTGTTCTACCCAAGGTTTCAGCCATTATAATAAAAAGAAAGGGTGAAATTGGGTCACCCTGTCGTATGCCACTTGAAGCACTGAAGAAACCTTCAGAGGTTC
The DNA here is from genome assembly GCA_028749045.1 of Cupressus sempervirens. NCBI lineage: Eukaryota > Viridiplantae > Streptophyta > Pinopsida > Cupressales > Cupressaceae > Cupressus > Cupressus sempervirens. The sequence continues at coordinate 562,483,512 of CM053786.1, read as the reverse complement.
CATTGATGAGTATTGAAAATTTGGTGTAGCTATACATTGGTAGATGAGGTTTATCCATCTTTTTGAGAATCCAAATTTCTCCATAGTCTTACATAAGAATCGCCAGTCTACTTTATCATATGCTTTTTGAATATCTAGTTTGAGGAACATACATGTTTCTCTATTTGTCTTTGCTGAGTGAATTGTTTCTTGTATAATAGATATTCCATCAATTATGGATTTTTCAGGCATAAAACCAATTTGTTCTTCCGATATTATTTTAGATAAAAGAGTCTTGAGCTGGGCGGCAAGGGCTTTTGATAGGATTTTGTAGATAGTATTACAAAGAGCTATAGGTCTGTAGTCCCCAGGGGTTTCAGTATTACTATTTTTTGGTATTAGTGTCAAGAAAGTATGATTAATTTCTTTGAGTATGTGTCCCCCATTTCTAGCAGCTTGTATGGTAGCCCATAGCTCTTCCCCAATAATATCCCAATATTTTTGATAAAAGAAGGCTTGGAATCCATCTGGGCTAGGGGATTTATCCGGGTTCATACTGAAGAGGGTTGTCCTAATTTCCTCCGAAGTGAATGGTTTATTTAAGAATTTGTTGTCATCATCTGAGATAATTTTGGGGATATTACTGAGCATTTCCTGCTGGGCAGTAATGTGGGATGTTTCATAATTATTGAGATAGTCTTGAAAATACTTGATTATTTCCTCAGAGATCTTAGGAGGGCTCGAGGTTAGGTTTCCTTTAGAGTTTTTTATATGAGTTATGAGTTTAAGATTTCGGTTATGGAGAGTACTATTATGAAAGTATTTTGTATTTCTGTCCCCTTCTTCTAGCCATTTTTCTCTTGATTTCTGGCGCCAGAAAATTTCTTCTTTTGCTAGTATTTCTTCTTGTTTAATCATTAATTCTTTTTCTTTTATATATTTGTTATTATCCATGCCTTCCCTAATTACTTCATTATTGAGGTTTTTTAGTTCTTCTTCTATTTCAAGTTTTGTTAAGAAAATATTTTTGAAGTGCTCTTTATTCCATTCTTTTATTTTATTTTTTAGGTTTTTCATTTTTGTTATCAAGCAGAACATTTTTTATCCTTGCGGCTTATCTGTTTTCCACCATTTCTTAATTTGAATCATAAATGTTAGATCTAGGAACCACATTTTTTCACATTTAAAGGTATTTCTTATTGGTTTGTTGGGTTCTAAGATATTAAGAGTAATAGGAAAATGATCAGATCCTGATATTGGGAGAATTTCTGCCATAATATCCATGCCAAAGTTGCTTAAATCCCCTTTGACTAGGAATCTGTCTAATCTCTCTGCAATGTAGTTGAAATCTTTTCTTCTGTTATTCCATGTGAATATTCCATTTTTTATTGGTATATCTGTCAGCATATTTTTTTCTACCCAGCTTTTGAAGTCCCTGTTTATCTGTGATAACATTTGCTTTCCACCATACTTTTCTTCCTTTTTCATTATTGCATTGAAGTCTCCTCCTAGAAATACTATCATATCTAGATGATTAGAGAGAAAGCCATTGATCTCCTGCCATACTGTAACTTTGTCCTTAGAGGGAATGGGACCATGGATATTAATTAGTAGAAATTTAACATTGTTTTTGAGGCTTGTCACTCTGCTACTTATCCAATTAGAATTTTTATTTATTATAGTGAGATTGACTTTCTGAGGATTCCAAATTATTCCTAGACCTCCTAAAGCTCCCATAGATTCTTTGAAGTCTGACTGCCATAGTTTTAATCTTTGTCTCAATTTAATGCTTTCTGCATTATCTAATTTAGTTTCTTGAATGATTATAATTTATGACTCAAAAGCTATTAAATTTTGTTTTAATAGCCTTTTTTTGCTAGGGGCATTTAACCCTCTAGCATTCTAGGAAGTGATCTTCATTGCACATTGGGAAGGCTCTTCCCCTTCCCTGCATTTAATAAATCATTGATTTTTTGCTGGTCTTTAGCTTTTCCTACTACTTCTCTTAATTCTTTAAGAGACTTCCTCCCTCTTTTGCTTTTAATTTTGCCACATTTAGGGTGTTTACAACCTTCTTTATTGGTAGCTATTCCTAGAACCTCTGAAGTGATTTGTTTGTTTTCATCTTCATTGCTTTCTGGTTCATCCATTAGTAGGTCATTAATGACAAAATCAGTTAAATCATCCTCCTTTGTTTCAGTGTTCCAATATCCTTCTTCTATTTCTTCTTTTTCTGCCAAATTAGGAGTATGATTGGTTTCCTTATTATCCATTTCTTCCTTCACTGGTGTATAGGATTTAAGTCCCTTTTTTATTTCATTTACCTCTCTTTCTGATAGGCCTGCTTCTATTAAAATCTCAGTTATTTCAGGTAATTGCATTGTCGTTTGCATTTCAATGCCTGTTGTTTGACTTTTTCCCAATTCTTCAAATATATCTGAGCCATCCATTGGAGTTTGCTAGAATCTATAACTCTTTTTCTTATTCTTTTTGCGAATTGTTATATTGTTCCATTGTTCATCATTCACTGGTGAGATTTTAGCTGAATTTTGAATAGGGGTATCTGTGCTTTTTAGAGATTCTGTGTATTTTTCTGTTTCTGCTTGCATGTCCTCAATATCCAATGGTTCCTGACTGTCTTCTTTTTGATTTAGGGGGTTTATAATCTGAGTATCCTCCCCAGTAGTGCAATGTTCTTTCTGCATTATCTCTGAGATGATTAACAAGTCTTCAATATCGCTTTGAGTGATTGCAATTTCATAATTTAGTGCCTTGAGTTTATTCTTGTTAGTCTCCAATTCCTCTATAGAACCAGAATCAGTATGCAAAGAACATTAACAAATAAAGTAAACATTCACAGACCAAAAACTAAATTCACATATATGCTTAGACAAAGAAAGCAAACAAGAAGTGCAAACCTCACAAGAGAAAACACTCCATGCTTTCTTGATTCTGTAGATGTGTCCTTTTGCTGTGGATGTATGCTCAAGATGCTCAAAAGCTGCTTCAATGGAGATGGGTAATGGAAAATTGGTAGCTTTGTGAGCTCTCAATTTGGCATTATAAGGGTATGGTTGATGGCTTTGGTTCTCAAAATAGCATGGTAACTTTAGCTCAAAGATTGTTGATGAAATGGCTTGGGATGGGATTCAATTTATAGGCTAAGGGGTAGAGGGATGGAGGGCTTAGATGCAAGGATGGATGAAGGCTTAAGGAGGGCTAAGATGCACTCAAAGGGGAGCACATGGATTGTGCTTGTTTAGCACCAATGGGAAGGTGACACTTGTCACAAGGAGGATGAGTGTGAGAGGGTAGGGTAAAGGGTTGGTTAAAGTCATGATGAGTGGGGTTGAGTATGTAAGAGGGATGTAAGAGGAATGAGTGTGGAAGAGGGAAGAGTGTGGAAGATGGGTGTAAGAGTCATGAGTGGGCTTGTAAGAGTCTTTATGTTTTGTAAGAGCACTCATGACTTAGTGGTTGGGTTTTTTTGAGGGGAGACTTTGGTTTGGATTAGGAAAGTCTTAAACTTGTTTAAGGAATGTGACAACATTAGGGGGTGGATTAAGCTTGGGTTTAGGATTAGATTAGGGATGTTAGAGATGTGCAAGTGGATGGCATTAATGAGGGTGGGTGAGTTAGTAGCTAAGCTTGGTTAGTATGGGTGGATGGGGTGGATTAGGCTAAATGGAGGATTAGAGATAGGTTAGGGGTTTTTGAATTTGAGGATTTCATTTATCAAATAGATTTATTTAATAAATGAGGATTTTTGGAATTAGATAGAAGAATAGGATTTAATTGATAAATAATAGATTATTTGATTTATCAATTAGGACTATAGATGATTAATTAAATTAATCAACTAGGGGATGACAAAGGATTAATTAAATAGAAATTTAATTAATAATGCCCTTTTTAGATAACTAAATAGGATTACTAAAATAGTGTAATCAAATTTAGGTGTCTACATTTTGCCCCTCTTTGACATAGTGTTGAGACAACACTATTTCAAAGAAGTTTGAATGAAGACGACATGAGGAAGATGTTTTAGCAACAAGGTTGCCCCAGTCTCGGATAAGAAGAGGAGAGACTAGACTTAGATGATGCCCCCTCAAGAAGGCGGCGGGGAGAGAAATGAGGGTCGATGACTTCTTGAAAAGTACAAGAAATTGAGACGAGCTAAGACGCAGGTTGGCAAAGGGGCTGAATTAGCTCAAACTCTCACTACGGGAGAATGATAAAGGGAAATCAGATGCACAATAGTAAAGCAAGCTTAAGACTTTCCAGGATTGGGGGGGGGGGGAGATGGAGGAGCAGAGTGCTATAAAAGGAATCCATGATAGGGAGATGGATGATATAATGATAAAGCTGATGCAACAGGATTTCAAAGAGTCAGATTGGCAGAAGATGGGTTTCGGAGATCCCTAGGACTAGGATTGTGGATCTCGAAAGATGAGGCTTGGTGGATTGATTTGATTGGTGGATCCCTAAGACTAGAATTGTGGATCCCTAAAGCTAAGCGTTAGGAGTGATTCAAAGAGATACTGATGCATAAGCTGGGGTAGGAGCGACAGATGTAGGATATGGATGGGGGATAATGGAGATGAAGGGAATCCATTGAAGCTTTTTGAGCGGGGGGATACTTCAAAGAGAAGTACCACCATGTAGTTGAGCACTAGATTTTCTATAGGACTGTTGGTTAATTGCCAATGTTACCAAGAACATCAAGGCCTTTTTACCAACCATCCAGAGGACTGACGAACTGACTCAAAACAAACACACAAGGATTACCCCAGTATCCCACATGAATCCCAGAGGAAGCAGCGTGGAAATGACACTAGGTAACCCACAAGCAGAAAAAGAAAACAAGCAAAAGACCTGATCAAGACCTTACGCTCTAATTGCCCCATTCGCAGCATACCATGATATGGAAGATCATGGCAACCTTGAGGAGGGAACAAGGAGATTGCTTGGAAAAGATATTTCAAGACCCAAAAGGGAAGATCCCAAATCAAAAGAAAGTGAAAATCCAAAAGAGAATTTTTTGCCAACGAGATGGGTAGGACGAGGTACTAACGGACCAAGATTAGACATGAGGAAAGCTATATCCTGCAAGGACCTATCGGAGAGCACCTAAGCTGATGGATCGGGATGAGTGATGCGTCTGGCAAGCTGAACTAAGAAGGATAACACTTTGGTGATAGGAGATCTAGCTAAAGGATGCATTGGAATATCTAACCCAGGTGTGCGATGTGTGCAAGATGTTGACTAAGGATGAACTAACACGAAAGCCGGATAGATACAATGATACTAAGCTAAAGAGGATGTACAAGCTGACAGACTAAGATATGTTACAAATGTACAAGTTTGTTCATGTTTTGGTTTTTTGTGAGATGGAAATGTTTGTGAAGGATGGGGTGTCTATAATAGTTGATAGGTGGATAGGTAGATGGTTTGTGAAAAGCTTAAGGAAAATGGGATTCTGTGTGTGCATGTGATAGGATACAAGCTAGGATACAAGATCATTTACAAGATGGAATATGGTACAAGCTTTGGACAAGATTCGAATATATACAAGGTATGGCACAAGATTTACAAGGTATAATACAAGCTTTGGTACAAGATTTACAAGTTGTACAGGAGGTATTGACAAGCTCCATCAGATTTTGGATATTTGATTGGAACACCAAGGGAACAAGCAGGTGTTTTATGGGATGGTGGGTGGATGGATGAGGGATAGGATAGTGATAGATAATGGATTAGTCTTTAGCACACAAGGCGCCTGAATTACCAGGTTTTCACCAAGGTACCTATCCAAGGCGCTTGAATTGCCAAGTTTTCACCATTGGACGCTTATTTCTCTTTACTATTTTTTTTTTTTTTTGTATTTTTTTAAAAGCTGGGTATACCAAGGATCTTCAAGCATAGAACTTCTTGAGATGAATGATGTTAGTGGGATCATTCAAGAGTTCTCCTTCTGGTGTAGATAATTGATAGGCTCCGGAGCCAAAGGAGGCAGTAACCACATAGGGACCAAGCCATGTAGGTTCAAACTTGCCTTTCTTTTCTCGATCTGCTTGGACTTTCATATTTTCTTTGAGGACCATGTCACCTGGCTGAAAGTGTCGTGGGAGCACCTTCTTGTTGAAATTCCTTTTGAGACGAGTTTGATAGACTGTGAGATGGTCATAGGCTTGTTGTCTCTTCTCGTCTAAGAGATCTAGCTGGGTGAGTCGAGCTACTCTGTATTCTTCATCTGAGATTTTCCCTCGCAAAGATATGCGTAGTGAGGGAAGTTCAACTTCTATAGGTAATACCGCTTCGGCACCATAGACTAGGGAGTATGGAGTTGTGCCTGTGGATGTACGGAAGGAAGTTCGATAGGCCCATAGAGCCGAATTTATTTGAAGGTGACAATCACGGCCGGAATCATTGACAACTTTCTTTAGGATTTTGAGGAGGGTTTTATTAGTTGCCTCTGCCTGGCCGTTACCTTGTGGGAAATATGGGCTAGAAAAGCGGTGATGGATGCGGAGGGAAGTGCATAATTCTTCCATGTTGAGATTTTCAAAGTTACCTCCATGGTCAGTGAAGATGGTGGATGAGATGCCGAAGCGGCAAACAATGTGGTACAAGATGAACTTGGAGACTTGAACTCCTGTAGCTGAGACTAGGGGGACTGCTTCCACCCACTTAGTGAAATAGTCTGTAGCTGTTATTATCCATTTATGTCCATTAGATGAGAGAGGGGTGATAGTTCCAACTAGATCAAGGCCCCAACAAGCGAAAGGCCAAGGTGGTGCAATAGGCTGTAGATTCTGTGCTGGAGCGTGCACAAGATTTGCATGCTGCTGACATGGGAGACACTTTCTAACAAAGTCACAAGAGTCTTCTTCAATGGTAGGCCAATAGTAGCCTACTCTAAGGATTTTTCGTGCTAGGACAATACCACTCGTGTGGGCACTGCAAAGTCCGAAATGTACTTCTTTTAATGCCATCGCGGCCTCATTTTCATCTAAACATCGAGAGAGAGTATCGTGATAACCCCGACGATATAGGGTATTGGCTATGATAACATAGCGGGATGATTTTCGGATGAGGTTCTGGTGTTGGGTAGGTGTGAGGTGCGGGGATATGATACCATCGTTAAGGTAAGCGTGAATTTCATGGTACCAAGGGGATTGGGGACCAACCAAGATACAAACACGGTTTGAATCCTCATTCGCATAGGCAGGTGTGAGGAGCTGCTCAACTAAAAACTCATACTGCGTAGCTTCTTGGGGAATTTCCAAGAGCGAGCCGATAGTGGCCATGGCATCTGCTGCCTTGTTCTGCATTCGAGGCACTTGTGTAAACTGAAGCTTTGTAAAATGTTGGGTCAGCTGATCAACTAGCTCTTTGTAGGGTAATAGCTTTTCATCTTTGGTTTGATATTCATTTAAGACTTGTTTGATGATGAGTTGGGAATCACCAAAGACTTGTAACTCAGTGATATTCCATTCTGCAGCTATCTTTAATCCTGCTACAAGAGCTTCATATTCTGCTATATTGTTGGTGCTAGGGAATTGTAGCTTGAAGGCTTTTGGAATGTAATCTCCTTGAGGTGTAACTAATAATATTCCTTCCCCTGATCCATGAGAGGTGTATGAGCCATCAAAATAAAGCTTCCATGGGGGCTGTTCTTCAATTAGGCAGATATGCTCATCTGGAAATTCTGTGAGCAAAGGATATGCATCTACTAGAGGTGCATCAGCTAGGTGATCTGCTATAGCTTGCCCTTTGATTGCCTTTTTGTCCACATACTGGATGTCAAACTCACTTAGTAGCATAACCCATTTGGCCAAACGGCCTGTAAGTGCTGTTCTGGAGAGCATATACTTGAGAGGGTCAATCTTGGAGACTAGTTGGATGGTATGACTTAGCATGTAGTGGCGAAGCTTTTGAGTTGAGAAAACAACTGCAAAACAAGCTTTTTCCATAGGAGTGTAATTGAGTTCATAACCAACTAGGGTTCTACTGATATAGTAGATGGCTCTCTCTCTGCTATAATCATCATGTTGTGCTAGAAGTGCCCCTAGAGCAGTAGGTGTTGTTGATATATACAAGATCAAGGGATGACCAGGAACTGGTGGAACCAAGATAGGGGGATTGGTGAGATACTGCTTGAGCTGATCGAAGCTGTGCTGACATAAAAGATCCCACTTGAAGTTCTCATTCTTCTTTAGCAAGTGTGAAAATGGTGTACACTTATCTGCAAGTTGGGAGATGAAGCGCCAGACAGATTGAAGTTTTCCCTGAAGAGAGTGAAGCTGTCGCAGTGTTTGGGGAGGAGGCATGTCTAAGATAGCCTTGACCTTTTTGGGGTCGATCTCTATACCCCGTTTAGAAACTATGAAGCCTGGAAGCTTGCTAGATGTAACCCCAAAGACACACTTCTTGGGATTTAGCATGAGATAATATTGGGCCAATCTATCAAAGACTTTTTCCAGGTCAGCAAGATGATCCATGAAGGTGTGAGATTTGACCAGGATATCGTCCACATAATCTTCCAAAATGCTATGGATAAGATCATGGAAAATGGCTGTCATAGCTCTTTGATAGGTAGCCCCAGCATTCTTTAGGCCAAAAGGCATCATGGTGTAGCAAAAGGTTCCCTAGGGGGTAGTGAATGCTGTCTTATGCTGATCCTCTTTTGCAATCTTGATCTGATTATACCCAGAAAATCCATCCATAAGGGATAGGATTTCATGTCCAGCTGTAAGATCTACAATCATATCTATGTCGGGCAAGGGAAAATCATCCTTTGGACAAGCTTTGTTAAGATCTCTAAAATCAGTACAGATTCTGATGTCACCGGAAGGCTTAGTGACAGGGACCATGTTGGAGATCCATTCTAAGTAGTCGATAGGTCGGATAACCTTAGCAGCTAACATTCTTTCTAGTTCAGCTTTGACTAGTAATGCCACCTTGGGGTGCATTTTCCTAAGCTTTTGTCTGACGGGCTTGATCTTTGGATCGACTGCAAGATGATGAACTACAAGCTTTGGATCGAGTCCTGGCATGTCCTGATATGACCATGCAAATCGGCCAATGTTCTCTTGTAAAACCTCAAAGAGGAGGTCAGCTTGGTCTTGTGATAGGGATGCAGCAATGTGAACAATTCTAGGGATCTCTGAAGAACCAATGTTGACTTCTCTAGTATCCTCTATTAGAATAGAAGACACCTCTGGTCGATTATCTTGAGGAGGCAATACTAAATCCTCATGTTCTACTTGTGGCTCTGGATTTTCTTGCTGAGGGGTTCTCTTCGCTGCCTTAGCTAGTCCCAGATTTTCCTTAGTTCCATTTTTGGGTGTATCGAAACTAGGTTGGGGATTTTCTCCAAAATACCCCTTGGGATCTAGCTTGTAGATGTAGGCAGAATCTGGCTTTGTCTTCTTATGAGGAGTTTCAGCTCCCATGAATCTTAGAAGCGCTTCCTCTGATGCAAACTCATCAATATGTATGACACTTGGTTGGTCCCAATCTATGAGTTGTGGATGAGCAAGTGGTAGGTCAATGAGATGGATGGATAGTTCTCGGAGAACAGAGTCTCCTAGGAAGATTTGGTCTGGGATATCGTCGTAGGCTCTCTTTTCAACTTCCTCAGGAATGTCTTCGATTTCGACAAGGTCGTGGTGGATGTTCGAAAAAGCGTGACCATTCTCGTTGGTGCCCCCAGTTGTGGGTATGCCAAAGCCAAGACCTGACTTTATTTCCCAATCATGTGCTTCGATGGGACATTGCATGCCCCTTTCTTCTGGTCCTAGTCCACCTCCTTGATAGTTCCATTTTTTAGTGATGAGCTTATGTTGTTGGGGATACTTCTGGCTGAAGTGATCAAGGCGTGCTTGATTTCTTGGAGGTGCATCCTTATGTAGCCAATTGTTGATATCTAGAGTGAGCTCCTCATGAAGAGGGGTTTTTGAGGACACAAAGGTGGTTGGGCCAAACTGTTTGTATCGAGGAGGTGGAATCTCCTTAGCTTTGTGATATGTTGGCCGTCCATGGGTATGTGGATCAAGTGGGATTGCTCCGACAGCAAATGCATCTGATAGACTATATTCTCCACAACCTTTGTTGTTGATCTTTACAGTAGATAGGGTGGAGGCAAGGATGGTTTTTGCATCATTACAAGTGTGGGATGAGCTGGCGATGGCTGTGCCGATGTCTATTCTAGGGCAATGGTTTGTATATGAAGCTTCAACTGCATTGCAGTAAGCAAAGGGTTCTGGATCGGCATGGATGGTTACCTCAGTGCCTTGATGCGGAAATTTGATGCACTGATGGTAGGTGGATAGAACGGCCTTCATAGCATGAATCCATGGGCGACCGAGGAGGATGTTAAATGGTAGGTTTAGATCAACAACATGGCAAATTGTCTCTTGAATGACTGGCCCAACCTTGATTGGTAGCAAAATAGTCCCTTCTGTGGTCCTTTCCAAGTTGTCATAAGCTTTGATGGTGATAGCCTCACTGATCATATCTGCCTCAGTATACCCAGCTTGTTTTATGAATTTTAGGGTGCAAATGTTCAAGGCTGATCCATTATCCATCATTACTCTTTTCACGGCAAAATTGGATACCATGATGGCTATGCGAAGCGGAAGGGTGTGATCTGGCTCAACCGCGGGTATGTCGGTGGGTTTGAAAGATAGGGCACATGAGGATGAAAGGTGTCCAACAAGATTACGAAAATCAGTAGCATTGATATCAGAAGGGACACGAGATTCTATGAGAGCACTTTCAAGGATGTCTTTGTACACAGGACTAGTGCGGAGAAGGTCTAAAATGGATATTTGGGCTGGCATGTTCCCAAGGTGTTCCAAGATATTGTACTGGCTTTTTGATGGAGCTGATGGTGTTGATGAAACTGGTGGGCCTGCGATGTTAAATCATGCTCTTCGAGTGGTGATCGCACACTCATTGTCTGGTCCTTGGATATTGATAACATTGACAGAAGGCTCTTTCTCAGATATACAACCTATAAGGCTACCATAGTCTATATAGGATGAAGTGTGGTCATTGTTCTTCCCATGCTGTTGGTTTGGCTGGTGGTTGTTGGTGTTGTTTTGGATAGGTGCTTTTCCAAGATTTTGGTTGTTGTGTGGAGGAAAAGCATTTTGATAAATCTGTAAGCCTGCATTGGGAGAGGTTTGGGCACCAACAGTGATTTCCTTCCGATCAATGAGGTCTTGCACATAGTCTTTCAGTTTCATGCATCTGAGGGTGGTGTGACCGTTTAACCTATGGAACTTGCAATACTCATTGTCCTTATACCATGCAGCTTTGGATTGGCTTGGATCAATTTGCTGGGTAGGAGGAAATTTGATGAGGTTTTCCTTAGCCAATTTCTCAAAAATAACATCCAATGGCTCACCAAGGGGTGTATAGTTTCTAGGTGCAGGTTGGAATCTGGGCTTTTGCCCTGCAGCTACATTGATGGCATTAGCTTGATTGTTAGACCCTTGAAAGTTGGGTCTTGTATTGTGGTTTTGATAGCTTTGGTTATTTCGTTGTTGGTAATTGGTAGCTTGTTGGTTGTTTGTTTGATATGGTGGGTTAGACTGGTTTTGAGAAGGACCAACGATATTCACATGTCTGGTGTCAGTAACCCCATCTGTTGCAACATGCTTGTTTTTGTTCCAATACCTAGACTTGTCATTGGAATGTGATTGATTTTGGTTGGCCTCTTTATAAATCTTTACCACACCATCTTTGATGAGTCCTTGCTCAAGGATCATTCCTTTCTCTTTGATATCCTTATAGGTCTGCAAACAGTTCATGGTCATGTGGTGAGCCAAGCTGGGATGTGCATTATCAATAAAAATTTTCACCACATGGCGTTTTGGCAAGGTGCAGGATATGCGGGTGGTAAGGGTTTGCCATCTTTGCAGGTATTCGGCAAGGCTTTCTCCACCTTTTTGCTTGGTGTGGACAAGATCAACTATTGATAGCTCTGTTTCAACAAGATGGGCATATTGGGCTACAAATGCCTCAGATAATTCAACAAAGTTTTTAATTGTGCCATAGGGGATTCTATAAAACCATTCAAGAGTTGGTCCAGCCAAGCTTTTGGGAAAAAGGCGCAAGAGGAAGACATCATTGTATGCCACCTCCTGGCAATGCATGTAAAATTCTTTGATATGTGTGACAGGGTCTCCTTTTCCTCTGAATTTGTCAAATTTAGGTACCTCAAAGTGTTTTGGAAATGGTGTCGTGGTAATGGCTCTGTCAAATGGGTAAGGACACACATTCTCAAACTTGAATGTCTTTGGATCATTCCCTTCTTGGATGGCTTTCAGAGCTGTCTTCATTTGCTCCCACTCTGAATTGATAGGTGATGGTTGGGGTTCCCCCAATGTAGGAGTGCCTTGAGGTAGGTATGTGCTGGATGGGGCCATTGAATATGGATGGTTATGAGGGATTTGCTGATAGGGATTGTACATTGTTTGGGCAGCTGCATGGTGGATGACGGGTTGTTGAGGGGGAGGTGGCGCATATTGCTGCATGTGCTGCGAGGCTTGCTGTTGATATGGGATATGAGGTTGGGATTGAGGAACATAAGCTGGCTGTGGGATAAATGGATTGCTTTGTGGAGGTAAGGTATAAGATGGTTGTGAGGCTTGAGGAAAGGATCGGGGGGCTTGTGGGGTTTGACCAATATATGTGGGTTGTGCCCCCATTTGGGATGGTATCTGCAAATAATTGGTGGTTGGCTGGGGTGGTGGATTACCTCCTAGAAGTGGCATTGAAAAGTAGTTGGTAATAGGAGGTAATGGATTAGTTGGTGGTGGAGGTGGTGGGAATTGAAAGCTTGGGAATGGAATTGATGGGGTTTGATAGCTTGGTGGCTGGATTTGGAAGCTTGGTATAGTGGTGGCGGGAGCTGGGGTCACTTGGGAGCTTGGTAGAAGATTGGCAGTAGCTTATGGGATTTGATAGCTTTGTGGAGTGAAGGTAGTAGCTTGTGGATTTGTGGCTGGGTGTATTGAGCTCCCAAGACCTAATGGAAATGATGGGATTGTGCTTTGGGCTGTGGTGAACAAGCTGGGGGCGATGAAAGGTTGATTACTTGGCCCCATGGGTGGCATCCCTGTTGTATATTGTTGAGGTTGGCCAAAGATGCTAGCATTGATTTGGGAGATGGGTGGATTTGGAAGGCTGGGTTGGGGAGCAGCAGCAATAGTGAAGGGGGTGAACGGTGAGGTATTTTGAGTAAAGGGGGTTTGGAGCGGAGAGGTATGAACCAAGGATGGAGTGGTGGTGGCTGGGTTGGCTTGTGGCATGGAGATTTGAACTTGGGTGGATGATGGTATGTTTGGGTCTGTTGGGTCATATGGATTGGCTGGAGGCTCTTCTTTTGGAATATATTGAGGATAATTTGGATCATAAGGGCCTATGGGTGGTGGCAACTGCCCAAACAATGGGTGAGATGGATCTGATAATGGAGGGGGTCTTCCAAAGTCAAAGGTTCCTACATTGTCCCTTCGAAAATTAGCCATGATTGTCTCTTTGTTTTTGTCTATAATGGCGTTTACCAATACTGCATTTCCTGGTTGGTTCATGAAAGCTTCAATGTCAGTAGGTGATGGCATAGCTTGCTCTGGGCTGAAGGATGGCTGAGTGCTCAAGGGGGGTGAGGTTGTTCGATCCAAATGATAGGGCTCCATTGTTTCTTTCTTCTTGGCTAAGCGAGTGACGGGTGGCATGAAAAATGCTCCTAGGGATGAGATGCAATAATGCTGATGGATGCAAAAGGGGGAAGGCTTTTCTATGCAAATGATTTCCTAGGTTGAGGCAAAGCTATATGAAAAAACCTAAGGAGGATTGGGTTGAGGATTCTAACTTCAAAGATATGTTGTCAAAGCACAAAAGGTCTGCTTTCCTATGTGCAAGCTTGGTGGTGATTGTGTCAACTTAAGGATAGACTGATGATCCTTTAGGAAGAACACGAGATTGACCACTTGTGGATCCCAACCTTTAGCTCAAGGTGATGAGGGATAACAAGTGACAAAGCTAGATTACCCTAGACAAAGCTCTGTCAAAGGGATAACCTTGGTGAGATTGGTGGATTTGGAAGATTTTAGGAATGGCAAACTTTTAGCAAGGTGACAACAATTTTGAAAGCTTAGATGTGCAGATTTTGGATTGCTGGCTAGATGGTTTGATTCTAAATGAGATGGATGAGCTAATAATGCTTAAGGGGATAACCTAAGATGGCTGGCTTTTCTACAAAGATGACTCTAAAGTGAAGCTTATCCAAGAAGATGTGGAGAAACAAGGGTGTCTAATCATAGAAATCATGCCTAGTTGGTAAGGCATAAGTAGGATTAACTCCTGGATGTTGGCTAAATTTGATGGTGCGCTCTAACCAGGCCTCTTGAAGTGCTTCGTCGGTAGCTTTGTCCTCTGCTTTGTGGAGTTTGGCAATTCGTGGGCTTGGTGTTATTTCTTTTCTCTTGGCTGAAAGTTCTTGGTATGCTAGAGATGGCTTGAGTTTTGACCTTGTGAAACTTCTGTTTGGGTTTGGGTTGTTCCGACATAAATTCCTGAATTTGCTTGGCTTTGGGAAAAATCTCAGTTGTTTTGCTTCAACTTGTTCAACTTTCAAAATAGGCAGTGACTATGCTAAGTGTGCCCTAAGCTAGGATTGACCAAGTTTGGCAAACATTGATTCAACAAGTAAAATAAAAACAAGCAATAGATAGGAACACCCAGATAGAAGTTTGTGGTTCTCAGAATGTGATACTTGCGCCAAGGAGTGTGTATGTTCTACAAATTTTTCGATCAATCACTCCAAACACATTAACATCCTAGATGGTTTTCTGCAAGGCTAACAATTGGTTTAGGTAGGGAGTCCTCGATATACGCAAGGTACGTGAGGCCCAAATCCGTAGATGAGACCAAAAGGATGTCACACAGCCGAGAGGAGCGGTAACCCACTTCTCCTCTTTCACTTCTCAAGGGTATAAAGTTCCTTGAGGCTTAGCCCGAATGACAAAATCTTGATCCCAAGAGAGGTGTCTTTCGATTCACCTCCCGATTCTTATACTCCGCCGGAGCGCTGGAGTTGAGGTCGTCCAAGGGGTGATGAAATCCCCAAGCAGGCATCCTAAAAAGAAACAAGGTTTTGGATCCTAATCTTATGCACCCAAGATGGCCTCGAAAGACGACAAGGGGAGAGAAGACTCGGATGACCTTGGGCTAAAAAACACACTTGTTCTTTTACCAACTGACTCTTATGTGTGCTAATCTAGACTTTGCAAGCACTCGTGTTTAAGAGACAATGTTCAATTCCAACTTGAAGCGCCAACAAAAGTAAATCGATCGAAGAATGCAAACAATAAGAAGAGTTAGGGTCAACAAAAGCAAACTCGCGCGCTCGGAGGTCCTCCACGTCAAGTATCGATTAATTTTCTTTAAGGAATTCAAGATTGAGTGTGAGTTTGTTTTAAGCCCAAAACAAAAGTGTGTGAGATTCGATTTCAAGCGCGCGCCCGGAGGCTCTCCACGTCAGTTGTTGTTCAATTTTAGTGCCCAAACTTGAAGTGTGATCGATTTAATCTAGAGTTTTGGCCATTTAAGAATTTTGATAAAGTTAAAGCAAACGTTCAAAGACCAAGTGAGTGAGTTAGATTGTGGAACATTTAACACCTTTTTCAAGTAGACCCATCCCCATAAATGGCGCTGAGATTGCAACCAATGGTTAATATTTGATGGGTGATTAGAAAAGAGGTGAGTCCAAGGAACTACTCAAATTGATTTTTGTAAATTTGTATTTTAACGTAACAAAGTTTCTTAAATGTCCAAAAATCAAACTTTACCTAGATTGCATGTGAAAAAGAGATTTGTTTTGTTCAATTTTAGAAGCTCCAAATGAAGTGTTTGATATTGTAATGGTTAATTGATCCTTGGCATTCAAGATTGAATTTTTTGTTTTAAGCATGCATTCCAAAGAAAGTTGATTTTAATCCATGACATTCAAGAGTGTGTTTTGAGCAACATTCATTCAATGGAAAATGTGTTTAACCATTCAAGTTCATTTTTTTTTTAGCAACATGCATTCAAAGACAAATGGTTAAACATTCAAGTTCATTTTTTAGCAACATGAAAACCTGCAAGAAACATGGTTAGTGGTTTCATATGTGCTCCAACCTGCAATGAGACAAAAAAAAAAAAAAAGCAATTTAGTTAGTTAGCCAAAATCTTCAAAAATGAGAGCTTAACTATGAAATTTTTTTTTTAAACTTTTTTTGTTATTTTTTCTACGCGTAAAAATGCTTAAAATGGTCTAAATCCTATGGAACCACTAAAAGTCAAATTTTGATTTATACTCTTTTTTTAAAATTTTTTTTTTTATTTTTTATTTTTTAGCAACAAAGTGTAGAAATAATAAAGCAGAAATGGAACATAAGCAAGCAGAGAAGACAGTTTGTCAAAATACGAAGACGCTGAAATACAGAGACGCCAAAATACGAAGAGGACAAAACAGATTTGTAGCACAGAACACAGGTGACAAGCAGAGATGCCGATTTGCACAGATGCGGATTTTCGCAGACGACAATTTTCGCAGACGCGGATTTTCGCAGATGTCAATTTTCGCAGACGCGGATTTTTGCAGACGTCAATTTTCGCAGACGTGGATTTTCGCAGATGTCGATTTGTGCAAACGCGGATTTTCGCAGACGTCAATTTTCGCAGACAGAACAGGTTGCAGACGCCAAAACTGCGCCAAAAAAGCTAAAAAATGCGATTTTTTATTTTTTTTAGATGGTATTTCTTCTTCCTAAGTGCGTTCTTTAACCTGCAAAAACAAGAAAAACACCCTCACAACACACTCAAACAACAACAAACATTAGATGGTTAGAAAAATGACATATAGATCAAAATAGATGATTAAATGACCCATAGTGGGGTCCCACTGGGCGTGCCAAAATGTAGAACCAGAATTAGTATGCAAAGAATATTAACAAATAAAGTAAACATTCACAAACCAAAACCTAAATTCACATATATGCTTAGACAAAGAAAGCAAACAAGAAGTGCAAACCTCACAAGAGAAAACACTCCATGCTTTCTTGATTCTGTAGATGTGTCCTTTTGCTGTGGATGTATGCTCAAGATGCTCAAAAGCTGCTTCAATGGAGATGGGTAATGGCAAATTGGTAGCTTTGTGAGCTCTCAATTTGGCATTATAAGGGTATGGTTGATGGCTTTGGTTCTCAAAATAGCATGGTAACTTTAGCTCAAAGATTGTTGATGAAATGGCTTGGGATGGGATTCAATTTATAGGCTAAGGGGTAGAGGGATGGAGGGCTTAGATGCAAGGATGGATGAAGGCTTAAGGAGGGCTAAGATGCACTCAAAGGGGAGCACATGGATTGTGCTTGTTTAGCACCAATGGGAAGGTGACACTTGTCACAAGGAGGATGAGTGTGAGAGGGTAGGGTAAAGGGTTGGTTAAAGTCATGATGAGTGGGGTTGAGTATGTAAGAGGGATGTAAGAGGAATGAGTGTGGAAGAGGGAAGAGTGTGGAAGATGGGTGTAAGAGTCATGAGTGGGCTTGTAAGAGTCTTTATGTTTTGTAAGAGCACTCATGACTTAGTGGTTGGGTTTTTTTGAGGGGAGACTTTGGTTTGGATTAGGAAAGTCTTAAACTTGTTTAAGGAATGTGACAACATTAGGGGGTGGATTAGGCTTGGGTTTAGGATTAGATTAGGGATGTTAGAGATGTGCAAGTGGATGGCATTAATGAGGGTGGGTGAGTTAGTAGCTAAGCTTGGTTAGTATGGGTGGATGGGGTGGATTAGGCTAAATGGAGGATTAGAGATAGGTTAGGGGTTTTTGAATTTGAGGATTTCATTTATCAAATAGATTTATTTAATAAATGGGGATTTTTGGAATTAGATAGAAGAATAGGATTTAATTGATAAATAATAGATTATTTGATTTATCAATTAGGACTATAGATGATTAATTAAATTAATCAACTAGGGGATGACAAAAGATTAATTAAATAGAAATTTAATTAATAATGCCCTTTTTAGATAACTAAATAGGATTACTAAAATAGTGTAATCAAATTTAGGTGTCTACATCCTCAACATTATTTCTGCATTTAGTGCATTGATTAATCGTTGGTAAAATATTTTGATCTATTGCCTCGTGTTCTTTGAGATCATCATTAGTTATCCCTTCTTGAGAGTCCTTTGGCTCCTCTATGCGATGTTCTTCTATTTTTGATTTTTTATATAATTTTTCATCTGTTGCTTCATTATTAGTTCCTTTTCTTTGGTTGACGAAGCTGAGCATGTTTTTAATGTTTGTAGCTTTAAATCCAACTTCGGTGCTAGGAATGATTATGCCAGAGCATTTTCCCTTGCAGGTTAAAAATTCTAGGTTATAAATTGATCTATTTGTAATTAATTTTTTAATTATAGGTTTTGTTGGTTTACAATCTGATTTTATAAAGAGTTTGATGGTGCTTTCTTTGTAATAATCAAATTCTATACCAATTAACTTACCTAAAAAAATTCCAATTCGTGTTAGGGTTTTAAAATGTTTAATTTTCAAAGGAAAATTTTTACATTTTAACCAGTAGGTAGTTTTGTTAGGTTTACCTTCAAACCAATTAGGTTTGCATAGTAAAAATTTAACTAAAAATCCTTTATAAAAACAGTTTGACATTTTGGCTAATAAATTCCTAATTCGCATTAATTTACAGAGAATAAATAATGAGCTTTTTTGAAAGAAACTTATACTCACCTGGTCCTGACAACATTTTTTAATTCTCCTTTTTAGGTTCGAGATATACTTTCTAGGGCCATTCTATACTACGTAAAGCCCCCTTTCTTCGCATTCTTTCCAGCGTTCTTCTATGAACATGTCACTAATAATCAGTGTGTCGGCAAAGCTATTATCTAACAACTGATTTTCCTCTGTGTTTGTTTGTTTCAGAGATACCATATTCCTCTTATGTGGAGGGATATACGATTTTTTGTTTGTCAAAGGTCCATGATCCATTTTTTCCTTCAAAATTTGCTGCGGCCCTATCACCATACGGTTAGCTTCAGAAATGTAAAGTGATGGTGATATTTTATTACCCTCCTTCTTTTGCTTTTTACATTTTGTGTTGTTTCCATCGTGTCTAGATTGGATCTCATATCTTAGGTCTTTTTTCTGATTTGGCCAATTTTGCTTTTTCTGCATCGACTGGTGGTTCTAGCATTGTTTTGATACCTTCTTCTTCCTTTGAACAATTTGCCATCCTTCCTCTGCCTTCGATGGATATTCTTTATCTTTTTCCTTGTTTAAGATCTCAAGCCTTCTGTTTTCATATGCTTCTACAATCTCCTTGAAAGAGTTAATTTGATGAGCCTTGTTATCTGATAAAATTTCAAATTGGTTTGATGTATTGATGTAATTCCCATTAACTCTTGTTTCCTCATGCCCTCGCGTATTTCTGTGATTAATATGATTTGTGTTTACCCGGTGTCTATGGTTTTCTGCTCTATTGTTAGGGTTTGAATTATTTGCAACTGTCGATTGTTGTCCTGTATTTCGTGCTTTGTAATGTTGTTTCAAATCCGCAAGATTTAATTTGATTTGATATCTCTACTTTTTTGCCAAATTTGCATTTCGCTCTTTTCCTGCGATTTGACTTTTTGCAAGTTGATGTTGATAGTTTTGTTTAAACTTTTACTAAAGTTATAACACAATATTAAAAATATGTCCTAAAATTAAAACACCACCCCAAATCCAATGCAAATCCTAAAATTTAATAATAACAAAATATTTAAACACCACCCAAGTCTTCATTAATGCAACTTCACTTCATAAATTTGAATGCGTAAATGCTTACAAAACACCAAAACTAATTTTTTCTGCCATGTTTTTCAACCCGCTAATATTTAAGGCCCGTTTGGTGAGCGGAATAGGAATACGTATTCCAAATTTTTTGAATTACTTGTTTGGATGCACCAAAATGGGATTGGAATACGAAGCAAAAATGGAATATGTATTCCATTTTTGGCCCAAAAATGGGGTTTTGCAATTCCACCAAAATAGGTGGTATTGGAATACTAATTCCTATTCCATTTTATTTTATTTTAGAAAACGTAAATTTTTGGGTCCGTGAATTCTCATCAAATATTGGCTAAACCAAACGAAGAACAGGAATACGATCTATTCTAGAATACGTATTCCAAAATATGTATTCCAAAATATGTATTCCTATTCCGCTCACCAAATGGACCCTTATTGTAGTGCGTTGTGGATTCCAAATAGACATGGTGTTGGTGTGACGTTACATTTTATGGATGGGAAGGCTGTGGCATAATTGGAAGGGAAGGACGTGGTGTACGGTGTCAGGAGAACGCACCTTGCTACAATAGAGATATAACATACTCGCACTTCAAAATCCGCATTTAAGTTGCATCTCCACTTTACCAATATACTTGTGGCATCTCCGTAGCAGCCAACACATGTGCAGTAAATCCGCACTAAAGATTTTGAATGGACTTGGTGTTAAATGCCCCTCTTGTCCAACACTGGAACCTGCAGGTTTCACACGGATTGTGGGTAATTTTATGATATATTATTTTATGAGTGCCATCTCTCCCTCTGTATATGCTCAGCATTCCATGAAATGTGACATTCTATAGGACTAAACTATAGTCTATTGTCGTACATAAACTTCAGAGTTTAGTGCGGATGTCACGCTCACATATATTGAACTGGGATGATATTTTATTTAGACCCTGTTCGTTACTCCGAACTTTGTGTATCCCCTGTTAAGAAGTATATTGTATTGTTGCATCGATTTATATTAAAATGCTTAGTCGTTCTAATCTATTTCTGTTACTATATTTTTCACCACGATGTTTTATAATTGTATTTTTTCAAGCTTAGCTTATGTGAATTTTTATTGCGTTCTTTTTCAATATAGTTATTTTCTTAATATTATATTATTTAGTATTTGCACTTTAACAAGGTGCAATAGTTAGGCTGATAGGAAGATATACTTGGTCAATATCTTGATGGGAGAAAATGCTGAGCATTCCAATAATAATATTCCAAAATATTATCAATCAAAATATACATATGTAAACAACACAATTCACACAAGCTGAATGAATTTTGTAGACCTGAAATGATAAAAGCATGACAAAACATTAGAAAATAGGATAGTAAAATGCATGAAATATTGAGAGTTTATCTTTTATGTGTAATGGGGCAAACATAAAGCTACAAAACATCCTAAATGCTAGGTGCTCTAGGCAATGCAAACATAAAATTGGACAAGATCAAAATAATCTTAACAAATTAAAAGCATTTCAATAAAGATTGCATGACTTTAGGAACTTCTGTTGTGAAAATTAAAAGTTTAAAAGTTTAGGAATGTACTGCACCTTTTTTCTTCGGTGCTTTAATCATTGTGGAATAGTGCACTATATTAGCCAAAAGAGAAATCTGAGGTGCCAACTAGATGTCCTTGTGATGAAACATACTCTTCTTATGTGTCAATAGAAGAGAAATATTCTAATGTAGAATGAAAAAAATGGAAGGAAAGATATTATGTATCTCAAACACTAATGAGAGAAGATGAGGTGTCTCTTAAAAATGGAAGTAATAAGAATGTAACTATGTTACTAATTTGAATAGCATTTATCAATAGTACCAAGTATGAATAAAATGTCTCTTTATATTTGTGAGGAAAATCAGTTTTTTTACTAAACAATGAATTTTTGTGGTCATTTATTACATATTAAATACTATGTGTCGTGTTAATAGTTGAGTAAAGTTAAACTTTGTTATCCGACTCATTGTTGAGCCACGTGTGGTGTTTGTGTGGTGGACTTCCAAGGAGTATGCACTGTGTTTTTGGGATTTTTTAGAGGAAAGCTTTTGAAGCTTTACGCTTATTTTTTTTACCCTAATCATAGCAAGCCGCCACCATGAATGTTTCTTCACAGCTCTTGAAGATCTCTTCAGCAAATTAGGGTATGCGTTTTCAATATGTTATAAAGCTTTTGCTGCTAATTCTTTCGATAGCATTTTTGGTGAAATGCATGGTAATGTTTAAAGAGGTATTATGAAGGTTTCTCTCTATTTCACAAGAACAAAGTTTCATTTACAATTTTTGTAGTTTCTTACAACTGTTGTCGAATATTTCACAATATATGTATTCTAATGTAAGATTCTTTATTTTCCGTATTTTGGCTTGGGCATTCAAATTGTGGAAGTTTTAAATGAAAAGAAGATTTTGTTTGAATGACAACAAAATGAACAAAGCGCATTTTATTCCTTTTGCATGAATTAGGTATGCAATGTTTCTCACATTTTTCTTGAGAAAGAAAGAGGAAAAGTGTTCTACTGTAGTAGAATCGTTGCTTCATGAATCAATACATGGCGCTTGAAAAAGACTTTCTATGAAGACATTTTTATATTTTTCCGATTAAAATATTTCAGTTTAGGAATTATGAGCATGGAAGTTTTATATGGTTAAAATATGTTTTCCTTTAACCATACAACTATTGATACTTATGAAGAAAGGAAATTGGTGAAAATGTTTAAGATATAACAAAGGAAACAATTACTTTATTCCATTTGTAGATGACAAGCTCTTAACATTCAGTTTCTTGATCTCAGTTATGTAAAACTGGTGAAGATCTTTCACGACATGAATATTAAAAAAATAAAAAGTAAAACAATTTTATGAACTATCTGAACTATTCTTGTAAAATTTTAAAATAGTGAATGCTATCTTTGAGAGCATCTCCATGTACGAAAGAAGATAAAGGTGTGCAATAAAATAGAGTTGAGATTGTGGAGAACATTTTGATAATTATTGAAAGAAAATCATTTAGGTTGGTTGCATATATAGGTGTGTATACCACAGAAGCATATAGATATATATGTTTTCAACTTTGTCAAATTGTTTGTAACAAGAAGGGTTGTAGCCCAAGTAGTTGTAGCTACTGATTGTAATAGAGATATATTACTCAATAAAGATGACAGGTTCAAATGGAGTGGTTTTTCTCCTTATGACGAAACCGAAAGACTTTTGAGGGTTTCCCACTCGACACAAATTTTGTGTAGTTTTACGATATATTATTTTATGAATGCCATCTCTTGCTTTGTATATACTTAGCATTCTATGAGATGTGACATTCTATAGGACCAAACTATAGCCTATTGTTGTACATAAACTTCAGATTTTAGTGCAGAAGTTATGCTCACATATATTGATTGAACTGGGATGATATTTTATTTAGACCCTCTTCATTACTTCAAACTTTATGTATCCCCTGTTAGTCAAGAAGTATATTCTATTGTTGCATCAATTTATATTTCAATGTTTAGTCATTATAATCTATTTCTGTTACTATATTTTTCACCATAATGTTTTATAATTGTATTTTTTCAATCTTATTTTATGTGAATTCTTTATTGTATTCTTTTTCAATAGTTATTTTCTTAAAGTTGTATTAGTGTAATTAGTATTTGCACTTTAACAAGGTGCAATAGTTAGGCTGATAGGAAGATATACTTGGTCAATATCTTGATGAGAGAAAATGTTGAGCATACCAATAATAATATTTCAAAATATTATCAATCAATATATACAATTATAAAAAACACAAAATTCACACATGCTGAATGAATTTTGTAGACTTGAAATGATATAAGCATTACAAAATATTAGAAAATAGATAGGAAAATGCATGGAATATTGAGAATTTATCATTTATGTGTGTAGTGGGGCAAACATAAAGCTACAAAACATCCTAAATGCTAGGTGTTCTAGGCAATGCAAACATAAAATTAGACAAGATCGAAATAATCTTAATGAATAAAAAATATTTCAATAAAGATTGCATGACTTTAGGAACTTTTATAGTGAAAATTAAAAATTAAAAATTAAAAATTTCAAGAATGCAGTGTGCCTTTTATTTCTTCTTCGATGCTTTAATCAATGTGGAATAGTGCACTATATTAGCCAAAAGAGAAATTTGAGGTGCCAACTAGATGTCTTTGTGATGAAACATACTCTTCTTATGTGTCAATGGAAGACAAATATTCTAATGTAGAATGAAAAAATGGAAGGAAAGATATTATGTATCTCAAACACAAATGGAAGAAGACGAGGTGTCTTTGAAAAATGGAAGTAATAAGAAATGATTCTTGTTGTGGTAACTATGTTACTAATTTGAATAACATTTATCAATAGTACTAAGTATGAATAAAATGTCTCTTTATATTTTTGAGGAAAATGGTCAAATTGTTGGCATATTGCCCTTAATGCAAATTGAATTAAGATGAATGTTGGACAAAGTCAAATCAGTTTTTGCGTAACATCGTTTATTGAACAATGGATTTTTGGGGTCATTTATTACATATTAAATACAATGTGTCATGTTAATAGTTGAGTAAAGTTAATCTTTGTTATCCAACTCATTGTTGAGCCACGTGTGGTGTTTGTGTTGTGAACTTCAAAGGAGTGTACACTATGTTTTGGGTTTTTTTAGAGGAAAGCTTTTGAGGCTTTACGTTTATTTTTTTACCCTAATAAGAGCAAGCCACCATCATGAATGTTTCTTCACAGCTCTTGAAGATCTCTTCAGAAAATCATGATACATGCATTTTCAATATGTTATAAAGCTTTTGCTGCTGATTCTTTCAATACTATTTTTGGTGAAATACACAGTAATGTTTAAAGAGGTATTATGAAGGTTTCTCTCTATTGCACAGTAACAAAGTTTCATTTACAATTTTCATAGTTTCTTACAATTGCTGTCGAATATTTATCATATGTATTCTAATGTAAGATTCTTTGTTTTCTATGTTTTGGCTTGAGCATACAAGTTGTGGAAGTTTTAAATGGAAAGAAGATTTTCTTTGGATGATAGCAAATGAACAAAGGGTATTTTATTCCTTTTGCGCGAATCAGGTATGCAATGTTTCTAACATTTTTCTTGAGAAAGAAAGAGGAAAAGTGTTCTACTATGGCAGAATCTTTGCTTCATGAATCAATACATGATGTTTGAAAAAGACTTCCTATGAAGATATTTTTATATTTTTCTAATGAAAATATTTCAGTTTATGAATTATGAGCATGAAAGTTTTATATGGTTAAAATCTATTTTCCTTTAACCATACAACTGATGATACTTATGAAGAAAGGAAATTGGTGAAAATGTTTAAGATATAACAACACTGAACAAAGGAAACTGTTACAAGTGATTCCGTTTGTAGTTGACAATCTCTTAACATTCAGTTTCTTGATCTCAATTATGTAAAACTAGTGAAGATCTTTCATGAAATGAATATTAAAACAATAAAAAGGAAAACAATTTTATAAACTATCTAAACTATTTTTGTAAAATTGTAAAATAGAGAATGCTATCTTTTAGAGCATCTCCATGTATAAAAGAAGATAAGGGTGTGTAATAAAACAGAGTTGAGATTGTGGAGAATGTTATGATAATTATTAAAAGAAAAAGATCTAGGTTAGTTGCATATATAGGTGTGTGTACCACAGAAGTATACATACATACATGTGTGTGTGTTTTCAACTTTGCTAGATTGTTTGTAACAAGAAGGGTTGTAGCCCAAGTAGCTATAGCTGCTGATTGTAATAGAGATATATTACTCAATGAAGATGGCAGGTTCAAATGGAGTGGCTTTTCTCCCTATGACGAAACTGAAAGGCTTTTAAGGTTTTCCTACTCGGCACAAATCTTGTGTATCTCTTTTGTAGGTTATGATCTTTTCTTCTGTTGCTTAGTTTAAGTTCATAATTATTTATCTTGTAATGAATGTTATATTTGCTATTTAATTTTACATAAAAGTGGTTTAATCAGATAAAATCATACTATTCTGATTCACCCCCCCTACCACCCCTCTAAGAACAACATCCACTTCCAACAAGTGGTATTAGAGCTTAGAGGTTCCTTCTTAGGTTTTCCTATGGGAACTATTCTTGGGATTTTTGGAAGTACAATGGCTCAAGCCAAAGGTACTTATCTTAATCAGGCCCCATTATTTGATGGAAACGACTATGTTTTTCTGGAAGGTTATGGGTAAGTGCAAGAAGTTGGGTCTTACTTTTGGCTAAAAAGTGGAAGTGGTTTTCATATTTTTGAATTTTTTTGTCAATTGATGTCAAAAATTGAAGCATTTAGAGATTGAATATTAAAAAACTTTAGAAATAGAAATTTTAGTGTTCAGACTCTAGTTTTTAAATGTGTAATTTATTTGTGTACCCATATATATATATATATATTGGTATGGATCTTTAAATACTACTTTTTCAAAATGCCTATTTCAGGACCATACCACACTCGTGTACGGACACCATAATTTGACACAAATAAATGAATTTTCATAAATCCTTTTAAAGGAAGTTACCTAATACACCTAAGATTGATGATAATATTTTTCCTTAATTTTTTTATTATTAATTATTAATTGGCTATAAATGTAAATTTTAAAACCTCTTGTGTATGGACACCATAATTTGATCAAAATTTCACTTTTTTCAAAAATTCTTTTTTTTTTAACCTAAAAGAATTTTATGTAGATTGATGGCATATAAATTAACTTAAGAAAAAATAAAAAATAAAAAAGTTATTAAAGTTTTAGTGAACTTCACTATTTTACATTTAGGTACCACCTTTCATTAAAAAATAATGCAAAAATAACAAATAAAATCATAGCACTATAAAATTTATATTTCTGAAATCAGGACAATGAGAGCTCTAATGAGTTTTTGTTTTATAAAAAAATTTGATTGGGAAGACCCTCTAAAAATTATGGCAAGGCGTGAATTTGTAAGTTCAATGCCTTAGCCAAATCTTGAGAGGTCAAGGCATAGGCTTGGTCTCACCAAGTCTAGATCCCGAACCAAAATCTAAGGGGGGAGAAAAAAATCTTGCCCAATGTTGTAAGAAACAAGTACCCATTATTTAAAATTCAAAAAATGGGTACCCATTTTGAAAATGTCAAATCAACATACAAAATGCCTCCAAAAAACAAAATTTTAAATTTTTTGAAATGGGTATCCAATTTTTAAAAGTAAAAAATGGGTACCCTTTTTTGAAATAAAACGAGTACCCATTTTTTACTTTTCAAAAACAGGTACCTATTTCTAAAAAATATAAATTTTTAATGTTTTAAAAATAAAAAATGGGTACCTGATTTTTAAAAAAACGTGTGCTCATTTTTTAAATTTAGGATCAGGTGCCCGAGCCTAAAACAGGTACCTATTTCTAAAGGAGCACGATCTCAATCCCTAGACTTTCACTGAATTGAGACCCAACTCCTTGCTTTTACCCTTATGATGGAAGCCTTCATACATTATTTAGATTTCAGAATGTGGGATGTTGTTGTTACTAAGTATATATTGTTCCAAAAACGGTACCTAGTGATCCAAATGATAGACTTACATATGAGTTGGATAAAAAGGCAAGATATGCTCTTTTATGTGGGCTTACTAAAGATGTGTTTTCCAAAGTGGTATATTGCCAGTTTGCAAATGACATTTGGGTTAAATTAGAGACCATCTATCAAGAAGATGAGAAGGTAAACGAGTCAAAACTGATAACTCTTAAAACTCAGCTTGACAATCTTAAAATGAATGAAGATGAAAGCGCATTTCTTAAGAGTTGATGAAATATTTAATGCTAGATGAGGTTTAGGAGGAGAGATTGAAGAATGAGATATAGTTTCAAAAGTCATAAGGTTTGTCCTACCAAAATTTGAAACCAAAATCACTACCTGGGAAGAGAAGAAAAACTTCTCTAAACTAACTCTACATTAGTTACAAGGAACCTTAACCACCTATGAAATGAGAATTACCAATCAAACTAGCTCTACATCAAAAGAGACATCCTTTAAGGTTGAGAAACAAAAAGAAAATCATTCATATTTAACAGAATCATTAGAAGAATCATTGGTTAGGTAGATGAAAAAGAAATATCAAGGAGAACCAAAATGCTTTAGTTGTGGTCAATTAGGACATTTTGCTGCAAAATGTTCCTATGTTGATCAAGATGATAATGATGAAAAAAAATGGAAAGTTTTCACAAAGGAAATCTTGGAATCAAAATAAAATATTCAAGAACTTTAAAAAGAAGAGTCTCTTGTCAAAAGAAGACTCAAATGAAGAATCGAGTGAACTAGATGAGGAAGAATAAAGATTATTTATGGCTGAAATAGTCAATATTCCCAATTTAGAATCAAGCCTATCTGAATCTTCATCTAATTCAGATGAATAAGTTGACTTTGAAGAAGAACTTCTTCAATCCTTACAAGATTTAAAGAAATCTCAAATCATGAAATAGATAACAAGAAACTTCTTCCAGATTTGGAGGAATCAAATAAGTTAATTGAAAACCAAAAGTTGTCACTTCATGAAAAGGACAAGAAGCATTTTTCTTTGCAAAATCTAATTTAAACATAAATGAAGATGAGGCTTCAAAGAAGAGGACAAAACAATTTTTTAAGGGTTATTGCTTTAGTTGTAATATCTTTGGCCATAAAGTATTTCAATGTAATATGAACTATTTTGGTTATGGGTTGAAGAAAATAGTTAGGTGTTTCAAATGTTTCCATTATGGTCATTTTGCTAACCAATGCAAATTGAATTTAAAGTGTAACTATGTATAGAAACCTATTGTCAAGAAGGTTGAAAAATATTTAATTGTTGAAACAACCTTATTTGCTCATAAACCTGCAACCCGGGTTCTGGACAACAGGTGTTCTCATCACATGAGTGGCTATAAAAATAAGTTCAATACCCTAAATGATTTTGATGGAGGATTTGTCCATTTTGGAGATAATTCAGGTGCATATATTATAGGTTGTGGATCAATAATACTTAATAAAGAAACATCTATTCATGATGTGTATTATTTAGAGGTTTAAGACATAATCTTCTAAGTGTTAGTCAAATTTGTGATAGTGGATACTCAGTCTCTTTTAATGCTCAAGGATTCTCAATAAAAGATGGGAAAAATAAAGTCATTGCTAATTGTCTAAGGATAGGAGGAAATCTTTACAATTTGATTGATTCTACAGTTTAGGAATCTATGTTAATTAATACTTGTTTAGTGAGTCAAGTTGAAGAAAATTGGTTATGGCATAAACGACTGGGACATCTAAACTTTGATAATCTTGCTAGAATTAGTAAGAATAAGAAGGTCAGGGGATTACCTCATATTAGTAAACCAAATTTTTTTTTGAAGAATGTGTGAAAGGCAAACAAACCAAAGTATCTATCAAACATGCCATTAGAACTTGTCTACATTGATATATGTGGACCAACTAAAACTCCATCCTTGAATGGTGAAAAATACTTCATGCTATTTGTAGATGATTAAATTCAAGAATGGTTTGGGTAACATTTTTGAAAACCAAATTTGAAGAATTTGATCGTTTAAAGTCTTTAGAAAAATGGTGGAAAGAGAAATAGAAGTGAGGTTAAAGTGTTTGAGGTCAGATAGAGGTGGTGAATTCACCTCTTAGGAATTCATTGAATATTATGAGAAATGCGGCATTAAGAGGCAATATTCAACTACCCATACACCACAACAAAATGGCATTCTAGAAAGAAAGAACAAAACTATTAAAGAAATGGATATAACTATGTTGAATGAAGCCAAATTACCTAACAAATACTACAAAGAAGTTGTTCATACAACTGTGTATATTTTAAATAGATCTCAAATAAGAGTAAGAATAACTCATACCCCTTATGAGTTGTAGAATGGAAAAACAAAAAAAGTGAAGAACTTTAAAATATTTGGCTATAAATGTTTCATTAAAAAGGACAATGATTCTTTGGAAAGTTTTAATACAAGATTTGATGAAGGAATATTCCTTGGGTTTTCTACACATAGTAAATCTTTTAAATGTTACAATAAAAGACCAAATAAGATTGTAGAAGCTATAAATGTAGTGTTTGATGAAAGTTCATTTTTACGTAGCAATAATAATGATAATCTTGAAAATATCTCTTTCCAAAGAATAGAAAACATATTTGAAGATAAAAAAATCAGACGATGTTGATTTAGATAGACTAGATGAAAATAAACAAGAAGGTTGTTCAACTCCTAAAATAAAAAATACTGGTTTGAAAATGATTAAAAATCCATCTAGGATCATTGGTTAAGGACATCCAGATTCTCGAGTTATTGGAGACATAGAAGAAGGAATCTTAGCTAGAAGAAAAGCCAAAATAGATGAGCATGCTCATATCGCTAAACATTTCTGCCTCATATCAAATTTTGAACCTAAAAATGTGACTAAAGCATTGATAGATACTTGTTGGTTGAATGCCATGCAAGATGAACTAAACCAAATTGAGAAAAATAAAGCATGGGAACTTGTTCCTAGACTTGATGACAAGAGTGTCATAGGTGAAAAATGGGTGTTTCAAAATAAATTGAATGAAGATGGTAAAGCGATAAGAAACAAAGCCAGATTTGTATGTAAGGGATGCGCTCAAGCAGAAGGAATCAATTTTGGTGAAACTTTTGTACCAATTTCAAGAATGGAATCTATTAGAATATTTCTTGAATATGCTAGTTATAAAAATTTCATGGTTTATCAAATGGATGTTAAAACAACATTATTAAATGGATATCTTGAAGAGGAAGTCTATATGGAAAAACTAGAAGGTTTTGAGTCTTTTGTTAAACCTCATTATGTGTATCATCTTAAAAAGGTACTATAAGGTTTGAAATGGGCTCCTAGAGCTTGGTATTCTAGGCTGGATAAACATCTAACAAATGATTTCTCTCATGGTAGTGTAGACAACACTTTATATATTAAAGTTGTCAATGATGATGTTTTAGCAATGGAAATTTATGTAGATGATATTATTTTTGGATCCACTAATGATGAATTTGCAAAACATTTCTCTGACATCATGGAATTTGAATTTGAAATGTCACTTTTGGGCAAACTTACATTCTTTCTTGGGCTGCAAGTGTCACAACTTGAACATGGTTTATTCTTGTCTCAAACCAAATATGCTAAGGAAATGTTGAAGAAATTTAACATGATAGATTGTAAAGCAGTCAACGCACCTATGGAAACAGGTTCCAAGTTGACTAAAGAAGATGTTTCACTTTTAGTTAATCAAATTTCTTATAGATCTATGATTAACAATCTATTTTATCTTACAAGATCTAGACCTTACATAATGCGAGAAGTTTTTATGGGTTCTCAGTTTCAATCTGCTCCAAAATAGCCTCATCTTAATGTATAAATTGAATATTTAAATAGATTCAAGACACTCTTGATTTTGGTTTATGGTATCCACATAATGATGATTTCACTTTTCTTGGTTATACAAATGTAGATTGGGGTGGTTGTGAAGATAAAAAGAGCACTAGTGGTGCTACATTTTTTCTCGGTGACTAGTTGGTTGCCTGACATAGCAAGAAACATGAATGTGTCACATTATCTACTTGTGAGTCTGAATTTGTTGATGCTATAACATGTTGTACTCAATTAATTTGTCTGGATTGTCAATTATCCAACTTAGGCATTCAAGTTTGAAAACCTATCACCATTATGTGTGATAATATGAGTGCCATTTAGTTAAAATAAAATCATGTATTACACTCTAGAACCAAACATTTGGTTCTGAAACTTCACTTTCTTTGTGATAAGGTCATTAATAATGAGTTTCAGTTGGTATATATTCCTACTCAATGCCAAGTTGTAGATATTTTTATAAAACCTTTGTCTCGAGAGAGTTTTGAGCAATTTCAAGCACGGTTGGAAGTTATCTCTCAATCTCTCTTTTACTAATTCTCTAAATCTAGGGGAGTTTGTAATAGGTCTCTGCTCCTATTCACAAAATTATGTTGTTTAAAAGTAGTGATGACATTGATATTGATATTCTTTGATCCTTGATGCAAAATTGGGGGAGAAGTAGGATTCAGTGCTAGAAATTAGATGAAAAGTGGGAAAATCGTCTTCTAGGGGCTTCAAATGAAGCCCTTGTAGGGCTTTATTCAAAGTTGTGGCCCTAGGGGCTTTGTTTGAAGTCCCTTATACCAACTACTACAAGGGCTTAGAACAAAGTATTAGGGCTTCGAGCGAAGCCCCTAAGGCCAATAGGTGGCTGAAAAGTGGGCCAGGGGGCTTCATTCGAACCCCTGTGGGGCTACCACATGGCCAAAATATGGGAATGGGGCCACCAAAATAACCCCTTAGGGGGCTTCAAAGAAAGCCCCTTTTTTTGAAGCCTCTCCAAGGACTTCATTCGAAGGTCCCAAAATTGGAAGTTTTACAAACTTACTCAAATTTCTATCATTTTTTCTCGTTTGAGGGCATAAACAAGGGCTAAACATGTCCATATTCTAAAAATAAATATAGAAAATTGTTTTACTTTGAATAATCTTTCCAATGAATATATTTTTAGTATATGTTGTGTTTGTCATGATGTTTAATTTTTTGTTTTATTAAATATAGGTTGTCTGGCCATTTCAAAAATCTAGATTTGAAGCTTAAGGAAAAATAGATTTTTGAGGGCATAAACAAGGGCTAAACATGTCCATATTCTAAAAATAAATATAGAAAATTGTTTTACTTTGAATAATCTTTCCAATGAATATATTTTTAGTATATGTTGTGTTTGTCATGATGTTTAATTTTTTGTTTTATTAAATATAGGTTGTTTGGCCATTTCAAAAATCTAGATTTGAAGCTTCAAGAAAAATAGATAATGAGAAAATAAAAAGTTTAAAAAATATATCCATCAAAGGTATGTGTGTTACCTTTCTATAAAATCAAGAAAAAAATCATTTTGATAAATATGACTCAAAGTATATTGATAAAAAATAAGCCATGTCTAAGTTATTGTTAGCGTCACTTTGCCACTAAATAAAATCTATATTTTTTAATGAAATTGAATGAAACCAACTAAAATTGATAGATATTGATGTTACTATTCTATCCTTAAAATAATTTTGTTATTATCATTGAAAAAAAAAAAGTTATCTTGATCAAACTACTCATCATTCTTTGAAAATTTCAGTTTTCATATAAACCACTTCTCAAAGGAGATGGAAAAATGTACTTCGATTGAATTTTTTTTAAAAATAAAAACATAATTTTATAAACTAGATAGAAAATGCTAAAAATCGCTAGTTTACATTATCATCAAATTATTTATAGTTTTGTAGAAATATTTATTTGAAAATCATGTTTTTGTTAAAAATATCTACTTTAGTGTCAAACTTAGCCAAAAAGTGGGAACCATTACCATGGCTTTACCCATCATGCATATTTGTAAAAATTTACACACTTCAAACATGAAACTTTTTTGATATCACCACTCTCATTTATAATCTATCTCAATATTACGATCTAAATCACATCAACCATTTACTACAATAAATTATCAAATCTAGTATCTAACTGCATAAATGAGAAACTAATAAACACATAACACATTAACACAGAGATTTGGTAACGTAGAAACCCTCCAAGGCGAAGGTAAAACTATAGTGGGGATGACACACACAAAATCTTCACCACTACAACAATAAAGTTTTCTTGTTAAGGCTACAATGTTTGATCACTTCTAATGATCTACCCTGTAAGGGGTCTGTCTTGTTAAAGGCTAAAAGAACTGCTAGGTTTTACCTTGTTTAAAGGATTTTAAATCACAATTAACTAAGTACTCTATTAGGAGATTTAAAAAAACTTTTTAAAGCTACTTTGTTAAAAACTTAAACCCTTAGACACTTGTTAGAATATTTAGTACCCTGATTCATCAAATCCATCAAATTCCCATCCGCATATCTTGCTCCTAGCATTCCCAAACTCTATCTAATGAACCTCATGAGTTTTTCCTCCATATACCCATCCACATCAAAGAACCTCCATACCACATAGGGTGTCTTGTAGGAGTGTGGAGATCATGAATCTCCACTTCTATTTCTTGACAAGGTGCCAAAAGTTTATTCACATCTCTCTTTTCCTTCTCGGCCTCTTTATTTTCAATTTAGGCTTTGTAGCCTTTTTAGCCCCAAATTTTCCTATCTTTTAACTATCCTTCCAATATCATCCTTTAAGTCCTTGTGTCTTCTTTCCCTCCTATGATCTTCTTGTTATTATTGTGCGTTCTTTCCATTTACAACATCATCTCATATTTATAACAATACTCTTCACTGTTTTATAAGGCTTGTCAGGGGCTGAAATTTCTCAAGTTGATGATGCCACACTTTCTGCCATTAACTTTGGCCTTGAGAGCTATGCAGTTTCATAGCTTGCACACCTATCAAGTTTATAATTTGAGTTGAACTCATGATGTGTCTTATTGATTCCTCTTATGTTATATTTTTTTCTTCTTTAGAGTACTCCACATAGCTCGAGGTCTGGAGGAAAGGGAAGGGAGTCAACAAGAACACTGAAACAAAGAAAGGTATTAAATATAAGTCAAGTTTATATTTTGAAATTTATTATGAATGAATGCATATACATACATACTCAATATTGATGAAGACATGTTAAATGTTTTGTTGAATATATGTAGAAACAATTCAATTTTGTAGAGTTGATGAATGCACCTAAGACCTTCGATGTTGAGCCAATGGAAGAGGTAAAATTTCATATTTTCCTTCTCATAAATTTTAGATTATAGTATGCATTTGTTCTATATACACATTAAGAAATTGCATTTACAAATGAGTACATTTTTTTTTTCAATTTTATAGTAATTATGAACAATTTGTCTTATTATTAATGGCGAGTGTGAGTAGTGGTCGGGGAGGCTTTCAAAATTTGAATTCTGAAAAGGGCAAGATCTCTTTGGATTGTCAAAATTGGATCCTTAGACTGGATCATGGGCCGCAGAAGGAGGACAATTAGGGGTTGTGTATAGGGGATTAGTCAAAAAATGTTGATGGGGACCCAAATGCTTCCCCCAAGGAAGTGGACAAGATTCCTTTGGTCCCTAAAGGAGGTCAGCTTGCCAAATGCTCATCCCTTTTTGCAATCAAGCCCTTAGGTAAGTCTTCTTTCCTACCTGTTAAGATTCTTCCAGAGACGAAGAAAGGTTCTTGTGCCATTTCCATCCTGGATGAAATTATGGATCATAGCATTTTATCCATGGCTTCTACCTTGATTGGCGAATTTTTGGGGCCTAGACTGAATATTGATGTTGTGAGGAATTTTATCAAGAAGAAATGGGCTCTTAAAGGCCATGTTTCAGTCACAGCCATGGTTAAGGGCTTTCTATCTTTTGAGTTCACTTGCATGGAAGATCTTTCTTCCATTCTTAGTGAAGGTCAATTGGCTATTAGTCATTCCACTTTGGTCCTCTAGAAGTGGTCTTCCAAGCTGAATCTGAATAGCTCTTTTTTTGTTCAAGCACCTGTTTGGGTTATACTGCCTGAACTACCTTTAGAATATTGGAACAAAGATGTTTTTGTGGGGCTAGCTAAATCTTTTGGAGAACTTCTATCTATTGATCCAATAATCGCTTCCAAAAGATGCCTCAACTATGCACGCATTTGCATAGGGGTTAGAGAAGGAATGAACATGTTAGAAACGGTGACTTTCCACTCAAAACTCGAGATGCATGTCCAAAAATTGATCTATGAAACTATGCCTTTTGCCTATTTTCTTTGTCTAAAGGCTAGTCATAAAGAAAATCAGTGCCCAAAGGTTGTCAAGCAGAATAGTTAGAAAAGTTAGGTTCTTGCTAACTTGGCCAAAACAAAGCAAAAATCCAAACCCTCTAGAACCTCTATCAAGGGAAGGAAGAAACTAATTTGGAGACGCAAACGTGCTAAGTAGCTTGAGAACTAGATTGGCAAGGAGGCTAAGAGTATCTTTGCCAGGCAGGATGGAGTCCAAGGTGATAAGGATGGTAGCTGGCCATCCCACCCTGTCTCGGATACTCAAGTCAGCCTCCATGGTAGTGCTCCAAAGGAGCCTTTGAAGGATGGCCCAATTATTGTGGCCATAGCTATAGTAGAGGATAATGCGATTCCTCAAAAGGAGTAGAAGGAAGGAAGGTAGGAGACCCCTTAAATGGAGATTCCAAGGATCTCTGACTCAGACCCCCCGAATGAAGCTGTCAGTAATGGGCCTAGTCAAGTGGGTACTCTTGGGCCTCTAACAAACATGGTAGTATCCAAAGATTTGGGGACTAAGATCATAGAGTTCATAAACAACTACCTAGAAAAGATCTCACAATGGAAAGATTGGATTAACAGTTGTTCTCAAGACAGTAACAACGACTCGAGTATGGTTAAAAAAAGAAGAAGAATCATGATCACCCTCCTTTGTCAACTACCACAACTAGAAGTAGAGTTAAGGCCAATATTGGGGGTAAAATCAAGTCTCCAAGAAGGAAAAGCACGAACTAGCTATTGTAGGAAGAGGCTAGAAAGAACTTGGCAGATTGGAGCTAGAGATCCATCAAGGAATACCCTGGAAAGAAATGAAGATCATATCTTGAAATATAAGGGGCCTAAATGGGGCTCACAAATAGGAGTTAGTTAGGAATATGATCAGAGAACAAAGACCAAACTTTTTAATGATCTAAGAAACCAAAATGAGAAAAGAAGTAGTAGGCAAGATATCTTTGAACAAAAACATCAGGTGCAAGGCCACAGATTCAGAGGGAGTTGTAGGAGGGGTGTTGATCCTCTATAATAGCAAGGCTTATCAGGTTTTTACTATCTATAATGTTGGCAATGCCCTCCTATGCAAGGTATCCCACATACATAGTAATGAATCTTGGTTTATTTTAAACCTTTATTCTCCCAACTCCAAAAGGGAGAGAAAGGTTTTCTGGGATAAGCTTACAGAGGTTATCGATTCCAACAATTTAAACAAAGGGATTATTATGGGGGATTTCAATTCCCCTCTGTCTGATGGTGACAAAAGTGGAGGGATTGCCCTAGATAAGGAGAGTAAGATAGACCTTTCAAACTTTATTAACAACTTGGCTTTAATGGATGTTGATCTCATGGGGGGAAAATTCACTTGGTCCAATAGGAGAGGTGGGAGGGATTGTATCTAGGTCCATCTTGATAGATCCCTCATTTACCCTGTTTGGTTGCAAACTCACTCTTGAAGTCTTTCTCTTCTCTCTAGAATGGGATTGGACCACTCTCCCATTTCTCTCTCTATTTGTACCCTTACTTTCAAAAGGTCCTTCCCTTTCCTTTTTGAGAAAATGTGGATTTATCATCTAGCGTTGGAAGCTAAGATTTCTTCATGGTGGAACATCGAGGTGGAGGAAACTGGAATGTTTAGGGTGATTCCAAAAATTGAAGAATGTGAAAAGAAATATCAAAATCTGGAACAAAATTGACTTCAGCCACATTTTTTCAGGAAAAGGATGAGAGGACTAATCAACTTTTTATTATCCAAGAAGTGATATAGAAAGATGGTTACAATGATCAAAACTAGTTCAAGGAAAGATCTATTCTCTCTAACCTTCATAACATCATCACCAGGGAAGAACACTTCTAGAAACAAAGATCAACAGTAAATTGGCTTAAAGAAGGTGATCAGAACACAGGTTCTTCCACTTAACCACCTTAAAACATAGGGCTGCTAACATGATTTCCAGTATTAGGAAAGGACAGGCTTTGTTATCTAAGGACAATGAGATAGTGGATGAAGTTGTGCAATTTTTCTCTTTTCTCCTCTCTAAGGATCATACTCTCTCGAGGCCTAATCAAGAGGATATTCTGTCCTCTATTCCCACTATTCTGCAAGCCCACCATAACTCTATGCTGAAAGCTATTCCTACTTTGGAGAAAATTTTCCTAGCTCTCTATTCTCTTTTGGGTGATAAGGCCCCTGGCCCAAATGGCTTCTTGACTTTCTTCTTCCAAGTCTATTGGGAAGTGGTCAAAGGGGACATTGTGAAGGCTGTACAAGAATTCTTTTGGGTCATAAACCTTTTGAAAGAACTCAATGCCACTTTCCTGCTCCTCATTTCGAAAACCCTATGGGTAGATTCGATGGACAAGTTTAGACCCATCAGCCTTTGTAATTCATTATATAAAATCATCTCAAAGGTCCTTACTACTAGGCTTCTTAGAGTTCTTCATCTGATTATCTCTCCTCAACCAACTAGCTTTATTCCAGGGAGACAGATTCTAGATTCTATTATCATGGTGCACGAGGTGATTCACTCTCTTGAAGCTAGGAAGAGGGAAGGTTTCCTGCTCAAGCTTGATATGTCCAAAGCTTATGATAGGGTGGATTGGAATTTCCTTATGGTGGTCCTCCAAGTTTTTGGCTTTGACTCCCAGGTTTACAAACTCATCTTTCAGCTTATTTCTTCCCCTTCTTTATCTATTCTGGTTAATGGCTCCCCTTCAAATTTATTTTTCCCTTCAAGAGGGTTGAGACAGGGTGATCCCGTATCCCCTATTCTTTTCATCATTTTGGCTGACTATCTGGGAAGACTTATTTCAAGAAAAAGATAGGACCAGAGCTTGTAAGGACTAAAGCCTTCATCTAGTCACCTTTCTTTCACTCATCAGCAATTTTTGGATGACACTATCCTGGGAGGCGAGGCCACGGTCCAAGAAGCTAGAGAATTCAAGGCATTGCTTAGTACTTATAGTAGGGGTTCTGGCCAGGCTATCAACTAGGACAAAAGTTCAGTCTACTTCATCAATACTCTGTTGGAGAGACAGAGGAAAATTTCTCATATATTGGGAAGTGGTATTGGCACTCTTCTAGCAAGTTATCTTAGTATGCCTTTGGGTTCCAAACCCCTGGAATCTTTTTGGAA
Organism: Cupressus sempervirens; assembly: GCA_028749045.1. NCBI lineage: Eukaryota > Viridiplantae > Streptophyta > Pinopsida > Cupressales > Cupressaceae > Cupressus > Cupressus sempervirens. The sequence goes on along the minus strand of CM053786.1, from coordinate 562,444,702 downwards.
AAGTATCATAGATAAATTCAATAAGAAACTTGCAAGCTGGAAAGGTGTGTCTCTTAGCCAAGTTGGTAAATGCACTTTGGTGAAATCAATATTCCAAAATCTCCCCACTTATGCCTTAAGCCTCTTTAGGATCATGTCTAAGCAGGCTGAAAGAATGGAGAAGATTTTGAGGAAATTTCTCTGGACAAGGGTTGAAGAGCATAAAAGATATCATTTAGTTGCTTGGGACCATGTTTGCCTTCACAAATGTTATGGAGGCCTTGGTATTAGAAAAATTAGACATCTAAACAATGCCCTTCTAGCCAAATAGATATGGGGTATCTTTCAGAGTACAGGAGAATGGAAGGAAATCATGATTGAAAACTATCTAAGAAGGCAATCACTTAGCCTTTTTCTGCATGAGGCTGATATTCCTCAAGGATCTTACATTTGGAATGGGATTCGAAAGGCTATTCCTTTGGCTAAGTCCAAGGCGAAATGGAAAGTTGGCAAAGGCGAGAATATTTTATTTTGGCAGGATGACTAGACTAGCTAGGTACCTCTTATTGACCACCCTAATTATGGTAGATGGGCAGAGCCATGCATAAGAAGATATGGCCTGAAAGTTAGTGATTATAGAATAGGTAATGGATGGCAAGACTTGTCTTTGATTTCCCTGGTCCATAACTCTCTCATGATTAACCTGAATGCTATTCCAATAAATAATAAGGAGGATGAAGTCATTTGGGGAGGTAACTCAAATGGCCATTATTCTTTCACCTCTGAATATTTTTCTTTGTGGGATAGAATGGAGAAACCCATGTGGGCTAAGGCTTGGATCCTTGGTCTTAACCCAAAAATTAATATATTCTTTTGGCTTTTTCTCCAAGACAAAATCCTTACTCTGGAAAATCTAGCTAAGTGTGGTTAGCCTATCCCCAACATATGCAATTTATGCAAGCATGTCATGGAAAAAATCAATCATTTATTTATCCATTGTCCCTATTCCTCTAATGTTTGGAACCTCTTTACCAGGGACTTTGGGGTCAGCTGGTGCCCCCCGGCCAACATTCAAGATTTCTTCAGCCAATGGAGGAGTTCACATAATGGTTTAATCTCCCATTTAATTGGCTCCTGGTCCCTTCCCCATTTCTGTTGAGGTATTTGGAAGGAGCAGAATAACCAAATCTTTAGAGACAAGGAATTCCCTGAGTTTGTCTTTGCCGAGAAAATTGAAGGACTAATGAGGGAGAACTTTGCCACCACTAAGGAAGGAAATATTGAAGAAGGAGGGAACAACAGACAGAGGAAAATGGAAAGTGATAGGAAAAGACAAGAGGCCAGGTGGTCTTTTCCCCCTGAAAATTGGTTCAAGGCCAACTTGAATAGGGCTGCTAAAGGGAACCCAGGACCTGCGGGTAGTGGAGGCATCATCAGAAATAGCTATGGGGGAGGGATTGTGGCATTTTCCTACCCACTTAGACATAAGACAAACCATTTTGTTGAAGCCAGTGCTACCAGCCACATTGTTCAACTGGCCCTAGCTTCTAGGTTTGAGAACTTATGGCTGGAGGGGGACTCATTAAACCTCATTAATTGTCTCAATGGTCATGCTAAGCCTTTGTGCACCATTGTGAATATAATAGAGGTATTAAAGTCTAACCTAAGAAAGTTTAACAGAACCCACATTAGCCATGTGTACAGGGAGGCCAATTCAGCTGCCAATTGGTTTGCTAATGAAGTGGTCACCAAGAACATGGAGATAACGTGGCATGTCAGTGACATTTTTCTGACGGCAATAAATAATTTATTATTGCAAGACTACATCCAAGGAAGTACTAGAAAAACCCAAAATAAATGATGAAAAGATTTGCAAGATTGCATGTAGGAGGGGGAGTTATTAAAAATCATGCAACACTCTTTTCAAAATATAATAGCGTGTACGTATGACATGTTTTAAGGGTTGTTTTGTGTACTACCATTAATACTGGTATTTACAAAAACATTTTAGAGTTTCATAGCTTCAAGAAGGCCAAGCTCTATAATAAATCTGTGAGTAGGTGGGGGCTTTTAGTATCAAAGGAAACCATGGTGGGAGAGAGAAATAGGAGGGAGCCATTGGGAGAGGAGAGGAATTGGAAGGAGAAACTGAAGGTTTGGCACAAATTGGAAAAGGGTAGAATTTCTCGATTCCTAGAGAAGCTCCATGGTTTTGATGTGAGGATAACCAAGGTTATGGTGGACTCTTGGAAAAATGAAAGAGTCAAAATCGATGGGGTCTCCCACCACATCAATGCGGAATTGATAGCCTGGGTTGCTGAAATCCCTCTGGAAGGGACCAATTTTTTTAGAGATAAGAAAATGTCATCAAATGCTATCAAGGTTTTTGCAAAGGATGAAAAGGAGCTAAATAAGCTTGTCACAGTGGAGATGTACTATGAGATGGTGTCAATCAATAAGCTATGGAGGTATGTTCTCAGGATCATCATTGAGTATATTTCCTTGGACCCCAGATTTGATAAGATAAGAAAACATCATCTTGTCTTGCTTAATCACTCTAGGCATAAAATCAAAAATCTCTTTTCCTTTTTATCTCTTCACCTCCATGAGCAAGGGTATTGAGGGTTTCAAGAGGAAACCCATTGTTAATCCTGCTCTTCACGAGGGATTACTCCTCCTGGTTTATGAGTATCTAAAGGCTCAAACTAGGGGAAAATTCCTTGGTGATGCTGGGTGTCCTTCCTGTAGGGCCCATTTGTCGTTGCACTAAAAGCCATCACTGTTAGTGAACATGGAACACCACATAATTAACCACCTGTGGGCAAGGGAGCGCGTCGCATCACCCAAAAATCTCCCCCTTGACATGCATACCAGGTGCTTATGCGGGTCGGGAAGGCACCGAGGAGATTTGAACCCATGACCAAGCCAAAACCAGGCTCTGATACCAATTGTAGGGCCCATTTTCCATTGCACCAAAAGCCATGACTGTTAGTGAACATGGAAAACCACATAATTAACCAACTATGGGTAGGGGAGCACGTCGCATCACCCAACACTTCCAAGGAGACCGAGAGCTCGGATTTCGATGATGTGCGGAGCATAAAATCGGAGGAAGAGGAGTCCAAATCCAAAGAAGAAAGGAAACCCTCTGGTCACATTTCCTGCAGAAAGAGCCCGAGAGGTTTACCCCTCATTCTCCCTAAGCTTGAGCTTCAAGAGGAGGAGGAGGATAATGAGGATGACGAGGGCACAGATTCAGAGGAAGAGGAAAAGAAGAGGATGATGAGAAGGAGGAGAAGAAGGGGAGCAAAAGTGAAAAGGTGGAGGAGGATTCTACTGATGTGTCAGGGAATCCTAAGAAAAGGAAAGCATATGAGGCTTTTGACACCAAAGACTAGATTCTTGATATTCCTAGCCCTGGCCCCACTTCCTCCCTAACTGTAGACATTCTGGGAAAAGAGAGTGGGGAGGTGATAAAAAAAAATAGGAGGAGGTCTTGGAGGAATTTTAATTCAAATAAAGCCAAATTGGGGATTGTCAGGGAGTCTTTGAATATTCAAGTGATGGAGGACATTGATGGCAGAACCCATTATGATGATCTCATTGATCCTAGTCTGGTTGTGATCTCAGATAATGCAAGGGAAACTAGGCTTAACCTTTTGAACAACACTAGGAAAAATATGATAGACAATTTCCGGTCTATCAAATGGTTGCTCCATGAAATTAAAGAACTTAAAGGGAGAAGAAGCTAGGAAGGTGACAAAAAAAGAGGCAGCAACCAGGGGCAAAATGAAGAGGACAAAAGCTAGGACCAACAACTTTTCAATGTCCTAGATCACAAGGCCATCTAGGACGATAGAATCGCTAAAAGTTGAACAAAGAGTCCAAAAGATGGAGGTCTTCCACCAAAACTTGGCAAATCAGGTGATAGATAGCTTTGAATACCTTGAATGGAAATATCAACAGCCTAGGTGAATCACTGATTAGTGTTGGATTTGGTGTGGAGACTCTCAAGAAGTTCAACCTGGAAAGTGGGCAGGCTAAGGATTATCTGAAAGAAACTAGGGAACAGGTGGATGCTCAGAACTAGGACCAGGAGGACACAGACAACATGAAGACCATAAAAGCTACAGAATCCCTGGAGGTTCTTGATAAAGAGAATTGATAGTTAGGTTGTTGCTTTGCTCTTTCCTAGTATAGCTGGTCCTTTCTTTTGCTAGTTTTTTGTTCCTGGCCGCGGGACAGTTTTATGTTTGGCTTTTGATAAGCTGTTTCATTTATGTTGGACATTACTAAATGTTTCTATTTTTGATATGCTGTAATACTTCCAAGTTTTAGGATCCCTGTAAAACCTATTTTACTTAATCAAATTTTTTTTGTCTTATTAACATGTGTTATATATCTTTTACTTATTACAACACTCTTTGAGACTCTGTGCAAATCCTTTCCCATTTCATTTTTGTTAGGAGTCATGGGCATCAAAGACAGGGTCAAACACAACAGAGGCCAGAGATATGTATGTAGATTCTTAGTGGAAGTCCCCTTGTGGTTTCAATTTGGGTTGCTTGTGTGTGTGAAAGAAATACCTAATGTATACTCTACAATTCCAACATTTAAATGCTTACCATATAGGTTGTATCTCATACCAACATTGATTCATCGGTGCTTGTAGCTCCTACTAGCATAGGAGATCTATCTCAGGCTATAGTACATTTTTTATTTTTTTACTCTATTTGTAATCCCTAATGTCGCTCTATAATGCTAACATTATATCGCTTATCATACAAGCTGTGCCTCATACCATCATTGATTCATCAATGCTTGTACCTCTTGTTAGCATGGGAGATCTAGCTCAAGCTATAGTACATTTTTTTACTCTATTTGTAATCCCTAATACCACTCTATAATGCTAAGATTTTATCACTTATTATACAGGTTGTGCCTCATATCAGCATTGATTCATCAGTGCTTGTACCTCCTACTAGTATGAGAGATCTGGCTCAGGCTACAATAAGTTTTTTTTTTTTTTTTTTTACTCTATCTGTAATTCCTAATGCCACTCTATAATGTTAACATTTTATCACTTATCATACAGCTTTTTCCTCATACCATCATTGATTCATTAGTGATTGTACCTCCTGCTAGCATAAGAGATCTAGCTCAGTTGCAGTACATTTCTTTTTATACTCTATTTGTAATCCCTAATACCACTCTATAATGCTAACATTTTGTTGCTTATTATACAGGTTGTGCTTCATACTGACATTGATTCATTAGTGCTTGTACCTCCTACTAGCATAGGAGATCTAGCTTAGGTTATAGTACATTTTTTGTTTTTTAATTCTATTTGTAATCCCTAATGCCACTCTATAATGCTAACATTTTATCGCTTATCATATAGGTTGTGCCTCTTGTGAGAATTGATTCATTGGTAGTTGCGTCTCCCATCGTCACTCTACCTTATCATTTTGTGAGGAACCCCACCCATCAACGAAGGAGCCCATTATGGCTATCATTCAGTCCAACTATGGGACAAAGGGATGAGGTAATAAACAACTCAACTATCCACAATTTAGAACCCAATTTCTAGTTATTTTCATATTACTTATAGATAAGATATTTGATAATGTATTTTAATTTTTCTTCTACAAACACTTGGCGAGCCACAAATTGCATCAAAAAGGCTCAATTTTGATGATTCTGCACAATCATAGATATTGATAGTATATACATATGTGGTTGTGGTCATCACATGACATTGACATATATTCAACTTTTATATTATATATATCCAAGATTTGTATTATGCACATTCAATATTCATATTGTACACATTCAACATTTTTCAGGTATTCAACTTTTGTATTGTATATATTCAATATTTGTATTGTGCACATTTGACATTTCTATTATACACATTCGACATTTGTTAGGTAATCGACTTTTGTATTGTACTGATGAGACATAACATTTTTTTGTAACTATATGATTGATATGACATTAATTTTTATTTTTTTTGATATACATTAAACTTGGATTTCCATCGAACTTGTTCAATGTGTGTATACAAACTTGTATTTCAACTTACTTTCTTGCAATTAATCAAACACATGAATGTTCGTTATTTTATATCAAAAAATAGCATGTTTATCAAATTCATTATAACATGTAATCACATGTCACTTATTTTAATGTAATAAGACATGAAAAGTAAAAATGTGTCATGATTTTGTATTTGTGTCAAAGAGCACAGCTTGATAGTGCATAGAGACCCTTAGGGACACTTCTATTTATTATGGTTGATATCGTCAGAGGGACATTATGGTTGAAATGAGGTTGGTCCTAGGCTAAACCCGACCAACCAGAGCTAACAGAGTAGACAATTCAATCCTAGGACCGACGGTTTGAAATATACACAACCTTGCTCTTTTTAACTAGGTAACATTACAACTTTTGGCAATAGGCGAGATACAGATGCAAAATCCAAAAAATGTTGAATCTCTAAAAGATGAGATAAGTTTTTGTAGGCCTAGATAACACGATCATGTAGCACCTAACAGTTCATCAATACCTTACACAAGCTAAGAGAAATTCTTGATCAAAGATTGCAACCCGATGATGCGTAGAGACCCTTAGGGACACTTCCATTTAGTGTGGTCAATATCATTGGAGGGACATTGTGTTTGAAACGAGGTTGGTCCTAGCCTAAACTAGACAACCCTAAGCTAATGGAGCTACTGTGAATTGCTAGGAAAAGCCAAAATTGTTGATTAGGTCCCAAGTTGGTCAAAAGTTGCTCAATGAGCCAAAAGTTGTTGAATGGGTTAAAAGTTGTTAGGGATGGGAAACTAAGGTATTAGATTAATACATCCTAGGAATCTTAACTAGGGGCCTACAATAGTCCTAGATGGACCCACTTGACCAAAAGATGTCAAGAGAAAAAATTGCTCAAAAGTTGCAAAGTTGCTCAAAAAGTTGCTTGAGCAACTTTTGCTATATTTGCAAAAAGTTGCAAATTGACCCTATGTTAAACTTAACCACAAACCTTACCTATGGTAAAAACCTAACCCTAACACTTTGTGGGCCCTATTGACCTCATGATGACATCATCATCATGCCTTGTACCAATTAGAGGGCTATTTTAAGCCTAAAAAGGGGTGACATCACTTGGTGCAGGGCACCCTAACCATCTCTATGGAATCTAGAGTCATTTAGGTTTTTATGCCATGCTAGATTAGGATATTAGTTGTTTCATTTCATGTTGTTAGATTTTCTATTAAGGTCATGTTGACTAAGTTCTTGTTTAAGCATTATGGGTCATAGTGAATCAAAAGTGGGAAAATGCCATGCAAGGGCATAAATGGAGTATAATGTAGTATTAAAAGGTCATAATAAGCTTTTAAACCTATTTAGGGTGTCTAGCAAGCATGAGAATTCATAAAATACAAAATATGCAAAAAAAAATGTAAAATTGTCAACAGTTGCAATCAACAATTTTTTTGCAAGATGTCAAGTTTTAGAAGGTGAACAGTCATCCACCTTGAATGAACTCTTAAAGGAGGTGAAAATTCATGTTTTAATATAAAATATTGTAATCTCATGTCAAGAGATATAGAAAAATAAATGCGGAGAAGAGAAATGAATGGATAGTGTTTGGTCTTGAATAAGAAATTAGTTATTTGTGAAGTTATGCTAACATATTGGTATCTCAATTACAATCCTCATATCTCCTCTCCTACCAAATGGTTTTGGTGACTCATAAAATCCCTCTTTCATGATAATGAATCTTGAATCACTACTAAGTTTTGCATGTATGTCTGACATTTCTGATTATGGGTATGACTCTTTGTGTTCACATTTTGAGTAGTAAATGTGAAATTTTGAATTAAGTGGTTATAGTTGTTGCATGTTATCTATATATCAAGTAGAGGAAGATTTAAAGGTTCATTCTGGTTGTTTTATTTTTCCATCTAATGAGTGAAACCATACCTTTGTTTCTTATTATGGATATGGTTGTGAAATCAACAAATTACTTGCTGCTGTAATTAATCACAGTGAATCAACACTCTTAGAAAAAATGTGACAGTGGTAGATGTGATTAGTTAGGATTTTGTAGAACCATTTTAAAGCTAAGTTGACACCTTATCTTGTTTCTTGTAATGGAGAAGCCTGTGAATCAACAAGTTGATGTTGCATGTATTAATAGTAAATCAACAATTTGAAAATAAAGAAAACATGAAAGAAGTTAGTGTATGGTCTACATAAAGGTTTAGAAGATTGTGTTTATTCATAGGAGGTCTGTAATGGGCACCCCTGGATGTCCAAAAAACTAAACCAAATTGCTGAAAGGAATTATGTCAAACAGTTTGCATTCAACTTCTTATTTCTTCGTTTAATGTTTTAAACCCCTTATAACTTCGAAAATCAAACGTTTATTTGTTTGTTGTGTTTCATGCATGGAATTGGTATCATACAACATAAGAAAGAAAGAAACTACAATGATATGCAAAGTGGAAATGAACTATTGCTAATAAAATGTTATTTTCAGAATTCATAAAACCAAATACATGGCAGATTTATCATCTCACTAATTACTTCAGCAGTATTGACATAATACTCCAGCCCATGCTTTCGAATTTACTGCTACAATACTTTGTCTTTCAATCAGTCCACTACCTTCATAATACCATTCCCTCAAAGCGGCATAAGCGTCGGACAAGTAGTGAAGAAGATATGAGCAAAATACCAAATCTGCCTATAGCCGAAAATGCAACTAAACTGCTTGATAATGAAGCCAATAACAAAGAATTCCAAAGGCCAAACCCCAAGGGAATGATGTCTAGAATGTTACAAGAGAGGATAGATGTCCTCAAATGCCAAGAACGGAGCTGCAACTCACACACCAATTTCTTCTCATATTCAACCTGCCTAATGAAGCCACAAATGCTCCCTTTTATTCTATTTCCAAGGCTCTGCTCAACTCATATGGGCAATGTGGGATAAAAGATGTGTAATATATAAAACATATATTAAAATACCCCTTATGTCTCCCTTGGGTACAAATCACCATAAAATAAATATTAAAGTAACACTTTAATATTTTACAATTAAATTAGACGTTACTTTAATAAAACTTCAGGCATTAAAATGTATTAGCAATCGGACTCCGAATAATGTGAGTGATAGCTCATCGAAAAGCTCTCACCAAGGAGTATCGAATCCAATCACCAAAATTGACCTGCACTGTGTCCTGCCGATTTACTAAAAATAGTAAGTATGCCTGAAACTGAGTAAATCAACTTCGTTTTGGCCCAAACTGGAAATGACTAGGCCAAAACACTCCAGGATCCCATTAAAACCTTCGTTAGCCCTTGGGACCATGTAGAACAAGGCTAACGCACACACACTTGGTCAACTGCTAAAATGGGGACATTACAAGGTCGAAGAACTATTTGGAAGTGAAGAAAAGGTGAGATATTGGAGTTTAGGAACCAATCATTGTAGTCAACAAGGACACCCTCATCAATACAAGGGTTTGAAAGTTTAACCATTTACTCCAAGATAAGGAGCCCGAGAATCAACATTTTGAAGACTTTCAATAAGAAGAGTTTGATTCCTTACGTATTTCCAAAGGAAGGGTTACAAGGAAGAGCCTCCTTAGGTATGTTTAGGGGAATTGGTGTTTGAAGCCCACCAAGGGATATAGAACCTTGTGAATGTTTGGAAATCAATTAGTTGGCAATGAGTTAAGTCTTTTGGAAGATTATTGGATATGGTGTTGATAAAGGTCCTGGAGGGTGTAAGGTGGTGGAGGTGTGAGAGTAAGTGTTGGGGTTTTGGTGAAGGTATAGGTACACATATTTGGATTAGGTGAGGTGGCATAAGGAATAGGTCAATCACCCAGTCTTTAACCTTGGAGAATCCTAAGGGGTAACATATGATATGCTTGGTAGGCTTGGAAGAAGTCTAGTTGTTAGTATTAGTAAGTGAAGAACATAATAGTTATCACCTCCTCCTTGCATCACATCATGTAACAGTAAGGAAACGGTCCAAAACCAACAAAAAAAGAATATATGACATACAAATATGCACATGTTACATGTTTTCTCTCTATTTTTTATATACAAAATTCAGCATCTAAATATGCACATGCGACATCTCTTATTGGATTTTTATACAAAATATGGCATACAAAGATTGACATGTTACATGTCTTCTCTTTTTTATATACAAAATTTGACATCTACATATGCACATTACTATGAAGTTGCAATATTTTTCATAACACACACACACACACACACACACACACACACACACACACACACAATTTTCAAAATTATTCTACCATATGTAGAATGATTTGGCTATATAGCACACAATCAATCAAGGGAACCTTTTGGATCAACTCTAACCCTTATTGTATCAAGTATTGCCTCATGATCAGATTCACATAGTTTCCACAACTTCTTGTTAAGATGCCTACCATGATATAGTATCAATTGAATATTTGTTACAACAATAAGGTTAGATTAATGAAGAATATGTTTGTGTGTCTCGAAATCCTTAAATAGCCACATGGTAGATTTCTTGATAGGGTACCTACATTTAATTGTAAAGACAATTAAAGTTAGAATTTCAATACATTATAAATGAAAAATTGACTTAAATAGATATTCATGGTAGCCTAGGAAAAAAAAATATTACCTTCTAAGCCATGTTCCTATCACAATGACGATTCCTATTAGGTACTCAATATCCTCACCATTAATGACTATAGCTATTAGTTTCTTTTTGGGATCAATACACCAACATATAAAGTAATATGTTCCTTCATCACTATTCTCATATGCAATAACTGCATATACATGACCTGCATTATATATAAGAATAATTTAGTGGAAAAATTGTTCAAGTAATCTATTTTAACCAAGTATTAAATTGATAACTTAGTACCTAGTTCAACTAGGTTAGAGACACACTCAAAATCTATTGATGCTTCAACTTGGTTTAGTTGTAGTGCTATATGAAGTTGATATGAATCAATTGGGTGCAAAGGTCTATAAGACCATTGGTCAACCCACTCTTTTGATTCACATTCATTCCATAAATGATGCATACACAAAGAGAAAAAGCATGCAAGCTTTCTAGTATGAATACCTAGTGAGGTTGCATCTGAACTTTGAAATGAATTCATCTCACTTGATCCTATAAGTGTACAACAATCTTACAAATTTTCAATGTTAGGTTGACATATCAACCAAAAATATCAAGAAACCATAGACTTACCTTTATTATCTGGTCCCATCATAGAATTGCACCATTGGATAATTATTTCAACATTTTCTAATATTGCATCACTTTCATATTTTAATTTCTCTCTAATAAGGGCTCTTTTCACACATGTTCTAGCACCATCATGCTCTCCCTTTCCATGTCCTACCAAAATGAAATTACAAAAATGTTGCACTCCGCTTATCACATGCATCCTACTCAACCAATAGAACATCCTTGCATTCTTGAATTGTGTGGTGCAATCATTGGACCATATAATGTGTTGATTGTATCTTTCATATCTTTCCATCAAATTGTCATAGAAAACTCCAAAACATCCTTGCACAAAATCTAATGAATGAGTTTGATCATCATTGATAAAGAAGTGATACTCTCTTAATATTTCTCTATCATCCTCAGTGCTATCATGTGCATGAATAAATGCTATGTGTACAAAAATTAACACTTGTATAGAGTTGTAATACATTGGTTGCACTTCATCTTGAGGTTTTAGTGTATAGTTTTCAGTGAAGTCAACAACCGACACAATTATACCCAACGGAAAAGTGTCTTTACACATTTTTAAATTTCTTATCTAACCATCTAGCTCTATGTGTATGACCTATGTAGTCATAAACTATTTTCTCTTGAAATAATTTCATAAAATCAGTGACACATACATCACTTTTCACTAATTCATACCTCTTTAATTCTTTTCCATCTTTAACGCCATATATAACTGATTTGTACTTTACAAGAAAACCTAATGCCTTACTAATTTCATGTGTGTTGTCTAGATGTAGGCATCTATGCAACTTTTGTAAACCACCATATTGAGGGTAAAAACCTTTCAAACACATGGTCTTATAATAAATGCACCCATTATCTCGTTTACATAACAAACAGTTGCAATAAATTCTCTAGGTGACTTGGGAAGTAATTGTAGACCACATTCCTGCAATATTTTGTTAGTATGAAAACTACAACATGTATAATGATAAACATCATAATGCATGAGAAAATCAACATGAACCCTACAAAAACATGTAGTTTGTGTATGATTTATCTTAACATAGAATGGTTTTGTCATCTCAAAAAACCTTTAACTCATTTCAATTTGAGGAAATCTTTGAAGAAACATTTCATAAAATTGCGTTTGAGTCATATCCAAAAAAATGTGTTGGTTTAAATAAGTATTTTCTATTTGTACTTTACTTAAGTTTACTTAGGATAATGCATATTCATATTAGTTGTCGTGTAGACACTTAGGAGTTTGCATATTCATATGAGTTGTCATGTAGACATAATAGTTGTTTGCACTCCAATTAAGCACATGTTGTCTACTACATCTCTTTATGAGATACACCTTTTCATTCTTATCCTCTCATTGTTACACATACGTTCATGAGCAATGGAGGATAATCCACTCTTGGTGGACATGTGCTTAGTTGTTATGCTTATCTCTTTTCTGACTCCTAGTCATATCAGTTGCCTTTATATACAAGGCACTTCCTTGATGTATTTATCCAATTATTTGATATCTAGTTATCTAATATCCAATCATCTAATATCCATTCTCATTTTATCATCATTTGTCTCTCTTGTGCTATCTATTGATCTTGTTGATCTTGGCATTGAATTATTGCTTTAAGCAAATTCTTACATGGTATCAGAGCTATACCAAATTCTTACATGGTATTAGAGCTATACCAAATTCTTACATGGAATTAGAGCTATACTAAATTCTTATATGATATTAGAGCCATAGGAGTTTCATTGCATAGCCATTGGAGATATTTTTTTTTATTGGTCAAGATTGGAGCTTGTTGGTGCAAATCAGATATTGGTATCACATTTAGAAGGTCAAAAAGCCCCCAAATCAACTTTTATTTCATCAAAATTAGACATTTGAGGTGAAATCTAGAGTCATTTGATTTTTGGAGGTGCAATGGCGGTGATTCCGGAAAAATAATTTCAGAGGTGATTTTCAAACAACAATATCTTCCTCATATGGACTCCTTTTTTTGAGAAATGTTTTTTTTGTTTTAGGGTAGAATTTCATGATCTACACATTGGTGCAAGTTGTTTGTGATCTCTGTTCTTGAATTTTTTTGAAAATTACCAATTCAAAATTTTACAATTTTAGAGGCTTTGTTCAGGCTCATATGGACACAAATTTAGGTGCTATTTTTTTTTGAAAGTGCATAATTTTTATCCACTTTCCAGATCTGATATCACTTTGGAGTAATTTTTAGTGGACATAGTACTTTCAACATTTGGTCATTTTTGGCCTATTTTGGCACTTGTAATTAATTAGATCTTTGAGAGGTCTTGTTTCTCATCTTGTTGAGTCATATATAGCTTCATATTTTTAGTTGTAAATATCAAAAATTAGAAGTCCACTTTAGCCCAAAATTGGCAAGTGGACATTGTAAATGCACTATATATAAAGTGCCAAAAGCATCACTTTTGGGTGGGGATTCTTTGATTGAGTGAAAATGGGGGGTGTGTCTTGTGTTCTTGTCTCTCTCTCTTTGCTCTTTTAATTTTTTGCATCATGGGTTCACCTAAAAATCCACTTTTAACTTCACACAATTATACTACATGGAAAGATATTGTATGGAGTAGACTAATAGAAAAAGGTTTAAATCTATATGTTGATGGTACAATTGTAAAACCCACTGATGTTGATGCACAAGTTGATTGGAAAGTTAAATACAACAAGGCTTTATGAATTATTAGGAGTTGTGTTCATAGAGATCTTTTCTTCCACATTTCTAGCTTTAAGGATGCCAAGGGTGCTTGGGACAAACTTGAAGGGTTGCATGGTAAGGTGGATGAGGAAAAGGGATTCCAAATTGAGGATGATCTACTTCTCTTGGATCCTAAGAATTTTGACACAATTCAAGACATTGTCAACAAACTAATGAATTGAGAACACTACTTAAGGATTGTGGTTATCCCATGAAGGATGATAGATTGATTCATCACATCTTGAAGAGGCTACCTTTAGAGTATGCATCTTTTGTTTTGAGTTACAACACTCACAAGTTGACCATGGGAAGTGCCTTCACCAAGCCTTCATTTGATGCATTTGCATAAATGTTGATGTTGGAACAACCCAAGTTGATAGATATAGGAATTCTGAAGTCATCAAAGTCTAAAGCATTGGTGGCTAGTAATGAGAACCAAAAAAATCAAGGTGGAAATTTTTTTACCAACAAAAAAAGAGAGCAGTGGAAGCCAAAATCACAATCAGAGACACAACAATCTTCTTTCTTATAACAAGGTAATTCTTCCTCCAACAAGAAGGGAAACAACAACAAGAAGAATAAACTATTTTGTGCATATTGCAAGAAATCAAATCATGATGAGCATCATTGCAAGACTAATATAATAGATGAGTTGGACAACTTAGGAAGAACAAAAACAATGTGCCAAAAGCTTCCAAGGATTCAAATCCATCCACTTCAAAGGAAAAAAGACAAGCACTTATGGCAAGTTAAGTTCTTCATGGGAATGGATTCTTGACTTGGGTGCCTCACATTATATGGGTTCTTTAAAAGGACATTTTTCTTCATTGGAGCAATCTAAGGTACCTCACATCTTTGTAGGGAATGATACACAAGTGGAAGTTGAAGGGAAAGGACAAGTTGAGATAGAAAATGGAGAGTTCAAAGATGTTCTCTACGTTCCTCACCTTAGCACCAATCTCCTTCAATTTACCAAATCACACACTATGGAGGTTGAAATAAAGTTGAGTTCCTTCCTGATTAAGTAAGGGTGCAAAATCTTAAGGATGATTCATTGAATGTAACATGGGTAATGTTAATCATGACACAAGGCTTTATTTTTTCTCCCACTTTGTGCCTAACTCTCCTTCACATGCCTTGTTGACACATTCACAATCACAAAGTAAATTCTAGGATGAGCGATATGGACATCTTGCCTTTCGCTATCTTCATCAACTTAGCTCAAAAAATATGGTCAAAGGTCTACCTACACTCAACTTTTCTAAAGGTGAATGTTCAACTTGTTCAATGGATATGCATCTAGAAGAGAATTTTGACAAAGGGAAGTCTTGGAGAGTATTATTTGTTCTTGAGTTGGTTCACACTATTCTAGCAAGCCCTTTTTTAGTGACATTAGTTAGCAAGTGTTGCTATGTTCTCACTTTCATTGATGACTTTTCACACTACAAATGAGTCTAATTTCTTGATTACAAGAATGAAGTGTTTGATAAGTTTCTAGCCTTCAAGAGTAATGTTGAGAAGCAATCAAGTAAAGCCATCAAGGTTCTTTGTATGGACAATGAAAGTAGATATGTGAACTCAAGACATAGAGAATTTTGTAAAACTGAGGGTATTGATCTTAAGAATCCTATACCATTTAGTCCACAAAAGACAAGTGTTGTAGCAATGAGGATTAGAACTCTTAAGTCAATGGAAAGTTGCATGATTCAAGCTAAGTCTCTTGATCCATCACTTGAGGTAGAAGCTATAAGTAGTGCCAATAAAATCCTTAATAGATCTCGTCATAATCTCTCAGATGGAATGACTCCTTTTGAGCCATGGTGCGAAAGAAAACTAGTTGTGAAACACTTCAGAGTTTTTGGTTGTCCATCATGGGAACACACATCTTCAAGGGAATGCAAGGCACCACCACCAAGGCCTTGTACTTTCATTGAATATGAAGAAAGTGTTAAGGCATATAGACTTTTGGATCCTGAGACTCATGAGATATTCATAGAGAGGAATGTTCACTTTGAGGAAAGTTCACCTAGCTTATCCTCTAATCCTCTCCATACCCCATACATTGTGGAAACTAATAGTGACAAAAGTGATATTGATTTAGCAAGATCATTTGTGGAGGATTCTTTTAACAGACAAAGAACGTGATCAAAACATTAGAAAATTCCACATGCATACATTGCTATAGTGATAGGTCCATGTAATTCAGTACAGTTGGGTACACCTTGTCTTCTAGTTTCAGCAGCAGGGGATGACTACTTGACAGACATTTCAAGTTTTTTGGTGGAGTCCTACGTAGAAGATTTGGGAGACATTATTGATGATATACATCTTCTCTTTGACAAAGAAGATCCTTCTTTAGTTGTTGTGAGGGAACACTCTGACCCTCTTGTCCATTCTCTACATGATGAGTCTTACAAGGTTGATATGATTGTGGATCCTTATGTACAAAAATTGTAGGAGGTTTCTTTATCATTTGAGGAGACAATTGGCTCTTTGGGATATGTTTTACATCCATCCTTGCTAGATCTGAACTTGTTCTCTTTAGCAGTATTGGTAGGGGTGACCATCCGTATCAACATAGGGATAGTTGAGCAATTTTTAGAGAAACCATTCATCTTCGGGATTCTTTCTACACATTGGGGAAGCATCTCATATGTACCTATGACATTATTTCTTCCTAAGGGGAGGAACATTATTCAGCAGTCATGGATAAGCTTCTACATTCATCTTGGAGCAGCTATCACTGATGGGCATTCTTCATTGTGGGGGGGCCTACCTTGTCTCCTTTCTTCTTCTACTTCTTCTCTCTTATGGGGGGACCCTTTCCTCTTCCGGGATTGTGTTATTCTCATACTTCTCTATTGTATATAAATTATGTATGTTGTAATGGGGGGATCTTAATTACTCCATCCATCCATGCATTTTGTTTTTTCATCTCTCTTTTTGGGGGAGGATTTTTCCCATGAGGTTTTCTCTTTTTCTCCATTTTATGAGAGCTTGCATGATTTTTCATTTTGTACATGGGTACCTAACATAGCCTAGTGGTCGGGGCCCATCTTGCATTATTTTTAGCTTTTGTGAGCTTAACTATATTTCCCTAAGTTTCACTTAAGGGGGGCTATTGGTGTAAATAAGTATTTACTATTTACACTTTACTTAAGTTTACTTAGGATAATGCATATTCATATTAGTTGTCATGTAGACACCTAGGAGTTATTATATTCATATGAGTTGTCATGTAGATAATATACTTGTTTGTACTCCAATTGAGCACATGTTGTCTACTACATCTCTTTATGAGATACACCTTTGCATTCTTATCCTCTCAAATTTGCACATACATTCATGCACAATGGAGGATAACCCACTCTTGGTGGACATGTGATTAGTTGTTATGCTTATCTCTTTGCCAAATCCTTGTCATATCAGTTGCTTTTATATACAAGGCACTTCTTTGATGTATTTATCCAATTATCTGATATCCAATCATTTGATATCCATTCTCATTTGATCATCATTTGTCTCCCTTGTGCTATCTACTGAGCTTCTTGATTTTGGTGTTGAATTATTGCCCTAGGAAAATTCTTACATGGTATCAGAGCTATACCAAATTATTACAAAATGTTTTGCATGTGGCTCACAGTTTTTTTTCCAATTCAACTTTTGACACCATCTTTTTGGTTTAGTGAAGCCCTTGTGTTTTCACACCAAAATTTTTCTATTAATGTTCTTAGTGCATCAACAATAACTTTATCCTTACATGGGAGTCTACCTTGGAATGGCCAAAAAGAAGTTTCATTAGAATTCTCAATTTTCTCTCTCCTCACTAAGGCTTTGACTAACGTTGTTCTACTTATCCTTAATGATTTACTTGTTTTGCTTACCATATGAGTTTTTGCCATTTCCTTTCCCATTATGGTTGATGTGAGGACCTATCAAGTTGTATTAGCATCTTTAGTGTGTTCTTTCGAATCAATGGATTTGTATGAATCAAAGAGATTTCTAATAATTATTCTTTCACTAATATTTTCAGATATTCTTAATCCCAAAATTCTCATTGTCTCTCTAATTTTTAGATTTTTAACCATTTCAACAAGTTAGCATCTTCTATTTTGATTTAAAATTTCAAAATAGCTATCCAAAATATTTCAAACAATTCTCCTACAATTTGTTTTTGACATTTTATCATGCATTGGCTTCAAAATATTTTCATCAATGTCAATTAGAAACTTTGGTTTTCTACAAGTTATTCTAGGAGATGTTGATGTATCTGCATGCTCTATATTTTCATTGCTTACATCATGTGCATTCATCATTTTAACTTGAGATGTCACATTAGGGGCATCAAGTGAAGTAAGTGTATTTGTTATAATCATTTCAATTGGGGTATGTTAAAAATTTTCATTTGTCAAATTACGTGCATTTTTGATATCAATATAAACATGTAGATTTTGATCACTTACAATGGAGGCATTTGATGATGTACCTTTACATAATCTCCTCGTACACTCCCTTGTTCTTGTCTTTGTTGCCTCTCATTTTTAAATCATTCCTCTCTTGTTCTTTCATGTGATTGTAGATGCCAATTACTCTGCATACAATAACATGAATAAAATAAACAATAAGCTACTAACACGATTATTTTATGCTCAATCATAAGGTACTAACATAAAATAAGATGATGGGATGGAGACAAGGATTGGGGGATATGATAGACACTTTTTATTAGAATACATAACTTCATCTCTCTCTCTCTCTCTCTCTCTCTCTCTCTCTCTCTCTCTCTCTCTCTCTCTCAATCTAACCCTGTGAAGTAGTAATACAAAGCCCGATTGGGTTTTGAATGCATTTTATATTTTCATAACCCGATTGGGTTATGGCTTGGTGGTAGCCTAGGAAAATGACCCAAAGGCTTGGGAGGCTATTTTCCCTCCATTTTTTTCCTTTAGACATTTTTTCATCTTCTAAGATGAATTCTTATCTTTTCCTTCATCAAGTTTTCTAATGGTGAAGTGGGTATCTCTAAAATCACTACCATAATCTTACACATCTTCTTAGCTTTCTAACCATATAATTTTTTTCTTTTCTTGGAAAATATTAACATTGTAAACTTTAATTTCTTTTACCAATGCCTTGACATCCCTCACATACATATGTCTACCATTTTTTTAATAACTTTTTATATACTTAACCAAATTCAAAATAAATTATATATTAATGTTCTAAACTTGATTCTATACACTTTAAGAAAAGTTTTCATTTTCGATTATTTTCATGCAAGTTATACTCAACACACGAACATGTACCAACATTTTAGGATATAGTCAATTCAATAATTCATAATTAAAAAAATACTCATCATAAAATTACAAAAAAATACACAACTTCTAGATATGACTCTTAACTATTATCGTACCAAAGGGATATGCAAGATACTAATTATAACTTGGTCTTTTGTGTTGCACACAAAGATAGCTATGTTATGTTTTCTAAAAAACTAGAAACTATTTTTTGTGTGTGCAAGGTTTGACCCACCTTATCTTATCCATTTTGTAAAAAACTCTAGTAGTTTAGAAAGTAGATTCAGAGTACTAAAATTTATATGTTTTACACATCTTGTCATTTTTAGTGGGTGACCCTCAAATGTCTCGTCCAAGTTCAAGTTTACTTGATTTCAAAAAAAAGGTGTCCACTTATACCCCTTTTTCTGTAAACCATATCGGTGCACTCACCCTGGCATGAACCAAATTACTCGGCCTCTGTTTTACTTGGTGTCAACTACAGTTCTTGAAAAACTTAGTAATCACTAGAGTACTTGGGCAACTCTAACTTTCTCAGTAATAACTATTGCTCGACACATAACTTGAAATATATACATTTATCAAATACTAAGCTCAGCCTATATAGGATGACTTGCTCATAGTGATGATCAAATAATCCTTCCTTGTGAATGACTAAGTATTTGATACTAATAAATAACATGACTGAGGGTTCAACATAATTATGCAAATTATCAATAGCCAAATTGAGTATCTATAGTAAAAGCCAATATAGAGCTAGATATATTTTGAGATTATGAATTAGAAAGAAGGGTTATGAAGAAGGAAAAAGGTCATTCTCGAGAAAGTTCAAAAAAATCCATGAATTTTTTATTTGTTTTATTTTGGAAGGTATGCCCATGGAATAATCACATATCTGTATATCTGAAAATTCATTGATTTTGACAAAGTACTTTGTTGATCTAGTAGGAATAGACTATGAAGCTTGAAGATCAAGGGATGACTCTCCTTTGATTTGTTTGCCAAGAGACCTTCCATTTCAAGTGGAGAAAAAAATTGTAGAATTAATTTTACTAAGAATTCATTAGAAGCTTCAAGATTTCTAGATTCAAGAAATTATAAATGTAACTCCATTTTGGAGGAGTTTCAAAAATTTATGTATTTATTTATAATAGATATTATTCGTTTCGTTTCTATTTTTACTCTCTACCAATAAAAATAAAGGTTACTAACAGTTTTAATATTTTATAAATATACATAAATTTATAAACATAAGCCATTAACAGATGTTTAAAAATTTATTAAACATGACAGGCTAACATAATTGTGCATTTGCATGCATAAGCATCTTGACTAGGAACAAATAATTAAACCCTTAGTAACTCTATGTCTCCATGCAGCTACTTAAATGTAATTTGTGCTTAAGTAGTTGCAATGTCCCCATGAAACCTTGTAATGAAAAATTGATAATTTAGAATCTATCCCTATCCTTTTGGAGCAGCCAATGATTATAATTTAGAAATAAGTTTTGAAATAAATGGATGCTAGAATAAGTAGCCGCTACTTATTAAGGAAAAAGACACATGACTGCATAAGATTTCTTTCCTAGTATTTATTGTCTCCTATTTTTTCTTTATAAATTTATATACTAAATATTTTATTTAAATGTTATATTTTAGATGTCTGCTATAAAATAAGCCAAAAACATTAGTAACTATGGGGCCATAAGCTACAAACATCAGTAACTATGGGGCCTCCAGCTCCACATATTGTTGTTAAAAAAGTTTAACGGCTACTACTAGCCAAATAAGCCTAGTAACTGCATGGGGACTTTCCCTAAGAAAGACATCTATAACATATTGATGCATCTTTAATATAAAATTTTACAAAACACAATAATTCTTTATCTTTATAAAGCTCAATGCATTTTTATATAAAAGTTAAAGGTTAATATATAAATTTCAAATTATTTTTGTTGAATGAGTATATAAGATTTGAGATTACTATTCTATAGTCTTTATGATAATATTACTTGATATAAAGATTAGCTATTAGTATATTGAAAAGTAAGTTTGTTTTATTGCATGCATGTCAAAAAGAAATATTACCCAAACTCTTATTATAGATAAAGATGGAACATTGTAAATTGGCAATTCGTATAGGCCTTAAATTAATAGAGAAAGTTACTACAAATTTTGAAATAAATGTTGATATCGAACAATTTTTTTTTTATAAGATATGACAATATTATTTCAAACTAACCTATAATAGCTAATTGACTTAAATTAAAGTAACTTATAAAACACAATTAAATAAAATAATTAGGAAGGGAAATAGTTAATAAGATATGGAAACATCATTTAAAAGTTATTGATAACAATTAATTAACCTAAATAAATAGTGAAAATAATAAATATTAAAAGTGGACTGAAAGCAATTGATAACAACTAATTATATTAAATTAGTAGTTGCAACATTAGCCAGAGTAATATAGATTGTATTATAAATAATGTAATAGTTTAATTGAAATTGAAAAAATAATGTTTTATTCAAATTCATTTATTAAATTTTTATTTAAAATAAATCAAGTGTAGAAAATAAGATATTCAACTTCATATTTGTTTGACTCAAATAAGATATGTATGTTTCAATTTCTTTTAAAGATTTTATTTTATGAAATGTCAAAATTTTATCTATTAAATCATTACAATATGTTATTTTATTATAAACTTATTATACTATTTATTGATTTTAGAAACAATCTTTCTTTACAATGTTTCCAATTTATCGATTTTAGAAACAATCTTTTTTTACAATGTTTCCAACGTATTGATTATAGAAACAATCTTTCTCTTCAGATTAATAAATTTTCTTTTTCTTTTTTAATTCATAAATGTAAAAAAGACCAAGCAAATCTACACTTGGTATGGTTTTTTATTTGATTCAAACTATTAAAAAAAAGAATAAAAATAAAAAATAATTGAATTTTAAAACTCAAAAATCACATTAAATGCAATAAATAAGTCATTCTAGCTCTCAACTTAGAACAAAGATTATGGATAAAAATTAAATATGATCAATAACCTATTTCATAACTTTGTCCACAATAAGTTTTAGAAGATATTATGCTAATGAAAATATTATTGCCAACTAAATGACATTGGTTGAAGATTTTTTGAGTGGAAATAACATGGTAATAAGCACAATATATTCGTGGAAGCTTTCTATTTTTGCTCTTCCTTTTTCAAAAAATTAAAAAAAAGTGTAAGTAAATGGAATCTCATAGTCCATATGGAAAAGGAGATCATGAGTACCCAG
Source organism: Cupressus sempervirens (assembly GCA_028749045.1). Lineage (NCBI taxonomy): Eukaryota > Viridiplantae > Streptophyta > Pinopsida > Cupressales > Cupressaceae > Cupressus > Cupressus sempervirens. The sequence continues at coordinate 562,422,099 of CM053786.1, read as the reverse complement.
ATTCATTTTTAAAAAATGAAAATAATAGTGAGTATGTTAACATTTGTTGTTATTACCTCCATTCTCAATGTTTCCATGTCTTAGTCATTGTATATTATATTACTTTTCTCCCTAATGTCAAGACACACATTTGATGTGGCTTCACAACACTCCGAAATAGTGTCAAACAATTGTAAGACATTCATATGAAATCGCTTCGATGACAACACTAAAACTTAATCAACAAATAACGAGAGACAAAAACTACACATATGCATTCACTCTAAGATTTCACCACTCTATCAATCATGAAACAAAATGATCTAAAATAACTTACCCAAAATAATGACTAGAATAGTTGCAAATGAATTTAATATCATTTTGGACAAACCTTAACATTGCAAACATATAATAAAAGCCCACAACTTGCAATGTAAATAAATGCAGATTTCAAGGGCAAATGGAAAATATTGAAACTTAAAAAGAGAAGAATAAACAAGATGTGATACAATGAAAGTAGTAAGGAAAAATACCTATCACTTGCACTAGAAAGAGGTGCAAGGGGTATGCCGATAGGTTTTATTAGAAAATAAAAATTGAAGAGATGTCAAATTAAAGGAAATATCTTAAATTGTTAGCATAGAATTAATATTTTGTATAGAATAGAGGCATATATACAATGAGTAATCTCTTTAGAGGTTTAAACATTGTACAACTTATGTACATTTGTTGAAATATTTTTTCAATTGTAAATGTAAAAGGATTGAAAATCATAAATGAAGCTTCATATTACTTAAGGAAGTGTATAAAAGGAAAGGTCTTCAACAAATGTTGTTCCTTAGGAATCATTCATTAGAAAGCTCCTTAAGTGCATCAACTGATAAGTAGGATATTTTTTCCATAGCAAGTCAAATAATGATATTTTTATCATGATTCAACTATGTAGGTTTTGAGTCAAGCTCATTGACCCATGTTTCATGAGTAGTGGCTCACAAGAACCATATATCATCAAAATGAATGGAACAATTAAAGAAATTATTGCATGTTTAGGTGATGCTAACAAATCAAAAACTTCCCATGAGGTCACACGTTCAATATTACATAAATTTGAGTATTTAACATGTAACCATGAGCATGAGAATGTCATAGATAGAAGTCAGATAAGATTTACGTGCACATTGAAACATGTTAGTTGTATGATATTGAGATAGCATATATTCCACTAAAATATATGATTAAGATTTTTTTGGAAGAAATGGTATTTAAAAAATAGTTTATTAATCTTCTCCCATTAATACAAGACCCATTAAAAGCTATTAATACCTATTGACATTAATTAATGGAAGGATAATATAGGAATATTATTTTTTTGTTATTCTTTCTAACTTGAATATAATACTAACAAGATCCATATTTGTCAAGAGTTGTGTAGTATCCACACTATATTCATTTAAATTATTCAATTTGATAATAACATTCAACACTAGTAGGTTATAGCCATAGACATTGAAACTAAAATACATGTTGGCTTGTAGATCTAGAAGGAAATGAATACAAATGATTGTTGTCTACTGTGGAGTCTGATAAGTTCCCAAGTGGGAGATTGTTAGTTTTCAGTGACTGATCAAGGAAGTACTATACATACTTCATAAATTCTTTGGGGCTCAAAAATTTGGGCCCTATTTTATCAAAATTTTGGGCCGACATGTAATTATTAATTATAGCCCTAAAGTAGTTTAATACTTATATAAAATGGCTTAGGGTTAAGGATTATTTTATAAAGTATGCACAAATTGGTTCTTGCACAACAGTATTGAGTTGTAAGGGATTACAAATTGTAATCAAGTTGTAATCACTGGATCATAAAATATTGGACTTGCTATATGGTGGACGTAGCCTAGGGTTTGGGTGAACCATGTTAAATCTTGGTGTCTTGTGTTCTTTTCTATGTGATCTATTATTTTAAAATATGCTTTATATTTTCATGTAATTGTTATTTCTGTCTAAAGTTTAATCCTAACAAGTGGTATCATAGCAAGGTTGTTTTTTAGTTATCCTTTATAGGAAAGTCTTAATGTTGAGTGGGAGTCTCACAGTTCAGTGGGAGCAATCACAGATGGGGGTAAGTTGAGGGTTGAAAAATTTAATGGGAAAAACTTTTAGTTATGAAAAATGCAAATGGAGGACTACCTTTATCAGAAGGATTTAAGAAATTCATTGGAAGGAAAAATCAAGAATCAACGATCTATGTCAAATGAAAAATGGGGTCTTTTAGATAGAAAGGTACTTAGAAGCATTCAATTATGCCTAGCACCATCGGTGGCATTTAATATTACAAAAGAAAAGATAATGGAAGAGTTGATGAAAACCCTAAAGAAATTCTATAAAAAACCCTTCGCTTCAAACAAGGTATTTCTCATGAAGCGTTTATTTAATATGAAAATGATAGAAGGTGGATATGTTGCGGATCATTTAAATGAGTTTAATACTATTACTAGTTAGTTATCTTCTGTGGGTATTAATTTTGATGAAGAAATTATGGCTCTCTTTATTTTGTGTTCTTTGCCTAAAAGTTGGAATGACATGGTAATGGCTGTGAGTAATTCTATTTCTAGATCTAATACCCTAAAATATGATGATGTAATCGGTGTTATTTTAAGTGAAGAAACTCATAGGAAAACCTCAGGTGGATCTACATCAGGAAGTGCTTTGAACACACAAAGTCAAGGTACAATAACTGAGAGAGGAAGTAATTCCAAAAATTGTGGGAAATCAAGAGGAAAGTCAAAGGGGAGGAGGTCTCAATCAAGAGGACCAAATGACCGCTGGTACTATGGTAAAATAGGGCATAAAAAGAAAGATTTTGGGCTCGAAATAAAACTGAAGACGATAAACTAGATGAAGGAAAGGACACAAATATGGTAAGTAACAAATTTGAAGGGGATGCTTTGCTTTTGTCTTTAGAAAGTGTTGATAATTCATGGGTTTTAGATTTCAATGCTTCATTTCATGCTACACCTCATAGAGGTTATTTCATTGATTATGTCCAATGGGATTTTGTACATGTTTATTTGGGGGATAATGAACCCTATTAAATTGTTGGAAAGGGAAAAATTAAGATTAAGTTGTGGAATGGAAATCATTGGCTACTACATGAGGTTAAACATGTTCAAAGGCTAAGTACGAATTTAATTTTAGCAAGGCAACTTAGTGATGAGGGTTGTGTAATTACTTTTAATGAAAAAATTAGAATGTTTCAAAAGGTTCCCTTATAGTAGCAAAAGGTCTAAAAGTAGGCACTTTATATCTTTGTACAAGTCATATTGTTCCTTCTACTTTAATTGTTTTGAACAAAAATGAATGTTTAGGAATAGTTGTTGCAGTCGAGCAGGGAGAACAAATAACTACTGTAAATTCTAATATAGTGTTGTGACATAAAAAACTTGGGCACATGAGTGAGAAAGGTATGAAAGTACTTCATTCAAAGAAAGTTCTACCAGGTCTGAAATGTGTTAATATAGATTTCTGTAAAAGTTGTGTGTATGGAAAACAAAAGAGAGTGAGTTTTGTGAAGACTGAAAAGGAAAATAAAAAGGAGAAATTAGAGCTTTTGAATACCAATGTATGAGAACCAACTCAAGTATCTTCCCTTGGTGGCTCTCATTATTATCTTACATTTATTGATGATGCAACTAGAAAAGTATAGATTTATTTCGATAGATAGAAATCTGATATATATTTCAAACTTTTAAGAAATGGAAATGCTTGGTTGAAAATGAGACTGGTAAGAAATAAAAATGTCTTAGATCTGATAGTGGTGGTGAGTATTGTAGTCATGAATTTGAAAATTATTTCTCCACTAATGGTATTCATAGATAGAAAATTGTTCGAATGACTCCACAAGAAAATGGAGTGGCTAAATGCATGAACAGGACTATAATGGAGTGTGCAAGGAGCATGCGGTTGGATGTTGTCTTGCCTTACACATGTGAGTAGAGGTTGTCAATACTATTGTATATTTGATTAATAGAGGTCTCTCTACTCCTTTGGTTTGTGGTATTCCAAAGGAAGCATGGATTGGTAAGATGATGAGTTATTCTTTTCTTAGAACCTTCAATTGTGAAGCATTTGCTCGTATAGATTATGAAAATAGAACCAATCTAGAAGCTAAGTCAAAGAAATGTTTATTTTTTGGATATGGTATTAATGAATTTGGTTATAGGCTTAGGGATTTTGAAAAATATAAAATTGTAAGAAGCAGGGATGTCATATTCAATGAGAAAGTGTTGTACAAAGATTTGTTGTAACAACATGACAAGAAAGAAGATGATTATGTAGTGATGGATTATACTCCAAAATATGATGTTCTATCCATACCTCGTGATGTGCAACAATCGCAACAACAAATACCACACACACTAGTGAATGTTAGACGGTCAACAAGTATGAGTAGACCTCTAGAAGGATTTTTTCCCTCTTTGTATTTTATTTTACTTACTAATGCTAGTGAACCTGAATGTTATGATGAAGCTATGTGGGTGGATACTAAGATTTAGTGGGAGTTTGCAATGAAATAAAAAATGGACTCTTTGTTGAGAAATAAGACTTGGGATTTATGAAAGTTACCGGCAGATAAAAAGACTTTATAGAATAAGTGGGTTTGCATGTTGAAAGGAGAGGAAGGAGGTAAAAAAAGATTTAAAGCTAGGTTAGTTGCAAAAGGATTTGCATAGAAAAAGTGCATCAATTTTGATGAGATATTTTCTCCTATTGTTAAAATGACTTCCATTCGTACTGTAGCTATTGAAGATTTACATTTGGAGTAGCTTGATGTTAAAACAAGCTTTCTTCATGGTGATTTAGATGAGGAGATATCTATGGCTCAGCCACAGGGATTTGAGGTCAAAGGTAATAACTTAGTGTGAAAATTGAAAAAAAAGTTTATATGGCAAAAAAGAAGCACCTTAGCAATGGTATCTAAAATTTGATATGTTTATGCACGAGCATGGATATAGTAGGTGTCATTCAAATGACTGCAAATATTTTAAGTGGTTGGATGATGACAGCTACATTATTTTATGTTTATATATTGATGATATACTTGTAGCTAGGTCTAACATGGATCACATTAAAGGGCTGGAATGCCAGTTAGCACATGCATTTGCTATGAAAGATTTGGGGGCAGCAAAACAAATCCTTGATATGAAAAATTGTAGGGATAGGAAGATCATAAAATTGATGCTATCTTAGGTTAATTATGTTGAGAAGTTGTTGCAATGTTTCTTTATGGAGAATGCTAAAGTTGTTAGCACACCTTTACCTGGTCATTTGGAGTTGACTAAGGAGATGTGTCCAAAGAACCATGAAGAGGAGGATAAGAGGTCCAAGGTACCCTATGCTTCAGCTACAGGAAGCTTGATGTACACTATGGTATGTACTAGGCTAGATATTGTACATGTAGTGGGAGTTGTTAGCAGATATATGAGTCATCTAGGAATTAAGCATTGGAATGCAATCAAATGGATTCTTAGATATTTGAGAGGTACATCCACTAAGTGTTTACACTTTGGGGACTCTACTACTGATTTACAGGGATATGTTGACTTAGATTTGGTAGGGGATATTGATACTAGGAAAAGTACTACAAGTTATGTATTTACTATTAGTGGGGTAACAGTGAGCTGGGTTTCTAGGTTATAGAAGGTAAATGCTTTATCCATTATAGAGGTAGAATATATTGTTGCTACAAAGGCAGCTAAGGAGATGATATGGCTTCAATTCTTGTTGGAAGAATTAGGACATCCTCAAAAGGATAATTATTTGTTTATAGATAGTTAGAGTGTCATTCATCTTGCAAAGAATTTGGCTCTACATTTAAAGACAAAATACATACAGTTGTGGTACTACTTCATTCGATCTCTTTTGGATGATGGATAGTTAAAGCTACACAAGATACATATAGATGACAATCTAGCAGATATGTTTACAAAGGTAGTGACAAGGGAGAAGCTAAATTCCTCTTCAGCTTCGGTTGGTCTTCTAGACTAAACAACAATAATGAATAACACATTATAGGGTGATTTGATCCAATGCGAGCCCATGCGGTAGCGATATTTCTACAGGATTAGTCTCCAAGTAGGAGATTGTTGTCTAGTGTGGAGTCTGATCAGTCTCCAAGTGGGAGATTTTTAGTTTGTGGTTACTAATAAGGGAAGTACTATACATACTTCATAAATTATTTGGAAAAAAATAAATTGGACTCTATTTTATCAAGATTTTGGGCTGACATGTAATTATTAATTATAACCCTAAAGTGGTTTAATACTTGTATAAAAGGGCTTAAGGCTAGGGATTGTTTCATAAGGTGATGCAAAAATTGGTTCTTGTGGTGGTATTGAGCTGTAAGGGATTACAGATTGTAATCAGGTTGTAATCACTAGATCGTAAAATATTGGACTTGCTATTTGGTGGACATAGCCTAGGGTTTGGGTGAACCATGTTAAATCTTGGTGTCTTGTGTTCTTTTCTGTGTGATCTATTATTTTCTAATATGGTTTATATTTGCATGTAATTGTTATTTATTTTTGAGGTTTAATCCTATCAATAATTGATCAAATTGTGGCTCTCCATAAGATTCCATTGCAAGAAGTGAAGTAATGATCAATCCTTTATATTTCTTTCAATCTCTATTTCAATGTGGCAAGAATAATATTGTTAGCTACATGGATGTTAATGGTTTTCTAGTTGTGTATGGATAGCTTGAGTCTCTGCAAGTACTAATGAGTTGGATGAAAGAGGAAAACATGACGTTTAAGGAATAATTATTAAGTTTAGTTAGAATATATAAGGTCTTCCCACTAATTAATGTCATTCAACTTTTGTCTTTTAACATCTATCTCACAATGATGGGATGTTAGGGTTGACACTACTTCTTTTTTGTTAAGTTTAAAACCAATGAGTGAAAAATGCCTACATTAAAAATATTCAAAGTGGTACATGATTTGGGTTTCATTATGTAATGTATTAATTTGACCTTTTCTAATTTTGAAGGCACATAATATAACCCCTACTCCTCCACCAGAAGAAGTTGGGAGGTAAGAAGTTGATGAAGGGCCACACCACCCTTACCAACTCACAACCAAGATCAAAACAATATGGAGACAAAGAGATGACAAAATGCTTCGTAAAGCATGCTTTTATTATACTTGAAAATCCTTACAAAATCGGCAATATGGCATCATAGATATGACTTATTCCAAAATAAGTTTACAAATGCTTTGACATAAGAGAACTCCCAAATAAGAGCTTCCACAAGAAGAGTCTTCACACCAAGAGCTTCACCAAGAGCTTCCACCAAGAGAAATTCCACATAGAAGAGCTTACACTTGAAAATCCTCTACTTGAAGAGCTTATCATTGAAGAGTTTTTTTGACAAATGCTCATATGCCTTGCTTCAATAGGCACTTACCACCCAAGATGTTACAAACACAACCAATGTGGGATGAAAGGTAAATGCAACTACCTTACAAAAAATATTTAATTCTCACCCAAATATAACTAAGCACCACCATGTGGACCAATTAGAAAATTACATTTCCTTTGTGGATCACAACAAATTTTAAATGCATCATTTAAGGAACTTTCCAAAAACTTCTAAGATGCCACCTACACACTTTGATAAATGAAATGACAAGAAGAGATATGACTTCTTTTGGAAGAAGTCATATCTATGATGTCATATTGCCATTTTTGTAGGGATTTTCAAGTATAACAAAAGCATGCTTTACAAAGTAAGAGTTCTAGAGCATGTGGACAGACCACTAAAAATGAGGCAGTTTGCATCTAGACCTTGAGTTGGGTAAAGTTTGTCAAGAAGGAGTTCTTGATTGTGTAGATAGATCGCTGATTGCGAGGCAATTTGCATGAGGTTCTTGTCTTGCATTAAGTTTTTCTTATGAAGACTTTCTCATGGAGAAGAGAAAGAACAAAATATATTGGCAACAGATACTTGTTCCAGTGAGGTATTGGAAGACAGGAAAATAAATGTCATTGTTAGCTACTTCATTTTGTGAATTCATATTCAAAAAATTTTTCCTGCCAATGTGTTTGATGCAGGAGCATCTTGCATCACAAAAAAGGGCTGTGTGATCAAAATTTAAAAATAAATAAATAAATAATTGGAGAAGAGAGAAAGTGACGAAAATTAGAGGAAAAATTAAATAATAAAAATAAAATTAGGAAAAAAGGAGAAAAGAGGAATTTCCATTTTCAAGGTGCATAGATGGCATAAATAGAAAATATAGTTGTCATTCCATTTATCAAAGTGTTTAGGTGGCATCTTATAAGTTTGTGGAAAGTTTGTGGAAAGTTCCTCAAATCATGCATTTAATATTTGTTGTGATCCACAAAGGAAATGTAATTTTCTAATTGGTCCATATGGTGGTGCTTAGTTGTATTTGGGTGGGAATTAAATATTTGTTATAAGGTAGTTGCATTTACCTTTTATCCCACATTGGTTGTGTTTGTAATATCTTGGGTGGTAAGTACCTATTTAAGCAAGGCATATGAGCACTTGCAAAAAAGTTCTTTAAGGACAAGCTCTTCAAGTAGAAGCATTTTAAGTGTAAGCTCTTCTTTGTGGAATTTCTCTTGGTAGAAGCTCTTGGTGTGAAGACTCTTCTTGTGGAAGCTCTTATTTGGGAGTTCTCTTATGCTGAAGCATTTGTAAACTTCTTTTGGAAGAAGACATATCTATTATGCCATATTGTCAATTTTGTAAGGATTTTTGAGTATAATAAAAGCATGCTTTATGAAGCATTTTGTCATCTCTTTGTCTCCATATTATTGTGATCTTGGTTGTGAGTTGCTAAGGGTGGTGTGTCCCTTCGTCAGTGGTATCAGACCGGGAGTTCCCAAGCATGTGGACAGATCATCGAACATGAGGCAGTTTACACCAGGACCTTGAGTTGGGTAAAGTTTGTCAAGGAGTTCTTGATTGTGTAGACAGATCATTGATTGTGAGGCAATTTGCATGAGGTTCTTGTGTTGCACGAGATTTTTCTTATGAAGACTTGAATATGGAGAAGAAAAAGATGATTTTTGTTATTGGATGGATTCTGAGGATTCTTAGACTTGAGAAAATTAGAGCAAGAAATCAAGAGGCATTGAGTGTTACATTCTTTGATTTGTAGAAGCAAGTGAATGAATTAGAAGCAGAATTGCTAAAGAGAAGAGCACATGATCATAAAAGAGATGTTGACAATTCTTTGGATGTGGAAAAGAAAGAAGTTCTAGTGGACTATCACACATACGATACAAAAGAAAAGCAAGAGGCTGAAGGTACATATATTTGTATCTTCACCACCCTTACCAACTCACAACCAAAATCACAACAATATGGAGACAAAGAGATGACAAAATGCTTCATAAAGCATCCATTAATACTTGAAATTCATTACAATATTCTCTAAATGAGATAACTCCAAACTCTTACAATATAAGAGATCTTCCACACTAAGAGCTTCCAACTAGCTTGTACACCAAGAGATTCCACCAAGAAAACTTCCACAAAGAAGAGCTTACACTTGAATAGCTTTACTACAAGAGATTATACTTGAAGAGCTTCTACTTGAAGAGCTTATAATTGAAGAGCTTATCCTTCAAGAGCTTCACTACAAGAACTTGATTACAAATGATAATAAGCATTGCTTAAATAGGCACTTATCATCAAAGATGTTTTTGATAAGATAAACAAGTTTTAAGGGATCTTGAAACTCATAAGTTTTACAAAAACAAGGCTGATAATAAGCAAAAGAAGCCCATCCAAAATAGAGGTCCAATAGCTTAAAAAAAAGCCCAAAGGCCCAACCCAAAACAAAGGCCCACAGAAAGACCAGAAAACAAACAAACTAAACCAAACAACAGAAAGCCTGTCCAAAAGTCAAAAGCCAGGAAGACAAAAAGACAAAACATAAGAAAACTAGTCTTTAGTTATCTTCTCCATTTCCTGCATAGTTTTAGCTGCCTCAACTATCTTTTGTTGCTCCTTTGCCATTTGATCCTGGACCTTCTCCATGCCTTGATCCATACTAGTGAACGTACTGATTGTGGCATTGTCATCATCCGGCCTAGCCTTATCCCTGTTCTGTCCTCCCTCCTCCACCAGCAAGCCACTGTCCTTAAGTTTACCAGCAAGGGATTGGATGTTGTCATTCATCGAACTCAAGAGAGAAATCATCTGACTTGCCAGGTTGTGGTTGTAGTTTTCAAGATTTCTTAATCTCCTTTCATTTAAGCTTTCTCTATTATCCTGAACCTCTTGGCTGTCATTACCTGTCTTATTCTTAGTACTTCCATCTATGATACCCTTTCTCTAACTTCCTCTAGCTCATGGAAGATCCATTTGATTGATTTGAAGTTGTAAATCATACTACTGTGGGCATTATTCAGAAGGTTCATTCCAGTCTCCCTTGCGTTGTCTGAAATGGCCAAGATAACAGGGTCTATGAGCTCATTGAGCCTAGGCTACTCCAGGTTGTCCACCAGGATCTGAGGGTTCATAGCTGCCCTAAAAATCCCCATAGTAGCAGTTCTCACATTGAAATTTTTCCAGGCCTTTCTTCTATTTTTGACCTGCACTCCCCCCTCATTCTCACCAGTGATGATATTCACTTTTTCCTCCGAAGGCGGTTGAGACTGGAAAGGGGAGAGGGGAAGAGGAATAGCATCCATCCTCTAATTTCTAGTCTCCTCAGCTCTCACTACCTCCCTCTTCCATTTTTTCCCAAGTTTCTCCTCTTCCAACTCCTCCTCTGACACTTTGTCAGAATCTTCCATATCCATTTCCTCCTCCTCCTCAGCATAACCCTCTTTAGCTTGAGCATGGCCATGATCCCTAAGGATTTTCTTGCTGGGAGTTGTAGTTGTGGACTGTTTCCTTTCTTGACCTTTTTTCTTCTTTCCTAAGGAAACATTCTCCTCCTCCAAGCTAATGCTCTCAATGTCATCAAAGTCTAAAGAAAAGCTGGAGCTGCCTTTGTCAACATCCTCAACTTGAGGAGGGTTATTGCATATAGACTGAGCTTTGAAATGCTCATGGATGAGGAGCAATAATCCCTCATGCAAAGTAGGGTTAACAGTGGCTTTCTTCTTGAAACTAGAGATTGCCTTGTTCAAAGAAGTGAGAAGGTATAAGGGAATGGAAATTCTACTCTTATGGCAAAAATGATTTAAAATCACAAAATGGTGAGTTCTGACCCAATCAGACCTAGGGTCCAGGGTAACATAATCAATGAGGGCATATAAAACATACCTCTAGAACTTCTTTATAGTCTCTATCACATAGAAAGACTCTTTCTTTACCAGCTTGTTCATCTCTGCAGAATTTTTCACGAACTCCTTGACAACATTTGATGAAAGTTTCTTGTCCCTGTAGAATTTTAAACCCTCCATAGGGATACCAGTGACCTCCGCAACCACCTCCTCTATGATTTGGAAAGAAACCCCATTCACCTTAACCTTGCCATTGTTCCACGAGTTCACCATGCTGTTGGTGACCTCAGGGTCAAAACCATGGAGTTTCTCAAAAAAATTCGAAACCTCGCCCTTTTCTAGTTTTTTCCAGACTCTTCCCATATTCTTCCACTTCTCCACTTCACCCGCCGGCTCCTTTCTGCTCCGTTCTCCAGTCATGACATCTACTTTTTCTTCAACTATTCTCATGAGCCCCAATCTCTACAAATTTTTTATAGCCACAATTTTGGCTCTGTTTCTATTATTGGGTTTGTGATCATTCGCCTCTTTGATACAATAGCAAGTGAAAATGATAACGATCCACCATACGTGTCTAAATGATGGAAGAAATCCCTTGAGATTACAAAAACCAAGAAACTTATTATGGCTCGTGCCTACATGCAATCTTTCTTTATTAAACATGATAATTGTTAGATTGACCCGTACTTCCGTGGATTTTCTCCAGCTTGATTAGTGACTTAGCCTCCATCGAAAAATCTTTTCTGGAATGCCAGATCATCTCTTTGTCTGCTCCCACCCCTTTGTTAGTGAACTAGTCAGCAACTGGGTTTGCCTCTCTAAACGCATGAGTGACGTGGACCTTCTCACATTTTGTGAGGGTGGCACGTGTCTCATCAATTATATTTTCAATTGACCATGATGGGGGGGAGATTCCATTAATATTGTTGATTATGTTTTTGGAGTCCCCTTCAAGCCAAAGTTTGGAAACACCAGCTTCAAAGGCCAGCTTTACCACACTGCACGAGGCTCTAGCTTCGGCCAAATGGTTGGTCTGGGTTCCAAGCGAGAGAGAAAAGGCCGCAATCCCCTCCCCAAAATTGTTTCTTATAATTCCACCACTTCCAGAGGGGCTAGGGTTTCCCTTAGAAGCGCCATCGAAGTTGGCTTTTGACCATCCTTCTAGGGGTAGAATCCATCTGGCATCCTGTCTTTTTCTATAACCGTCTTCTTATCCCCTATATCAACTTCCCCCTCCTTCATTACTTGAAGGTTTTCTTTTATGTTTTTCAGTATCTTCCTTCCCAAAATTATTGCCTGCTCCTCTCTATCCCTAAAAATTCTGTTGTTCCTCTCCTTCCAGATGCTCCAGCAGAAGTGAGGAAAAATCCAGGCATAATTATCCTGTCGGCCTACAATTTTACAAAAGCTTTTCCATTGACTGAAAAAGTCGATAAGGTTATTCAGCCAACACCAGAGAACCTTCATTTCCTAATTAAGAGAACTCGACACCTCCCTAGAAAAGTCACATTGAATGAAGATATGATTTCCTAACTCAGACTGATATTTACAGAGCGGGCATCTGCTGGGCATAACATGGCCTCTCTTAATGAGATTATCTTGCGTTAGGATTTTGTTCTGAAGGGTCAGCCAATAAAATATGTTAATCTTTGGAATGAGGCCCGTGAGCCAGGCATCTGCCCAAGGGGGTTTCTCCTTTAACCCCCAGAGAGAGTTGTAGCTAGAAGCAATAGAATAACTTCCATTGGGATTATCCCTCCAGACCAGCTCATCCTTATTATTACTAGGGATCAATGAATTAAGAATAGTCATTATTGGTTTCAAATCCTTGGAAATTAGGGAAAGGTCTCTCCATTCCTGACCAACCCTATAATTGCTTACTTTAAACCCATATAGCTCCGTGCATTCTTGCACCCATCTCTCAAATATTCGGTTGTTAGAAAGTGGGCCTTGACATAACCACCTGTCAGACCAAAATTGAATATCCTCCCCATTGCCTAGTTTCCAAGAGACCCTTGCCTTAGCCAGGTCCCTGGCCTTTAGGATACCATTCCAAATAGTCGACCCTTTAGGGATGTCCTCATTGAATAAAATAAAACGAAGAGAGGGTCTTCTGAGGTATTTATTTTCCAGAATGTCTCTCCATTCACCAGTGTTATTGAAGATTCACCAGATTTGTATACCAAGAAGCGCCTTATTGAGATGGGTAAGGTTTTTGATGCCCATACCACCATACCTCTTAGGGAGGCAGACCTTCTCCCAGGCAACAAGAGGGTACCTTTTCTTTCCTTCAAGTCTGATCCATAGAAAGTCTCTTTGGATTTTCTCCATTTTCTCTACAAATTTCACAGGAATTCCAAAAAGGCTTAGAGCATAAATGGGAAGGTTCTGAAGAGTGAATTTGACCAGTAAATATTTCCTAGCCTGGCTGAGAAAGGAACTTTTCCATCCAACCATCTTCTTGTTGAATCTGTCTAGAATACCATTCCAGAAAGAGTCAGGGGGAGAGGAGCCGAAGGGGAGCCGTAGATAGGATGAAGGGAGAGAGCCCACCCCACAGCCAAGGATTTTGGCAATTTTCCTTTGTCTGACTTTAGGGGTGTTAATAAAGAAGGTTGAGCTTTTGTTCCAGTTAGTCAGTTGTCCAGTCCCTCTGGAGTAAGTATTAAGAAACTCTTTCAAAGTCTTAGCTTCTTTCACAAAAGCTTCCCCCCCTAGTATTGTGTCATCCACAAATTGCTGGTGAGTGAAGGGGACATTTCTCAAAGAAGGATTAATCCCTTTAAGACTTCCTTCAAACTTTTTACATTCAATAAGCCTCCCAATGCATTCAGCTCAAATAATGAAGAGGATAGGAGAGAGGGGGTCTCCCTGCTTGAGACCTCTAGAAGGTTTAAAGAAATCAGAGGGGGATCCATTAATTAGAACAAAAAGAGAGGAGGTAGACACCAATTGAGAAATGAGTTTACACACTTTATGGTCAAAACCAAAGGCCTGAAGGACCTTCCCAAGAAAGGACTAGTCCACCCGATCATAGGCTTTTGAAAGATCCAGTTTGAGCAACATACCTTCCCGCTTGGAAGCTTCTAAAGAATGAATAACCTCATGAACCATCAACACCAAGTCCAAGATTTGTCTCCAAGGAACAAAGCCAGATTGTTGTTGTGATATGATTAGATGCAAGATTTTAAGCATTCTGGAAGTGAGAACTTTAGAGATGATCTTGTAGAAAGAGTTGCACAGACTGATAGGCTTGAACTCATCGAGAGAGTTAGCCCCTGGGGATTTAGGGATGAGGACCAAGAAGGTAGAATTAATCTCCTTAAGAGTACTTCTAGCTCCAAAGAACTCCTAAACTACCTTAACCACATCCCCCATGACCATTGGCCAGTACATTTAGAAGAAAAAGGTGGGAAACCCATCTGGACCAGGTGATTTGTCACCAAGTAGGGAGAAAAGGGCCTCTATAACTTCCAAAGCATTAGGAATAGCATAGAGAAGTTTATTATGGTGGGGTTGAATAATCTGATGAATATAAGAGATGATATTCTCTTGGTCCACCTTGGAAAGCAGGGGGTCCTTGGAGAGAAGAGAAGAGAAGAAAGAGACCACTTCAGCCGAGATATCTGGATCTTTAGAAAACAACACCTACCCCTTCCTGATTCCAGAGATCTTGTTGTTAGCCCTATGATTTAGGGTGGAGAGATGAAAGAACTTCATGTTCCGATCTCCATCCTTAAGCCATGTGATTCAAGATTTTTGCCTCCAGAACTTTTCCTCCCTATTTATGATGTTATGAAGATCTGACAGGATCAACAGCTCAGCCTCCTTGTTACTCTCATTATATCCTTCCTTCTGTATACTATCTTGGATGACAGATAGATTGTTTGACAACTCCTCCTTGTCATGGAAAATATGGCCAAAATTAGACTTGTTCCAAATTTTTACCATCCTCTTCACATTGCTGAGCTTTCTGGTGACTCTGAACATGGCTGAGCCATCATCAGGAATCCCCCACCATCTTTTAACATTATCCAATAGGTCGAGGTGAGTAGTCCACATTTTCTCAAATCTAAAAGGGAAATTTCTCCTGGGCTCAAGAGGGGACACCGAAAGAGAAATGGGGGAGTGGTCAGAACCAACTCTAGGAAGCAGAGATAATCTACAGCTAAAAGAGTGCAACCAATCCGGGGAGATTAAAGCTCTGTCCAATCTGACCTGAATGCAGTCCTGACCAGCTCTCTTGTTAGACTAGGTCAAGGTACCCCCAAAGAGCTCCAAATCCATTAGGGCCAGGTCATTGATGAAATTGGAAAGATCCTGCTTACTTTCCTGATCCAGGAGCAATCCTCCCATCTTCTCCTTGTCCTCCAGTGGAGGTTGAAGTCTCCCAGGATTATGCCTTTCTTAATGTCATTGGCTTGCACCAACTTTCCAACTTTGAACCAGTAATTTTTTCTATCTCTCTTGTTGTTGGAAGCATAAATGTTCACTAAAAACCAGCAATCATTAGTTTGCAAATGATGAACTCTACAGAAGAGGATGTTATCCTCATCAAACTCGGGCACAATATTGTAATGTCTGTTATTCAATAATAGCAGCAGCCCTCCAGATGCTCCTTCTGAGTTTGAGGCAATTCCATTCATGTTGCTGTTGAATCTAATATTTTCCAGATTTTCTTTCTTCATCTTCTATTCCTGAATAAGAAATATATTAGGTCTTTGATCCCTTATCATATTCCTTACAACTTCTTGCTTGTGGATTCCATTGAGTCCATGAATATTCCATGAGAGGATCTTCATGCTTTAATTGATGAGCAAGCTTCCTGGATGGTGCCCTACGTCCCATCCATGATGTTTCTTCTTGCTTCCTCCTTCCTGATTTCATTCTTGTTTTTCCTTCCCACCGGGTTGGTTTTATGACCAAGATCTTCCTTGGCCTTGCTTCTAGTTGAAGAGGCAGGAGAGGGGTCCCGACTATTCTTCTTCTTTCTTCTTCTGACTTCTGTCTAGGGTGGCTCTTCTTCTTCTTTACATAAATCAAACAAAGCATCTAGCCTGGCCAGTTGTTCCGATGTTGAAGCAGACAGTCGTTCTAAGATTCTATTCACTATAACAGGGGGTTCCCTACTAATCGGGTTTGTGGAGTTTTGAGACATTGGTTCCCCTTCCATTTGTTCCTCCATAGAGTCCATGATAGAGGAAAGGTTCCGATCAACCTCCTCAGAACTCGCAGGGATTTGAGACCCCATAATACTTGCCTCTTCGAGATTCTCCTTGGTTTCCTTCATTTGGGAAGGGTTGATTTTTTCCTCAGTTGTCTCTTTCCCTTCTCCTTCTAGAGCTTCCACTACTACCTGGAGGTCCTAGGGTTTAGCTTGGAGATCAGGAATAGAATCATTAGCTTTTCATTTGGCCTCTCCATTTTTCTTGACTTGCATTTCTTTCTTCTTCCAAAACTTTTTGAGAACATGAGCAGCTTTCTTCCCACCTTGAGGGCGGGCCTTTCCCCCCATTCCCTTTCCTTTGAATAGTGGGTAGAATCCAGCCTTGTGGTCTGCCTTCTTACAATGGAAGCACGCAAAAGGCACACTTTCATAGTCAATCTTTTGGATTCTGCTTCCCAATCGAGATTGAAATTCTATAACTTGAGGCATATCCTGTCCATCGGTCACTCCTACACATATCCTTGCATAGGTAAATCTCTTCTTAGCTGCCATTACAGGATCAATGCAAAGAAGCTCTCCAAAAGACCTGGCAATGCCATTAAAGACATCCTCATGCCAGTATTCCATGGGCAATTCCAGGAGTCTAATCCAAACTGGAGCCTGGGATAGGAAATCATTATTCAAGTCCAGATTGGAAGACCATTTTTGCAAGATTAAAGTAGATCTCCCTAGAGACCAGTTCCCTGTGCATAGGATTCTGGAAAAATCTTCCGAGCAAGAAAATTCAAAAGTCATGAAACCTTTAGCTATTGTTGTCACCTCTACATGCCCCTTTAAATCCCATTTTTTTCTAGTAAAAACCCTCACAACATCAGTGTTGGGCCTTGGCCCTATATATTTTCTCACTAGAGTATTCGCCATACTGAGGTATTGTGGTCTATAATTTCTCGAGGAACTTCCAGAGCAAAGATACCCTTCACCTTGTCTAATTTATCAATGACTTTTGAGAATGTCGACTTACCTGATGGTTTGACTCCAAATAGGTTCCACCAGCTCCCCCAGGCCCCAGGCGGCCCACCACCCGAGTGAAGGGGAGGAATCTTCTCACCTGAGTGAGGGAGCAACTCCCATGGGTCCCCATCCTTTGAGGTGTCCACATCATTCACCTTCGATTCCTGCCCTACAACTGCAGATTTCCCCCCAACGCTCGTGTTCTCCCAATTCTCGCCTAGCTGCTGATTCAAAATCCCATTCCCGCCTAGTTGCTAGTTCAAAAACTCATTCCCGCTCGCTCTGCACGCTCCACTCCCCATATATTAACTATGAAGAGTTTTGACTTATCATCAAAGATGTTACAAACACAACATATATGGGATAAAAGGTAAATACAACTACCTTAAAAAAAAAAATTAATTCTCACGCAAATACAACTAAGCACCGATAAGATCCTAGCCATACTTTTTGAATGGCTACTCCTGAATGAGTTGAACGATAGAGTGCGGCCTCCTGTATCATCCCACCCAAATTTTTTTTACCTCATACCCCCTCTTAAATTCTACCACCCCACTCAGCCATAGAATGCAAGGTCCAAATGCTGCGTATAGAGGGCCCCTCACCACCATGTGGACCAATTATAAAATTAAATTTCCTTTGTGGATGCGCTTTTAAAAAAGTGAATTTTTATAGATGGGCTGCATACCCCCAGCCCATCATTTTCATCTCTATTTTTTCGCATTCCTACACCAGCAGTGCATACGCGGGTTCAAGAAACAAAGGTTTTTGTCATCCTCGTTGCCAATATGCCTCTTTGCCGACAAAATTTGAGATCACAAGCATGTCAATGCCGATGCCATATGTGATCTTAACTTCATTTTGCATTGTTTGATATGTTTTTCATATTGTTTTGTAGGTTTTCTATGTTGTTTTGTAGGGTTTTTACAATTTTTATATAAATTTGTTTATTTATTTGGATTTCAATTGATTTTTTATCAAGAAATGTTCATAATCAACCGGCAAAGCCACAAGAACCTCAAAACCCTCAAAACCAAAACCCTCCCCAAGAAGAACAACAAATTCCACAATCCAAACCAATTGCAAGACCTCCTCTAGGAAAACAAGAAAATATAATAAATGAAATAGAGAGAGGCAAAACTGAATTAGAAGGACTCATTTCTCGGTTGAAAGAATCTGGACAAACCAATTCAATGAGGGCTCAATTGGCATCATCCCTTGAATCCATTAAGACCCAGATAGCCTCAGTTAGTGGTTAGTTAGATATTTGGTGGGTTAAGAGGGATGAACAAAAAAGATTTTATGCAAATAAATTGTCATATGAAGATGTTAAATTTTAAAAGAAATACCAAAAGGTAGAATATGTGCATTATTTAGAAAATATCGTGAGCAAAATACTATTAGAGAGATTACTAAATGGTTCCCCATCCATTGGTGCATACACGATGCTATTATAAATAATTATTGGGATAGATGGTGGATGGTTTTTTATGCCCCTCCTTGCAACAATGACAAGGTCCCCATGTATTTTTTTGAAAAAAAATTATTATGAGTTTGTCCTTCGGGAGATCCCCAATTATTTTGATATATTAGACTCCCAAGGTAGAGGTGGGGGGTCATCATTTGAGAGGTCGGGAGCACGTCATGACCCTAATGTAGTTAGGTCACCTGTGGTTAAGCCACAGCGTGAGCATGTGACTATTCCTTCACTTGTGAAGGAACATGTAGAGGCCAGGGCTCTAGGGACCATTAATGCTTTGATGTAGACCCTCATCCATTCTACGAACCCATTAGTTGAGGGGGAGCCTTTTGTGCGTCATGGTCACATGTGCACTTCATGCAGATTCCTATGCACATTTGGCACTCATGTTGGAGATGGTGCGGATGATGGGCTCATCACTGACCAATTCCTGAATGACACATCTAGCATTGACACACAGGTAAATTACAATTATAATTTACTAATTTGATCACATTTCATATGTATGGTGAATGATTAATTAATTAGCATCTATTGACATTGTTCAAAATTTAGGGTCAGAGTGTTGTCGGGCCTAGCAGTGATCCTCCGAGCCCATTTTTTGTCCCCTCCACAAGTCTAGAGGTATGTATCAATTTAATCATTTTAATTAATTTATACATTTATTAAGTAATCATATTAAGGATTGACAAAAAAAATTATGCATGTGCATCAGTTCTCTACAAGACCCTTAACCTTTACTACAAACTCGAAGCATAGACATCATACAAGCTTTGTATAGGTACAATTATTTCATGTTAATTTAATTCATTTGATTATATTTGTTTCATGTTTCATGTTACATGTAACGTGTATTGTATGACATGCGGCTCATGACGTCGAACACCCCTCCTCATCTCCGATAGTCTGTTGATCATGGAGTGGCCACAGCTATGGCTAGCTCACAACCATTGACTGAGGTATGAAAGAATTATCTTTGTTTTAGTTGTTGTTTATAATAGTTAGTCTCAAAATTTGTAATTTTATTTATAAGTGATTATATTTATTGAATTATTGTCGAGTCTCGTCACACCTAATCGTCCACGAGCCTTCGAGGTGGACTTACAGAGTTACTATTTGATGGTAGTAAGAAAATAATTGATTTTGTGTGTACATATATTTGATTTCAATGTATAATAAATATTTATTCATATCTACTTTTTTTTGTATCAGCTTGAGTTAGAGAAGAGCCTCAACAAGAGGACGAGCAAGCGTGTCAGGAGGACCCCCGTCATCTCCACCGTCTCCCTCCACATGACAACATAAGACATCAAGAGATTTGTTTCCTTCCCCTCATGGGAAGGAAAAGATATAATTGATCTAGACATGTATATGTATAGGCATCAGTGGACATATTTGATACACATTTGATGTATATGACATCTTATATTTGATGTATGACATTTATTTGATGTATGGCATTATTCGACTTATGACATTATTGGTTAATAAATGATATGTTTGTTCATATACAACATTATTGGTTATCATAATATATTATGTGTTGGTTAATGTACATGACATTATTGGTTATCATTTTATATTATATGTTTGTTCATGTATGACATTAAATTAGATATGTGCATGTATGACATTAAATTAGATATGTTTATGTATGACATTAAATTCAATACCTAATCTGTTCGAAACTTTGATAGAATATTGATTAACGATAGACTTTATCACTGTTTAAGCATAATTTAATCATTTTCAATATGTCATCGTCATATGATTTATGATCTTGTTCATGTTTAAAGTTTTCCTTCTCTATCATTTGTTTATCAAGTTTAATTCAATACCTAATTAGTTTGAATTTTTGATACAATATTGATTGGTAATAAAGTTTATCAGTCAAGATCGAATAGGACCTCCTAGCAATAAACTTTATCAGGCAATATTCATGGACCTCCTAGCAATTGGTCACCTAAATAAGAACCTTAAGATTTATTAAGAACTCCATGAAAGAAATCAATAGCTTGATAAGCTCTCCATTTGTTAGCTGAATTAAAAACTTGGATTGTAGACGGTTGGCCTTCATTGTACAGACCAATTTTATAGATATATAATCAAATAAATAGTATATTCATCTAAGCATAGAAATATTGTTACATAAGAAGAAGATCAAGTTTTACAATTGCTAATAATCATTAATGTATGCACATACACTTAAACTTAAAAAGGATGACCCAAAGAAGAAAAATTAAGTATGAAGTCGATACAAAATCAATAAGAGAGTTCTAGCATGATATCTTCACTATTTTTTGAATTAGAGAAAACTAAGTATTAATATGATGATCTCTATGAATCTATATCACCATCTAGATGTCTCTCTACGTCTCCCTAACTCTCTCTATTTTATCTCACATTCATCCTCTTCTTATATCTCTATTCATTTATCACTGTGTTTTTATTTCCTTTAATCTTCATGTCTACCTACACCTTCTTTTGTTTCCCTCTATCTCTATGCACCTTCTCCATGTTCAGCAAGCGTTGGAGTTATAGGGATAGTGTTAAGAAACATGCTTATGTTGCAAAGAGAGGTGAGAAGGTGAAAATAAGGGCGTACTGTAAGTTGGAAGCTGAGGATGATTTAATGGTTGATAAGTGGGCATTTTATTATGATGATCCTAATGATCAACACATTTGCATGGAGGTTGTCCAAGGTAGAGCTCGTTGTAGTCTTATGCTATATGACAATCTATATGCAGATGCTATTTTGAATAAGTCTATTTTTGTCCCTTGATTGCAATCTTGGCTCCATGATGTTTTGATTTGGGAGGTGGTTAGATAGAACTATGAATATCTTTAAGTAATAAATTGTATTGATTTTGATTTAATTTATTATTAAAGATTTTAATTAATACAACTTTGCTCTAATAATTTCTTCATTATAGGCTTAGTTATGCCATTTTTACAATATGAGTCTTCATGGTCACTTGTGGCTCTTCTCTAGTACTTATTTTTACAATCTTTATAAATAATAAATAATTTAGTTATAATAGAGTTTTAGTCTTTTATGAAAATAATTTTTTGATGGAAGATTTTTCATTTAAAATTTTGTCTTACATTTAGTAAAATTGATATTTGCTGGATGCTTAAAGATATTTCAACTTCATCAATAGATCAATGGCCTATTGACAATTACTTTTGTTTGAAATTACTCTATCCAACAAAATTAGATCAAATGTTCTCTAAACATTTATGTTAAAAATAAGATAAAAATTTGATCACAGGTGGTCAAAAAGTTTGTGTAGAAGAAAAAATCATTGTTACAAAAAGAATATAGACAAGAAGAAAAAACACAATCAGCTTGTTGAGCTTCAATACATAACCACCATTCTTTATCATCAATTTAAAAATGTCAAAGATAGTCGAGAAAAGATGGATTATTTGCAAAAAATGTCATTTAAAAAATCATAAATGTAACATAATCACTAATAGTTTTATGTGTTTTCATACATTAATAATTTTAACATAATCACTAGTTGATTGGAATGTGTTGTTATTATTCTATAGTAACTAGATTAAGGTAAAAATAAAAGTTTAATAAATAGTTGTGATGTATAGGAAAGAGAGATATTCCACATGAGAGGGGGACGAATCTAAGATGACACATAAGATACTTGTAAGAGGGAGCTATACTTGTTAACGAATTTACAATGCATGTTATGGAAAATCATAGAGCATCTTTAAAAGGAAATAAAAGACTATGACAAGTGGAAGGAAAATGTTGTTTTGTAGACTCGTATTCAAATTTGGGTACCGATTTTCTAATGAAGGATTCAAGCACTGCAATTTGGTAGTTTTGGCTCATGTTACCCTTGTATCTCACTCTCTCTTATTCCCCCCCTCTTTATATTTCTATTTTTTCCATATCTATTTTTTTCCCATATCTATGTAGCCATCTATCCTCTTTGTCTCCCCCTCACTAATGCAGAGATGTTGAGTAAGATGTGAGGTTTAAGCACTTTCTTCTTCCTAATCTACCAAACTAAACTTGTGGCCTTCCTAATATCTTACTCCTTTAGGATATCATTTTTGTGGCCTATCCAAAGTGATAGGGTCATTTGTGAACTCCTCCAAGGTGAGTACTTCTCCAATCAAGATCTTGCACCTTTTTGTTTTAGGGACACTAGCCCTATTCCAAGCCAATAACTGTAACTCTTCACCAATGGCTTCACCAACCCCAAGTTTCTATTGAGACACCTTCCTTATGTTGAACTAATTGAGAATCAACTCTTGGTTTAACCCTCCAATTGTCATACAATACAAAATGTTGACTATCATAGAATTCCTTGTAGGTTTCCTACTCTGATTTTCTAGACTTTAATTCCTCTTAGGTTGAAATCTAACTATTCTATTGGTAGATTCAAACACCCTTTTGGAATTTACCCAACCACTCAAAGCTAACGAAGCAGACAGTTCGATCCCACGACGAAAGGTGAGAGAGATTTGGTAGTTGGAAACTTTGTACTGGCCAACACAGAAAGTTTTAGCATCACTCAAGATGGCATCGTAAAATTAAAATGGAGTGTGATCTCCAAAAAGTGAGAGAGGTTATTGTAGGCCTCTGCAACATGGTCCTGTAGGAACTAGAATCACATCCTCACACGAGCTTTGAGATATGCCTTGTCAATGATCGTAGCCCTATGGCATTTAGTGGCCCTTAGGAACATTCTAGTTCAACGTGCCCAAGAGTGTTCAAGCGCTAAAGGGGACAAGACGAGGTTGGGGATAGGGTTTACCTAACCACTCAGAGCTAACAGAGTAGATAGTTTGATCCCACGATGAAAGGTGAGAGAGATTTGGTAGTTGGCAACTTTGTACTGGCCAACATTGCAAGTTTCAACATCACCCGAGATGGCATCGTAAAATGAAAATGAAGTATGATCTCCAAAAAGTGAGAGATTATTATAGGCCTCTGCAACATGGTCTTGTAGGAACTGGAAATGCATCCATACCTCACACAAGCTCTAAGATATGCCCCATCAAAGATTGCATCCCTATAGCATTTAGTGACCCTTAGGGACGTTTTGGTTCGACATACTCGAGAACGTTTGAGCACTGAAGGGGATAGGACAAGGTTGGGGATAGAGTTTACCTGGCCACCCAAAGCTAACAAAGCAGACTGTTCAATCCCACAATGAAAGGTGAGAGAGATTTGGCAGTTGGCAACTTTGTACTAGCCAACATTGCAAGTTTTAGCATCACCTGAGATGGCATCGTAAAATGAAAATAGAGTGTGACCTCCAAAAAGAGAGAGAGGTTATTGTAGGCCTCCGCAACATGGTCCTATAGGAACTAGAATTACATCCATACCTCACATGAGCTCCGAGATATGCCCCGTCAAAGATCATAGCCCTATAGCATTTAGTGACCCTTAGGGACGTTTCGGTTCGGTGTGCCTGAGAATGCTCGAGCACTGAAGGGGATAGGATGAGGTTGGAGATAGGGTTTACCCAGCCACTTGGAGCCAACAGAGTAGGCAGTTCGATCCCACAACGAAAGGTGAGAGAGATTTGGCAATTGGCAACTTTGTATTGGCCAATACTACAAGTTTCAACATCACCCGAGATGACATCGTAAAATGAAAATGGAGGGTGATCTCCAAAAAGAGAGAGAGATTATTGTAGGCCTCCACAACATGGTCTTGTAGGAACTAGAATCACATCCATACCTCACATGAGCTCTAAGATATGCCTCGTCAAAGATCGCAGCCCTATGGCATTTAGTGACCCTTAGGGATGTTTCGATTCGACATGCCCAAGAATAATTGAGCATTGAAGGGGATAGGACAAGGTTGGGGATAGGATTTACTTAACTGCTCAAAGCTAACAGAGCAAATAGTTGGATCCCATGACGAAAGGTGAGAGAGATTTGGCAGTTGGCAACTTTGTATTGGTCAACACTAGAAGTTTCAGCATCACCCGAGATGGCATTGTAAAATCAAAATGGATTGTGATCTCCAAAAAGTGAGAGGTTGTAGGTCTCTGCAACATAGTCCTATAGGAATTGGAATCACATCCATATGTCACATGAACTGGCATTTAGTGACCCTCAAGGACATTTCGATCCGCTGTGCCTGAGAATGTTCGAGCACTGAAGGGGACAAGATGAGGTTGGGGATAGGGTTTATCCAGCTAGCTGGAGCTAACAAAGTAGACAGTTCGATCCCACGATGAAAGGTGAGAGAGATTTGGCAGTTGGAAACTTTGTACTAGCTAACACTGCAAGTTTTAGCATCACCTGAGAGGGTGTGATAAAATAAAAATAGAGTGTGATCTCTAAAAAGTGAGAGAGGTTATTGTAGGTCTTTGCAACACTGTCCTATAGGAATTGGAATCGCATCCATACCTTGCACGAACTCTGAGATATGCCCCATTAAAAATACAACCCTATGGCATTTAGTGACCCTTAGGGACGTTACGGTTTGGCATGCCTGAGAATGTTTGAGCGTTGAAGGGGATAGGATGAGGTTGGGGATAGGGTTTACCTGGCCACTCAGAGCTAATGAAGTAGACTATTCGATCCCATGACGAAAGGTGAGAGAGATTTGATAGTTGGCAACTTTGTGCTGGAATAGAGTTGGAGTTTGATCTTTTGGAATCTCTAAGAAGTGAAAAAGCATATTTTCTAATGAGTGAAACTAGATTTGAGGTTGTTCTTGATCTAGTACAAAGGGAATACCAGGGAAGGAATCAAAAGAGATTGAAATATTCCTTATAATATATATATATATATATATATATATATATATATATATATATATATATATATATATATATATATATATATATATATATATATATATATATATATATATATATATAGATATATATTATAAGGAATATTTCAATCTCTTTTGATTCCTTCCCTGGTATTCCCTTTGTACTAGATCAAGAACAACCTCAAATCTAGTTTCACTCATTAGAAAATATGCTTTTTCACTTCTTAGAGATTCCAAAAGATCAAACTCCAACTCTATTCCAGCACAAAGTTTCCAACTATCAAATCTAAGGTGAGAGAGATTTGATAGTTGGCAACTTTGTGCTGGAATAGAGTTGGAGTTTGATCTTTTGGAATCTCTAAGAAGTGAAAAAGCATATTTTCTAATGAGTGAAACTAGATTTGAGGTTGTTCTTGATCTAGTACAAAGGGAATACCAGGGAAGGAATCAAAAGAGATTGAAATATTCCTTATAATATATATATATATATATATATATATATATATATATATATATATATATATATATATATATATATATATATATATATATATATATATAAGGTGGAAAGTGTTATATCCTACATGACTAGGACATGCCTTGTTACCTATGGGAAGAGACATGTAGTACAATAGTATACACATACAACAAATCTCCACACAAGATGTGAGGGAAGATGACACTAGAGGAAGCTTTCATAGGGAAGAAGCTAGATGTTAGTCGCTTCAATATATTTGGAAGTTTGATATATTTTCCTATTCCAAGTGATACACATGTACTAAGTAAGATCTGACTATAGATATGGGGTATTTTGTTTGGTATGGATATTTTCATTCAAGACTGAATACCAACTACTTCCCCCTTGTACCAACCAAAATCTCATTCACTCAACCTTAACACAATGTGACATCAACAACTGCAACCTCCCCTACATTAATAGAGACCTAAAACCATCCAGCACAATCCAAACTATAAAATAGTGGTCAGATTTACTATTATTATTCACAGAGTAGTAATGTAGCAATTGGCATTGTTCTTCACACAAAGTCACAGGAATGAGACTTTGGAACTTCAAAATTCCCCACACACTTAAAGATGGTTTAAAGCAACTTTAAAATGACCAAAACAAGGTGTATCAATGGTTGTAACCTTAGTATGCAACATCTAATGAAAACTAACACCACAAACACCACAATTTTAAAACTCCACTCCACTCCAACATACCCTAACCCTACCTTGCACATAGGCCTAATTAGCAAGTTTATACGTGGTTTACAAAGAAAAGACCAAGAAATGGGTCCATGGACTTCATTCTTCAGCTCCACAGCATTCTTCTAGGTTAGACGAGGGTTTTTTCCTGATTTGACAAGTCTTCAACTCCTATTATTTTCATTACTTAACCAAAACATCAAATCTAGGTTTAATGCATGGGTCTTATTAGACCTAGGGCTTGCTCCCATTTATTCCCAATTCAACCCCCTATTCCAAAACCATCAAAATATGAAAATACATAGCCCTAGCCTACCCCATGCAAGTTTTGAAGAAATTTCAACTGTGGGAACTCAAACTAGGGCCATTTCTTTGGCCAAACCCTAAGTTAAAGGGTTTCATAGGCAGTGAGGAAGGAAAAATGTATAACTTGCAAATAGAAACTAATCTCTACTTAAAACCACCTCCAAAATTCTTCAAATTAGATACACTAATTGATTG
The DNA here is from genome assembly GCA_028749045.1 of Cupressus sempervirens. NCBI lineage: Eukaryota > Viridiplantae > Streptophyta > Pinopsida > Cupressales > Cupressaceae > Cupressus > Cupressus sempervirens. The sequence goes on along the minus strand of CM053786.1, from coordinate 562,394,715 downwards.
ATGCAAAACATTACCCTTTCAATGTGAAAAATCTATACTATACGGTCAAAAATAGTCATAAAATGCTTGAACAGTGGGTTTTTTATTAGATTCTTGGAAGCAAAACATATCAAACTCCTTCTATGCCTCTCATTTGAGTGCAAAGGGCCTATAAAGGCATTTAAAAATAGTTTCAACTGTCCAAAGATAATTTTATGGTTATTTCCTAAAAGTTGCTAAATTGTTGCAAAAGTTGCTAATGCAACTTTGCAATTTTTGCACTTTTTGGAATTTCAACTAACCACCAACCAAAATGAATCCTAATCATTCTAAATGATTATTATAGGACTCAAAACCACTAAACCAACCTTAAAAAGTGCAAAAAATTGCAAAATGCAAAAAGTTGCTAAAGAGCAATTTTTGCAAATAATAGTTGTTAAACTGAAAATGAGGTTGTATGGTGTTCCAACCATCCAAATGGAAACTATAACTATTCAAAGGCATGAAATTAAGATCCCCACACGTGGGAAAGGTCATTGTATGGACGGTGGACAACATTGGTGAACAAAAAACTCAGATTTTATGCCTTTTTTACTATTTTTTCAATTATGTATGCCCTATACGGATTGTTGGTGGTTAAAGTATTATACAGTTGGATAGAGGGTTGATTCAAGATTCCATTGCAATTGGTTTTAGGTCTTTAACTTGTATACAACAAAAGTTATATTAGTTTTAGTACAGATAGGTCAAATTTACTCCAAATTTGAGAGTTCAGCAAGATGGAATCCTAACTTTCAAACCCACCATGGGATTTCAATTTCACTTTGTGGAATACAAGTTAGGAGAGGGTTCTTTGAGATGGTAGAGATTCAGGGCTATAGGAGCATGGCATCTATTTTTACTAGCAAGCCCTAGACTGAACATAATCTTATGCCTAGTCTAGATTTGAAGGAAAAAGAAGGATCAGGCTCCCAAACTAATTAATCTGACCCAGGTGAAGGGTGTAGAAGGACAAGTTTGATGTATAGCAAAGATCCAATGGCTTGAACCAATTCTATGAACCCATTTTTTTATGTTTTCCTTGTAACCCAGCCTAAACTGGCCACTTATGATTGTGATACAAAGTGGGCATAACTTGATGCTGGAGCTGAGTTGGTGGTTAATCTTTTGGAATATCTTAGGGGATGTTGAAGAGTGTTTCAAAATGTAAAAACAATAGGGGGTCCTTTGTATGGTTTGGGAGTTTGACCGTTAAAACTAAAAATTTTCCTAGTAGGAAGTGCTGATAACAGTTTTGAAATTTGATTGTTGAGTGTTGAGAAACCTCAAGTTTGGGATTTTTCTTGTTGGTTTGAGTATATAGTAACCATTTCCATCTGAAAAGTTGAGAGTTGAAACCATTTAAGAAGTATTTTCCTTTGTAGGCCTATTGGTGGCAGGGAGTTCCTAGGTGTTGATCCAAGTTGTTTGAGTACCCTAAGTTTGAGGGTTGGGCTTGTGAAGTGGAGTCCACTTGTAGGGTAGAGTCTCCCTGTATTAGAAGTCCATTGGATCCTTAGTCCTTAGTGTCTTCAATGAATGTATCTTCATAGAATGACCTTGGTGCCCCCACACCATTAAGCGATGATGATGAACATGAGTAAAATTATGAGATTTGTGCCTACATGTTACAATGAAAAAGTCATATCTATTTTGAACTTAAGAACTATAAAACAAGTTTCAAGAGAATCTTAGGCTGGAAGACTTTTTTTCTATGAGATGACTACTCTTGGTAATAAGCTACCAAATATTGAAACTACACTCAAATCTAATATTTATAAGGATAAGGAAGAACTTTTGAAAGATAGTAGCTATGCTAAGTGTAAGAATTTTCTTAAGGAAAAAAATGAAAAATGATAATATCTAGTAGCCCAATCGAAAACACAAATTTTTCAATTGTTGGCCAACACTGGTGCAGGAGCACCAAGGTCACAAGCAAGAGGAAAGATGAGCAATCCTTAGGTGGATTGGAAGAAAAATGGCCTTCTAAGATCATTAAAACTTGTAATGAGTTTAATCATGGACATGTGATCTTGTTTTGATCATAGATTGATCATATTGTAATCAAATCTTTAATGTAAGCCTTAATGGCATTATTGAGCCTACAAGGTACCTAGGGGTCACTAGGAATGGATTTGGATTAATCCTAGGTTAGGGGTGGATAGAAAAGACCTATAAGGGTCTTGAATAATTTAATAAGGCTATCAAAGCCTCCAAAAGATGTAAAAGGCACTAAAAGTACAATATTTTGTAAAATTGCCAACATTGGCAATATAAGCCAAAATGGGCTTAATTGAGTCATGTAAGGGGTCCAAAGGGTAGATATGATTTTTGTTTAATTTTTTGTGTTTAATAAGGTCTAAAATGACCATATTAATGTAATGGGATAGTCATGTAGCAACGAATATCAAAAACTTGTCAATTAACAACTAAAAGTGTCGATTTGACAACAAAATAAGGTGATTAATGGACAAAGGTGGTTAGAGGGGTAGTTAGGGAGGTTTAATTTGGTTTTGAGAGTATAAATGAGTTTAAAACCTCATTATTTGGTTTTGAGAGTATAAATGAGTTTAAAACCTCATTCCCACATGTGGGAGACAATTTTTGATGGTCAAAATTGATTGGTAATGTAAGAGTTTTGAAGTTTGAGCAATGAATGCATAGTTTTCCCTAAAATTTTGATGAAAATTCTAAACTTGTAACTACTGTAGTTTCATTTTCATAGTACCTTTTGATCTGATTATTTTTGGAGGTGATAGGAAAATGTTTTAACTTTCTTAGCATTGGTATGAAGGTTTAGTCAATCGTTTTGTATTTTTCATATTCATTGTCCTAAAATCTGCTGTAGGTGACAATTTAAGAGGGGTTTGAGAGTCATTTTGTGAATCTGACCCATTCTACTTTATGTGGTTACTAGGGATTGTGGAACGGGTCAAGAATATTGTAAAACATGTTATTTAGTCATTCATATGTAGGGAATAATCTGGAGTTGATTTTTTGATGCCCAAGAGTATGGGGTTGAGTGAGAAAGAGTGCATAAAAAGGGGTATGTGACTGCTCCAAAGGCGGATTTAGTGTTTTCTCCAAACAAGAGTTTCATTTTATGTTGGAAGTCATATAATATAACTAAAGTGAAGGTTTTTGAACCATTTTGGATTTCTAGAGACGTTGCAAAGTAAGATTTTTAGAAAGCCCTAGGGTAAAGGGGCTAGAAAGGAGGGTTTTGTAAAAAACATTGTAAAGTTGATCATGAGACCAAAAAAATAGAAGAATCCTTGCATTTGATTCATGTCTTAAGAATTTTTTGGGTCATGGGAGTTCCAAGAGTCAAGGGATTGTGATTTGCTTTGTAAATGGCCTCAAACTAGGCTTAGTTGGCAGACTGAAATAGCCAGTTTTGAGTGATATTTTACGAAACAAGTGTAGTTGGTTTTGGAGTATATTTTAGAGTGAGGAAAAGGGTATTTTAATAATGCAATTTTTTAGGAAGTTCTGTGGGAAAGTTTGGAGAAAACAACAAATTAGTGACTGGCAAGGGCTAGTTGGAACAAGCCTAGAAGAGGCAAAATTGAGAAGGTGTAAGAGATGACTTGTTGAGAGTGTGCAAGGAGTTGGAACATGTTAGATGGTATGTTTTGAGATGATTAAATTTTTTGGGGTCATGGTATGAAGCCAAGGACGAGTTTTGGTATGTTGGAGGCACTAGGGTACACTAGGTGCATGGTGAACAATGTGAGTGTTTAGAAGACAAATTGAAGATTTGGGTTATAACCTCTTAGAAATGGTTGTAGGAAGATGTTAAAAAGTTAGAGACCTCCTCTTGAACCCTAGTAGAGTCTAATTCCTTGGGTAGATTCCAAGAATACAAGAGAATCCCAGAGTTGAGTTATGGTTCCTAGGGGAATATAAGAGGGCTTTGCATCAAACACACACACTTGTTGTATAGTCACAAATATTGTGATCATTCATGAACTTGAAAAACTAACACCATGTTAGAAATAGTGTTGTGAAAAAGGACTACAAAATAGAGGGATATGGCCATCAAATATGCATGATTTAAATAGCTACATTAAATAGCCCTTTACTTGATAAATCACTTCAACTCAATCATTATGTTGTATAGACAACCTCATCATATGTCACTTGAACAAACCTATCATGTACAAAATGAGCGAAAAATCCACAAAATTAAATCTTAAAATGTTACAATAGTAAAAACTTCATGTAACACACATGGGATGAATATACATAATAAAGTATTAACCCTTTCCAACATTCCAACTTTATGATAATAATGAATCAAAGTCCAACAAATTGGAATGCAATGATTGCAAGTATTCTTGGGTATCTATTACAAGTAACCATGGTTTGGAAGAAAATTAAGAGTATTAGTCTTGTAGCTAGGAAAATGAGCCCAATAAATACTTTTGAGATGGTCATCTCATGATGATCATGGATAAATCATTCAAAGCATACGCTGAACCTACCCAATATATACCCGCATCACTTAAATCACATTAAATGCTGGGACAAAATCAATAAATATAGTAAAAGTTGTTAATATAAGAACCATTTTATGGAAGACTAAATTGATTGTCTGTATACTTTTAATTCTTGTCAAATCCATCAATATACATTTTGTATCCTAAAATATCAAAAGTTCAATTTCTTTTCAGTAGACCTAAATAGTCTTTTAGTTCTCTCAACCTATATACTGATTGATCAACATTATCCTTAGAGAGAACTATATCTGTAATTGTCCCATTATCATAAGATTGAGACCTATTTTCCTTCTTACTTTTTGATGATTGTGATCCTCTGCAATTCCACGCATAAGATGATTAACACACAATGGTACTTGAACAAAGAAAACTAATAAATATTGAGGATGTGAATTGATAATACCATTTCGTAGATGATTTTGGCATCTCACACTTTTATCACTAGTGCTTCAACTTTATTAGCCCTCTTCTTTGGTGACCTGCAAATGAAGAATTAGCACAGTAAAAAATCTAAGATAAGAATAATCCACTAAAATTAGAGAATGAAAAAAATTGAATTTGGCTTGTCATTAAGAATTATCCATTTGTAGAAATCCTTGCTTTCTGAGATATATGGTAACCCTTGCTTGATGAGTATTGAAAACTTCTCCCATTGTATCCTTGCTTTCACCAGTTTGAAGTTTCTGGTTACATGCACACAATCATGACTTTACATCACAAAGCATTTACATTCCAACAATTTTCATGTTCTTTCATTACATTTTGATCTAAACAAAAAATTCTAAAATTTCACTTATTCAAACAACTAATCTAAAAATGGGTCCTATTAAAGAATCTAATATAAATTCAAATAATGTATTGGGGAAGAGGTTGCAACGTTGTATTTGGATCTAGTTGATCACTCTTTCTCTCTCACCCTCTCTCTTTATTCAATCTAATGAGCCAACTGGATTTGCTTGACATTTTAATGTCTCAAGTATTGCCTCATGGTATGACTCGCAAACTTTTCAAAGAATCTTATTATGTGGTTTTCCACCATATTTTATCAAGTGGACATTTGATGCAACAAAAAGGTTTGAATAATGAAGAATCTTCCTCTTTGTTTGCCAATCTTCGAATAACCACAAGTTAGGGTTCTTCATAGAATATTGTCTAAGCCATGTGCTGGTTACAACCACTGCACCGACATGGTACTCTAAACCTTCACCATCTATAACCAAGTGATCCAATTTTTGTTTGGCTTCAACACAACAACACAAATAATAATATGTCCCTTCTTCGTTGTCTTCATGTGCAATAACAACAAAAACATGGCCTGCAGTGACAAATGTACAAAATGCGGTCATTAATTCAAAAAATACTTGGGTAAAAGTTGTAAAGTTACATATTGAAATTACAAAGATATATAAATATATATATTACCAAGTTGCACTAGATCTAACAAGCGGTCAAAGTCAATAAATGAATCCATATCTACCATTTCTAGTGCTTGTGGGGGACGATAAGTGTCAATTGGGTCCAAAACTCGTATATCCCATTTGTCCACCCATTTAGTTGACTTACATTTATCCCAATTTTCTTTTGCACATGATGAACAATAGCATGCCATTTTTTGTGTGTGGATACTCCATGAACCTGCATCAAAGCTTTTATAAGAGTGTAACTCACTTGATCCTATTAGTGTGCAACAATCCTGATATGGTGCAATGTTAGTATTATCTATCAACCAAAAAAAACTACGAACTGTAGACTCACCTTCTTTACCTGGACTTGTTATAGCATTAGACCATTGGATGATGGATTTTGCATCTATCAATATTGCTCCATCTTTGTACTTTAGTTCTTCATGAGCCAAGGTTCTTTTAATGCATGCACCTACACCATCATGCTCTCCCTTACCATGACTAGCCTCTGTGAAATTCCTCATATATTTAATTCTACACAGCCTATGCATCTTGCTCAACCAATAGAACATCCGTACATTCTTGAATTGAGATGCACAATTGTCTGACCAAATAATGTGTTGACGATATGTTATGCCCATGTTAGCCAAATCTCCATAAAATAGTTGAAAACAACCATGTATGATTTGCATAGAATGTGATCGATCATCGCTGATGTAAAAATGGTACTCCCTCAAAATCTTCCTGTCATCCTCTGTACTTGTAGGTGAATGCATGAATGTTATGTGAACAAATATGAAAACCTGTTGAGAAGTATAATACTTTTTTTGCACCTCATTTTGTAGTTTTAGTGTGTAGTTCTCTGTGAAATCTACAACTAAAACAATGGTATCTAGTGGAAACGTATCCTTGCACAACTTGAATTGCAAATTCAGCTATCGAGCTCTATAAGTATTCCTTGCATACTCGCAAATAATCTTTTCACAAAAAAATTTTCATGAACTCATACACTGAAATCTTTTCAATAACTAAATTACATCTTTTACCATGTTTTCCATCTTTTAGAGCATATGCCACTGTCTTAAATTTTTCATAATCTACTATTTCATTTCCAATTACATGTGTACTATCCATATGTTGACAAGTTGATAAAAGTTGCAAAGAACCATAGAATAAGCACGTACCGTCCAAGCATGATGTCTTGTAAAATTGTTGGTCATCCCCTATTTCACATAAAATGTTGGATATGAATTCCCTTGAAGATCTTGATGGCTCATTCATGTCACAATCCTACAAAACAAACTGAGAATGCAAAACTACGCATATATGCCTAAAAACATCAAAATGGTTAGAAAATTCAATATGTATCCTACAACAACAAGTTGTGCATGTGTGATTTATCTTCACATAAAAAGGTTTACCCATCTTAAAAAATCTTTGACTTATTCAAATTTGAGGATACATACCAATAAATTTTGCAAAAAATTGTGTCTGAGTTGAGTCCAAAAAATGTTTTGCATGTGGTTCGCAATTTTGGCTACCAATCCTCCTTCTTACAACATCTCTTTGATTAGGGGAAACACATGTGTTATTTTTTCAAAAATCTTCGATTAATTCTTTCAAGGCTTCACTAATTTCTTTATCCTTTCGTGGTAGTCTACCTCTAAATGTCCATAACTCATTTTTTGTTGGATCTTCCAATCTCTCATGCCTTAGCATGGCTTCCCTTAGAGTACCTCTACCAATTTTTAATGTTTTGCTTGTCTTTCTCATGAGTCAAGCTTCCTTCATTTGGGTACTTACTATTGTCAATGTAAGTACTCGTCTTGTGATATTAATATCTTTAGTGTGTGATTTAGAACCCACTTTTTCAATAAGCACTCATTAGATTCTTTACAATGCTTTTTTCATTTGAATCGTCCATCGTTCTTAGCCCAAGAATCTTTTTGATAGGCCTAAATTTAAAATTCTTCATCATTTCAACAAATAATTGGCAGTGATCTATAATATTTAATTCTTCAAAAAAAATCTTCGCATATGATTAACTTTTATTTGACAAGTACGCTTGCTAACTTGTCAGGCATTGATTTCAAAATGTTAGTATCAATATCAATCAAATATTTTGGTCTTCTAAAACAAATTCTAGAAGGTGTTCTAATTTCTTCAATTCTCTCAACATTTTCATCATCAATATAAAGTTGAGTGTATTGCATAGCTTGAACCAAAGATGATGTGCCTTGGCAATAAGATGTAAAAGATGTAATATCACCTACTTGATGTGTTGATGTTCTGCTTTCAACATGACATGATGGAGTGTGTATATCATTGGATCTACAAATTAGTGTCTCTTCAACATGAGAGGATGATATGACTTCAACATTGGAAGATGGTGTAGCAGACGATATGACTCCAACATTGGAAGATGGTGTAGCTTCACAATTCAATTGTCTTCTTGAGCATAACAGTTTCATTCGTTCTCTTTGTCTTTCTAATTCTTCCTCTTTGTTTCTTTGTACTAGTGGTTCTTGATCCTCTTCGAAAGTCGATTCTTCATTATTGCTTTGCATTTTTTTTTGTTCATGTAGTAATTTCATTTTATCTCTTTTAATTGCCAAATCTCTCTCCCTATCTTCATTTGTTTGAGTTTTTAGTTTCTTCCTTGGCATGATGATGATTTCTATATGTCAAATTATTCAAACATCTGAATTACTTAAAATGTGAAAATTACAAATTATTCAAATACATATAAAAATTATAATTATTTGAATGAATACACAATATATATCAAATGACTTGTCAAATTTCTAACCATTTCGAAATAACGTTTCATTCAAATATACAATTTTCAATGAATTCACTATATATTAAACAACATGTCAAATTATAATCAAATTTGTATCTATATATTGACAAACAATATTTAAGATGGATTGCACTAACCTTTTCTATACAAGGAATATTAAAAAATTCTTCAAATTGCATATCCAATGATTGAATTTGGTGTTTGCTAGCTTGAAAAGGTGTTGAAATAGTGTTTGCTATGTTAAAACCCATGATTTCTGTCAGAATAACAAAGTGCATAATAGACCAAAAGCAGAGAATGGATGAAATGGGCCCCAAAGTTTCTTTTTGACCATTTTTAGGTGATTTCATATAGTGTGTACGAACTATGTGAAAACACATAACTCCCCATCCTCCCTACTCTCTCTCTCTCCCCCATCCCCTACACTCTCTCTCCCCCTCTCCCATCCCCTTCTCTCTCTCTCTCTCTCTCTCTCCCTCTCTCCCTCTCTCCCTCTCCCACCGCCTACTCTCTCTACCTCTCTCACCCTCTCTCCTCTCCCATCCCCTACTCTTTAGACATCTCAAACACACTCCCATCCTCCCTCTCCCACTTCCTACTATTTCTCTCTCTCTCTCTCCCCCATCCCCCTACTCTCTCCCATCCCCTACTCTCTCTCTCTCTCTCTCTCTCTCTCTCTCTCCCCTCTCCCATCCCCTAAACTCTCTTTTATAGATACACACTCCCATCCCCCCTCTCTCTCCCCCTCTCCCACTCCCTCTCTCACTGCCTACTATCTCCCTCTCAAGTTCTCTCTCTCCCTCTCTACTCTCTCTCTCTCTCTCTCCCCCATCCCCTACTCTTACTCTCTCTCTCAATCCCTAACTCTCTCTCACACTCTCTTTCATCCTTTCACTCTGTCTCTCTCATCCCATACTCTCTCTTTGCCACCTCCTACTCTCTCTCACACTCTTTCCCATCCATTTACTCTATCTCTCCCATCTTATACTCTCTCTCTACCACCCCCTACTCTCTCTCACACTCTCTCCCATCCCCTACTCTCTCTCTTTCATAGACACACACACATACACACATACACACACACTCTCATCCCCCCTCTCTCTTCTCTCCCATCTCCTACTCTCTAGATTTGTCACACACACTCCCATCTTCCTCTCTCTATCTCCCTCTCCCTACTCTCTCTTACATTCTCTCCCATCCCCTACTCTCTCTCTCTCTCTCTCTCTCTCTCTCTCTCTCTCCTGTCCCCTACTCTTACTATCTCTCCCCCATCTCGTTCTCTCTCTTAGCCACCTCCTTCTCTCTCTCACACTCTCTCCCATCCCCTACTCTCTCTTACACACACTCCCATCTGCCCTTCTCTCCCTCTCCCACCACCTAGTCTCTCTCTCCCATCTGCTACTCTCTCTCTCTCTCTCTACTCTCTCTCTCTCCCCTTTCCCATCCCCTAAACTCTCTCTTTTTCAGATACACACTCTCATCCCCTCTCTCTCTTCCCTCTCCCATTCCTTACTCTCTAGATCTATCACACACACTCCCATCCCTCTCTCTCCTCCTCTCCCACTACCTCTCCCACCACCTACTATCCATCTCTCTCAAGTTCTCTCTCCCTCTCTACTCTCTCTCTCTCCCATCCCCTACTCTCTCTCTCTCTCTCTCTCTCTCTCTCTCTCCCAACTCTCTCTCACACTCTCTCCCATCTCTTACTCTATCTCACACTCTCTCTGCCATCCTTTCACTCTTTCTCCCATCTTATACTCTCTCTCTTTGCCACCCCCTACTCTCTCTCTCACTCCCTCCCATCCTTTAACTCTGTCTCTCCCATTCTATACTCTCTCTTTGCCTTCCCCTACTCTCTCTCACAGTGTCACACTCTCTCTCTTTCACAGACACACACACACACACTCCCATCCCCCCCCTCTCCTCTCTCCCTCCCCCCTCTCTCTATCTCCCTCTCCCTACTCTCTCTCACACTCTCTCCCATCCCCTACTCTCTCTCACACACTCTCCCATCCTTTACTCCTACTCTCTCCTTCTACCACCGCCTACTCTCTATCCTCCATCCCCTACTCTCTCTCGCCTCTCCCATCCCCTACTCTCTCTCTTTCATAGACACACACACTCTTATCCCCCCACTCTCTTCTCTCCCATCCCCTATTCTCTAGATCTGTCACACATACTCCCATCCCCCCTATCTCTCTCCCTCTCCCTCTCCCACTCCCTCTCCTACCGCCTACTATCTATCTCTCTCAAGTTCTCTCTCCCTCTCTACTCTCTCTCTCTCTCTCTCTCTCTCTCTCTCTCTCCCCCATCCCTTACTCTCATTCTCTCTCTCCCATCTCCTACTCTCTCTCACACTCTCCCATCCCCTAATCTCATTATCTCTCTCCCATCTCGTACAAGCTCTCTCTACCACCACATGCTCTCTCTCACACTCTAACACTCTCTCCCATCCCCTACTCTGTCTCTCTTACACACATTCCCATTCCCCCCTCTCTCTCTCCCTCTCCCACTCCCTCTCCCACTGCCTACTCTCTCTCCCCCATACCCTACTCTCTCTCTCCCCTATCACATCCCCTACTCTCTCTCTCTCTCTCTCTCTCTCTCTCTCTCTCTCTCTCTCTCTCTCTCTCTTTCATAGACACACACACTCCCATCCCCCTTCTCCCATCCCTCACTCTCTAGATTTATCACACACACTCCCATCCCCCCTCTCTCTCCCTCCCCCACTCCCTCTTGCACTGCCTACTATCTCTCTCTCTCTCTACTTTCTCTCTCCCATCCCCTCTCTCTCTCTCTCTCTCTCTCTCTCTCTCTCTCTCTCTCTCTCTCTCTCTCTCTCTCTCTCTCTCTCTCGTGCGCTCACCCCCATCTAGTACGAGCTCTCTTTGCCACCCCCTACTCTCTAAAACTCACACTCTCTCCCATCCCCTACTCTATCTCTCTTATACAGATTCCCATACCTCCCTCTCTCTCTTGCACTCCCTCTCCCACTGCCTACTCTCTCCCATCCCCTACTCTATCTCTCTTACACACTTCCATTCCCCCTCTCTCTCCCTCCCACTCCCTCTGCCACTGCCTACTATCACTCCCTCCCTCTCTCTCTCTCTCTCTCTCTCACTCACTCTCTCTCTCTCTCTACCACCCCTACTTTCTTTCACACTCTCACACACTCTCCCATCCCCTACTTTCTCTCTTGTACACACAATCCTATCCCCCCTCTCTCTCCCTCTCCCACTCCCTCTGACATTGTCTACTCTCTTTCTTTCCCATTCCCTACTCTCTCTATCTCTTTCTCCCCTCTCTCATTCCCTACTCTCTCTCTCTTTCACACACACACCCATCCCCCCTCTCTCCTCTCCCATCCCCTACTTTGTCTCTCACTCTCTCTCCCTCTCCCACTGCCTACTCTCACTCTCACTCTCACTCTCTCCCTCTCTACTCTCTCTCTACTACCCCCTACTCTCTCTCACATTTTCACTCTCTCCTATCCCCCCCCCCCTCTCTCCCTCTCCCATCACCTACCCTCTCTTCCATCTCCTACTCTCTCTTGAGCTACTCTGTCTTCCCCCTCTTTCATTCCCTACTCTCTCTCTTTCACACACATGCACTCCTATCCTCCTCTCTCTCGCTCTTCCTCTCCCACTCTGTCTCCCACCACCTACTCTCTCTATCCCCCATCCCCTACTCTTAATCTCTGTCTCCCAACCTATACTCTCTATCACACTTCCTCTCTCTCCCATCCCCTACTTTCAATCTCTCTCCCCCATCCCGTACTCTCTCTTTGCCACCCCTACTCTCTCTCACACTTCCTCTCTCTCACATCGTGTACTCTCTCTACCACCCCTACTCTCCCATCATGTACTCTCTCTGCCACCCCAACTCTTTCTCACTTCCTCTCTCCCATCCTGTACTCTCTCCCCTCTCCCATCCCCTACTTTCTCTCTATATCTTTCTCTCTCGCACATAGCCATTCCCTCGCCCACCCCCATCCCCCCCACCTAGCTCTCTCTTTCTCTTGGGTTGGAATTTAGGTCTTAATATTGCATGCACAATATAGCATGCATGCATTGTTGAGAATTTAAATACTTCTAATAGCACATGTGTGCTATAGGGAGCACGCGCTATTGAAAGCTTTGTATTAAAACCAAACCTAAGGTTTGGTTTTTCCTTGGAGATCCAACCCAAAGGTTTGGAGTTTATAAATAGGTCTGAGACATGTTTTCCAGCAAACATTCCAAAAATGATTGATTTTTCTTGTGTGCTCCCCTTCAAGATTCCTCGTAGTTGGGTATTAAAAAGATCAAGTTACATAGCATTATAGGTCTCTGTGTTAGCTATCTAACTATATAATTTATTTTTAATTCGAACTATTTCAAGCCTTTCATCTATAATTTCTTTTGAAATTATGTTCATTTTTTGTCAAAAACCCTTATGTACTAATTAGGCTATAGATTTTAGCTCGTTCATCAAATTTTGCAACAACTTAGTTTTTTAGAAACTAGACACCATTCTACACAATTTGGATTTTTTTTTTTTTGATTTTAGATTAGTTTTCAATTATTTCTAGGGGGAGCACACATATATTTCACATTTTTGGGATGTGTCTAGTTAAAAAATTCATTAAAAAAAAAATACACATTATAAAATTACTTGAAAAATCTGGGATAAACTGCATAGTGTTAAGTAACTTTTGACTAGAGTGATTAAAGAATTAAAAAAAACTTAAAATTTTAGAGGGCCCACAATTTGCACTGTGTTATTTTTTTTGGAATAAATAGTACCACTTTTTGTGGCCCCCTTTTTTGAGGACCTAAAACTAAACCATTTTGAAAAAAAATTAGTAGTTTAGAAACTAGATTCAAAGGACTACGACTTTTGTTTTTGTCATATCTTAAAATTTTGAGCGTAACTATCTTCAAATTCTTGTTGAAGATCAAAATTTGTAGATTTCAGGAAAAAGGTGTCAACTTGTACCCCCCTTTTGGCACCACAACTTGGTGCACTTAACCAACTATTTTTCTATTTATGCCACCTATGCACCTTGAAAATAGAAATTCCTCTTTTCTCCTTTTTTTTTTACTTTTTATTTTTTTAAAAAAAATTCTTCTAACTTTCGTCACTTTTTGTCTCCTCCAATTATTTTTTAAATTTATTTTTAAATTTTGATCACACCCCACTTTTTTTGTGAGGCAAGATGCTCCTGCGTCAGACACCCATGGTAAGAAAATTTTTGTGAATATGAATTCAAAAAATGAAGTAGCTAACAATGAATTTTTCTTCTTGTCTTACAATACCTCGCTAGAACAAGTATCTGCTAATAATATATTTCCTTCTTTCTCTTCTCCATGCACAACTCTTCATAAGACAAACTTCATGCAACACAAGAACCTCGTGCAAACTGCCTCACAATTGGCGATCTGTCTACACAATCAAGAACTCCTCCTTGACAAACTTTACCCAACTCAACGTCTTGGTGCAAATTGCCTCACATTTGGTGATCTATCCACATGCTTAGGAACTCTTACTTTGATACCATTGATGAAGGGCCACACCACCCTTAACAACTCACAACCAAGATCACAACAATATAGAGACAAAGAGATGAAAAAATTCTTTGTAAAACATGCTTTTATTATACTTGAAAATCCTTATAAAATTGGCAATATGGCATAATAGATATGACTTCTTACAAAATAAGTTTACAAAAGCTTCAACATAAGAGAACTCCCAAATAAGAGTTTCCACAAGAAGAGTCTTCACACCAAGAGCTTCCACTAAGAGAAATTCCACAAAGAAGAGCTTACACTTGAAAAGCTTCTACTTGAAGAGCTTTTTCTTGAAGAGCTTTTTTACAAATGCTCATATGCCTTGCTTAAATAGGCACTTACCACCCAAGATGTTACAAACACAACCAATGTGGGATAAAAGGTCAATGCAACTACCTTATAACAAATATTTAATTCCCACCCAAATACAACTAAGCACCACCATGTGGACCAATTAGAAAATTACATTTCCTTTGTAGATCACAAAAAATATTAAATGCATGACTTAAGGAACTTTGCACAAACTTCTAAGATGCCACCTACACACTTCGATAAATGGAATGACAAGTATTTTTCTATTTATGCCGCCTATCCACCTTGAAAATAGAAATTCCTCTTGGATTCTGACAAGGTCGAACTTGAGTACTTATAACAAAGAAAATATACATAAAAAATAATTATTTCTTTTTTTGTTCACTAGCTATACATGTCATCTATAAAATATTTTCAAATTAGAACAAAAAAAGATGATTTGCACATACTTGTTTGACGGGAATGACATCCTATATTTTTTACAATTAAAAAAGGGACTTCAAAATAAAATAAAATGAATAAATTATTAGTTAAAAAAATTATAAAAATTATAGGCATAAAATTCATACAATTCTACACATTTCATCAGTTTACATCATCTTCATATTTTAAACACAAATACCATTTTTTTTGTCATTAATGTTGAACTGTCACATTCTGATATCACGTTTCTTTATAAAAGGTGACACAGGGGGATTGTTCTAGAGGAGGATGAAAAGGACAATGATGAAGACAGGATGGAAGAGAGCCCCAGAATGGACATAAGTCAAAGCCACTTGGATCAAAGCTGTGAGAAGGACCAAGAACTCTTGGAGGAAGAGCTTCAGAGAATCAAAGATGCGGCAAAGACCACCCAGGACCTCAAGAGGAGGATGGAGGAGCAAGTAAAGAACATATAAGTATCGCCTCTGGCTATTGTTCTCTTTGTTGGTTTTTTCTTGTTGGCATTTTGCCTATCCTTTGTTTTGGCCTTTCTATTGGTCGTTCTTTTGTTGTTGGGAATTTTAACTTGCTGCCCTTTTTTATGTAAGAACTATTGGGTTTCAAGATCCCTGTAAAACATGTTTTCCTTAGTAAAAAACATATAAAGATAATAAATCTATGAGCTTATCCTACAAAAAAATCAATGTAAAAATCAATGTGAAAGACATAAGGAGATCTTTTTCTATAGACACATTTTCTATTGGAATTTTTACTAACGCATAGTAGAGACCTTAAGAAAAGAATAGACCCCTAAAAATGATAACTCTCGACATCTTTTACACATTTTTCCAAAGATAGATATGAAAGATTATGAACATGTAACTCAGGCATGGATTCCACATTCATTACAATCTCAAACCAAGTCATACACATTGAGATGTTGTGCCCAAACTCAGTCAAGCCAACAAATTTTCCATTTATATTTGGACATTGTGGATGAATGTGATATGTTGACCATAGGATAAAGTTTCTAAGAACATAGGTTATGTAGTACCTTATGAGATCTATTGGAGGAACAAAATATTTGGACAATTTCAATTATTATGTATTACATTAAAAAATCTAGTAGAGGAATGAAATCTACGCAAGTTTGATGTTTTTTTGAAAATTTTGAAGTAAACTTTACAAAATTTTGAAATAGTTGTCATTGAGTGTCATATGATAAGAAAGGATTATAATAATATTTGTATTATATTGCTTTCCATATTTTGTATTAAGGGCACATGTAGTGGTAAAATAAGATTAGGTGTTGGCTAAAACCCATAAGAATTAACATGTATCCAAAATGTCAAAAGAATAGATAATATGCGAATTCTTTCAACCTATGCCATTTTGCGAGGCTAGAAAGGTGCATCAATCACATATTTCTCACTTATAGCTATATGCAAACCATTGACATTTTTAAATTTGGTAAAGGGATTTCATGTGTCTAACTTGAACTTTAGGTTGAAAGCAACACGAATCATGAGTTGAAACAAGCAACCAAAAAGTCCAAGGATTTTACGCCTAATTTGAAGACAATTGAGGTGTGAAAAAAATATCCCCACTTCCCAAAGACATGGAATTGTTCTAGATTTTGAAGGGTCATGATTACATGTTTGGTGTATATTGTCTTTGAAGCAAATTAAGAAAATCCTTGAAACATGACAACATCGAATGTTGGTTCTATTATCTAGGAATCATCTGCAACACATTGATCAAGACCTAACAAATCAATTAGTTTCAAAAGAGGTGCTACAAGATACATAACAAAAAACAACATCTTGAGTCTATAATCATTTAAACAATCATAGATAATAAGTTCTATTAACTTTGATTTTAAAATTGTAAAGTTAACTAACATAAAAACTAATACTATTAATCACCCCAATTAGGCTATTTTAAAGATGAATAGACTATTACTACAGTGAAGCATTCCATCCAAACTATATTCAAATTTACGAAAAAAACATTATGCATAGATTATAGACCTTGGATTGTCAAAAAGATTGCAGTCAAATGATGATGCTTATGAATCTTAGATGGCTAAGAGGTCAATCATAAAACACCAAAAGTTGTGGTATCTTACGGACCTGACATAGGTCACATCCCCCTCGACATGAAATTGAAGAACCTAAACCTTCCCTGAGTGAGACAGGAGCAGCGGCTCAACCAGGGGATATAGCATTTCATTTAGGTGCCCATCTAGGGGCCGCCTCTACCTTTCCTTATCTATCGTGGGGGCCCCCTACTCTAGCTATAAAGGGGTGGGGGGAATCCTGCCCCTACCCTAATTCCTACCACCCCCCCGCCCCCCCAACCTAAAATTTTATGGGCTATGGCCCTACAATAATCTACCTCTGCACGCACCCACCCTACTATGGAGAAGGGGTAGAAGGTTGGGGGGGGGGGGGGTGTTGCGGTGTTGGAAATTTGATTGAAAAGGATTACTATCAAAGAGGGAGATTGATGCAAAGAAGGAAGATTATTGTTAAAGAATGTTTTTAATCATGGTTTTGTCATTGATGTCAAACCTACTATTTGTTGGAATGACAATTGCTTATAAGATCCAAGTACTATCACTTAGTTGATTGATGAAGAGGATTTAATCAACAAGATGTAACAAAAGCACCTAAGGGAAAGGTTGAGTTATGATTTTGTAATGAAGTGCAAGAATTGTTTAAGACAATGGTTAAATGATGTATTGATAACATACTTGAAGATATAGAGGTTGGCCACACTTAGAAACATTGGAAGAATAAGTTGCAACAAGGTTGATTGCAAAGCTTAATTAAGTTCATTAGTGAGTGTCGAGCAAGCTAGTTCAAGCTGAGTAGATTTTTAGTAGGAGCTGAGCAAATAAAAAATCTAATTTGTGCCAAGTAATATAGAAGGAGTCGAGCGTGTTCAGATGTCGAGCAAAGTAACAAGTGTTGAGCATCACAAAAACTTAGTGGATGTTGAGTGAATCCATAGTAGGTGCCAAGCATCAGTAAAATGTAGTTGATGCCAAGTAACAAAGTGTGTGCTGAGCACTAGAATTTCAATAGTTCTGAGCTGATGCATTATTGGGAAAGTCAAAGATTTGCCAAATCTGAGTTGACAAGTTTGTTACATTGAATTTTGTGAACCTGTCGGAGGATAAGGATGATGAGCTAGTGGCACAAAATTTTATGTAAACCATTTTAGAGCGAGTTCAAGAGGATTCTTCATGATTTCTAGAAGGAACAAGATATGGGTTAGATTCAATGAATCCTACCTAATCCATTCAAATTGAAATTAAAGGAGGAAAGAATCGAGCGGGAAAAGAAATTCCAAACTTCTATTTAAGGAGTCACAGGACAAGAAGCAAGAGTTGCTGGTGTGCCAAAATTGCAAAGTTGTTGAAAGGTGTCAAGGAGAAGACATCAAGGAGAAGGAAGAACAGAGTACATAGACTTTGCTTTAATAAGTGGTCAGAAGGAAGATTGCACTAGTACATCTATCATGAAGACTCAAGGAGACAAAACTTGAAAGGAGGGCAAGTTGTCAAGAGCTACAAAGACTAAAAGCTAGGCAAATTGTGATCAGAAATCTGCAAGATAAGTTTCAATTTGTAATAAGGTCAAAACCCCTTATTGTTACTCTTTAGCAATTGTATCAGTTAGGGTAAAATCCTATGGACTTATGTTGGTTTAACAACCATTTGTAAATCCTTTAACATGGTGGCATTCCAAGTGAATGTTCTAAAGTCTTCTAATTAGGCCCACTTCTAACAAGGTGGTTAAATCCTTTAACTAGGTCACATTTAATAGTGTGTTGTAGCCCATAATAGGGTAGGCCTTTCACAAGACATCACTTCAGAAGAGAGAGAATTGAGTAGCATGTTACTGGTGGTTTTTCCCAAATTGGGTTTCCATGTAAATCATTGTGCTATGGGTTGATTTTATATATGTTATGCTTGCATGCTGATTTACGGTAACTTGCTAAATAAGAAAGTCTAAGCTTGGATGAATGAACAGTTTGATAGGCTCACTTTACTTGATGAAAAAGTTTTAATTGGACATTTGGACCTTGAATAACTGATCCACCCCCCCTCTCAATTATTCTAAAGCATTTCTAATCGGGGGGGTTAAGGGCAACTAGATTAATTGTTGTTATTTGATCTCAAAATGAAAGGAATGCACCTGCCTATATCCCCATCATTGTGGTTTATTGACTAGATCATGTAATGACTACATCATATAGTTTTGAGACACGGGTCTAGATCACAATCATCAACAATTGGATCATCAACTAGTGAACTATGCCCATGCAACCCCTCTCACAACCATTTTGGAACCTCTGACTAGATCTCCATCTTGATTAGTATCTACACATGAGTGTGCAATATTATCTGTAGAAGGAAAAGAAAGCCGCCTAGATTTGCAAAAGTCATGATCATTCAACAAAGAAAGCACATCCTATGGTAGAGTGTCAAGGGCTTATTTAGGAGTTCATAACAAAGAGACTGTGATAGTCCAATTACAATAAATATTGATAAAATTATCTAAATGATTCTAATAAATAGCTGTAATAAAATAATAAAATAATAATTTATTAAATGATTTGAAAGAATAAATAATCAATCAATATACTAATGATTTATCAAACTATAAATATATATATATCAAACCCTATAATAAATTTAAATATATAGTAAACTGTGTATTTAACCAAACTAAATACAAGAACCCTAAAGGGTGCGACGAATCAAAGAATGCACTCATGTACTATAAGTACAATCAGATGTCAAGGTAAATAGGTTAAAAAAATAGTCTACAAATGTGGAACTTCATCCTGCATAATATAATCCATGTAGACTCATTGATAGGAAGTTTACCAACATCAAAAAAAATAAAGAACATCTACCACCGAATAAGGGAAGAAAAACAATAAATTTATCAAATACCAATATCACAAACTAATGGGGTCATAAGCCAATAAATGGGAAATGGAGGAAATAACGAAGTCGTCATTAACAGTGAACTACACTAGGTGACGTGGATAACACTCATGCATAGACTCAACCACGTGTATTGAGAAGTCTATCCACCAAGTATGAATCGCAGATTGTAAGTACTGCATATCTTAATATCTTAATAAGAGGAATCATTGATGGATGAGAGCATACAACACCCACATAAAAAACGACTGTCGTGTAAGGCAAGAGGTCAGCCCTCATCAACACATCAGGTCCCACATAACCCGCAATGTAAGTATATTTTCTTTATTAAATAATTAAGGTAATGTATATTGCTTAAATTATTATTCCCATTTTTATGTAGATAATTGTATATAATAAATACAAGAAATTGCTAAGGTATTGGTTTAAGAAGTGATATTTATGAATATAAGTTAATTAATTATTTAGTACATATATTCCTTACAAAATAATTAAGAATCTATAGTGCCATAATAAGGACATTGCTTACCTATATAAATGGTTTCGTGCCACTATAGAGTCAGGATTTGTCTTTATATAAATGGATTAGATGGGGATTGAAGGAGTCTTATAGTGCCGGTGCAAGAAGTAAGATCCTTGTATAAATGGCTATTGTGCTGGTGTGAGAGATGAGTAACCTTGGAAAAATGGCTAGATAAGAATGAGATAATGACCGCAAGATGGCAAGAATAGTATATCTATAATTGTTAGTATTTAAACGTAACATTTATTTTGTAGGTATTAGTATTTCAAACCAATCCTAATAGTGGGGACACTATAGAGACCAATCTTCAAAAATAAAAGAAGCGATTGTCTATAAATGGTAGAGCTACATCGTAAAAATGAAGACACAGATATAGATGGAGGTCATGGATATGTAATTTATAGAGAAAAAGACACCTGTGAAGGTGATATGGTTTGCAGAAGGTCTGGAGAAAACCCCAATACTACTGATAGCCACAGTTTCTCCTCAATATCGAATGGTGGCACTACTTGTAGAGACATATTGAGAAATGCGACACTTTTGACTCCACATATGCAAAATATAAAACCTTCACATGTACTGTTTGACGAGTGTGAACAGTGTAGTGGGTTGGATGGTTGACTGGAGAAAGTAGGGATCATAATAGGCTAGTATGCATTCCAAACTTGCAATACATATAGTCATCTATTTTGTCATAGAGCAATTAAGTCGAAGTAGTGTCTCTTTCCACAAAAATCCTCATCACTAATTTATTTTTTGTGATTGGTAATATATTTTTTGACCACTTCATGAATAGAGGCACGAGAAAGGGATGATAGTCGTGGATTTAGGGCTTCACTATTACTAAAATTTCCTTCATCACTTTCTCAACCTGACTAATCACGTCTCCATCCAGCTTTCAGGCATCAAACCATCGTCTTTTTGACTGCCTTTGAATACATCTCAAATACATTACTCCCATGACGATTGCCAATACAGAGGCCGAGATTGCCATATTTATTTTCCCTTCTCCTTCACATATCATATTATTTTTCTCTTTCTTGATGGTTTGTTAGCCTCTTGGAATTTACCTATCTAACTCATAGGGTTCTGCGATAGTCCTAAATTCATGCAAGATAGTTGTAAATTCGTGCACACTCAATCTCTTTGAATGGTTTACTATAAAGTGATGGAGTTTCATATATCACACCATTAATTAGCTTGACAAAATAGCCAAATAAAGCTTCATCCAACAATTCAAAGAAATAGCATGTGGAGCAGCAATTTCATGATTAGATATGATCCTAGCAATTTTAAGATTAGATATGATCCTTGCACAAAAGATTTTGATAATATACGATCCTTGTAGATAAGATTTTGAGTAAAGATTTGATACACAGATGAATCACCCTAAACTATGATTTGAAAACCATTTTCAAGGTTTTTAGAAAGTTACATTTGGTGGTGTGATACAGTTTTCAATTAGGCAATCCTAAAGGGAAAGCCTATTGGCCAATTAATTTATTTCTATAATTATAACTTATTTCTATAATTTATGTGCTAAATAAAAAGAAAGAAATAAAAATATGGGAAACAAATCAAAATAGCTAGAAATAAGTTTTTCCTTTGGGAGGCAAGAAATTGTAAAATCCTAGAGCAAAACTCTCACATAAAAGCCTATACACTTAATAAATAGGGAAACAACCAATTGAATTAAGTAAATAGGAAAAAAATTAAAAATTAAAATGAATTGAAAAATGACATAGAAAATAATTACACGATATTAATATTATTATTTTAAAAATAATTTACCATGAAATATTTTTAAAATGATATACATTAAATCGAAATCTGTAAACAAAATATCATCACAGTTACTGCTATTAATTCAACTTAGTCTGTTGTTTTTCTTACATTCTAAATATTGTAACATATTAAAACTATATTTTATTTAAACAAATGATTATACAATATAAAATATGTTTTCAATATATATTTTATAAATAATGTATGCACAGTTACTCTTTTAATTCCAACATTGCTAACTATTCTAGCATTGCTTAAACTACATCTGGGTTTTGGATAAGCTTTTAAAATGATCAAATAAAACTTTTGGCTGAGAATTTCGGACCATATACTTTTTACTGAAATTCTTATTCAAGATTTTACTTACCAATTTGGAATTAAATTCAAAATATACAAGTAAAACTAAAGGTGCATTAAAGTCATACTAAAAATGCTAGACTCAAATTCAAAATATACAGGCAACAATAAAAGTGCATGACAAACATATTAAAAACACCACCACAAAATAGGATTTTCACATATATAATCCATCCACAATTTAAATGAACACTACGAGTAATTGTGTTCTTCATTAGAAAGATTGCAAAAAGGACCTAAAGCGGAGGATAGCAAAATTCCTGTTGCACTAATATACATCCAGATTCGATGTATGAGGGATATTCATGAGCAAAATATTCATATTCTGTATCACAGATTGACGAGTCTGATTTAATAGCTGCTTAACCTTAGAGGAAAACCAAAAAAGGCCTTACTCACTTATTGAGAAAGAACCTCGCATACCATTTGAAATAAGAGCTTAGTTGTTAATATAACTTACGCCGAACAAGGTAACTCCCGGTTTGAAGACATCTGTGGCAACGGAGTTCACCACAGCTTTCAGAAGCCCTTCTTCCTGCGTTCCCATGTACGTGGTGCATACTTCCATGGCCTTGTTGAATAGCAGCTTTTCTGTTTCAGCTTCGTTCTTCACATAAACAGGGAATCTCGCAAAAAACTTGAAGCACAAAGGATTGCCTGGGACAACCTCTTGGAAACCATCACATACTTCCCTCAACGAAGGCAAAATTGCCCTAAAATTAGGATGAATGTGCTGTAACATAAAAATATTGCAATAGAGCGGGAAAAGAGATGTTCTCATCATCTGCTTTTCTTCAGTAGTGAGGCCCTCTATGACATTTTCCACTCGCACAGCAATTTTGCATAGCTCGAGTTCAGAGAGGATCGTCATATTGGCTTTTCCGAAACAAATGAACTTGGCTATTTCTTGCAATGGCGACGCTTCAGCGGCTAATAAGGATCTTTCTAACATACACCGCTTACATTCACACTTAAACCCCATTACCATACACACCGATTCTCGTTTCAACAATGGCACCAAACTGAGAAAGTAGGGGATTGTTACTTCTTCTCCCACTTCAATTTTTCTTGCAGCTATAATGAACATGGCTTCTCCTACAACAATAGGGTTAGCATTGGGATAACAGGAATGATTAATGAAAGAGGGAAGTACCCACAAACCGTACTGCTCTTTTAGTCTTATCAAGTCACTCTTTGATTCAATGGGTTGTGTATGACACGCAACATTCAGTATTACCTTTGGAAATTTATGCTCTTCTAGCTCCGGATCCTAGTTACAGATTTGGTAATTATTCCAGCTGCTATTGTTTATGCGGAACAGATCCATCGGTGGCACCTTAGATTCATCCGACTCAGCGAGAAACTCCAGCTGCTGCTTTATCCTCGGTGATAACGCTGCGGACCATATGACCTTTTCCTCTAGATCCCATTTAAGAAGATCATGTTTTTTCTTCACCTCTTGTTTGGAAAGCCTGACCCTTTCAGGGCTTCCTTTCAATATTCTTTTTGTCTTCGTGGAGCTAAATGCAATGGCATTGTCCACAAGCAGAAAATCTCCAATATTTACATTTTCAGAGCAAAACAATCCCCTACCACGTCCTAATGACTTTTTTATCAGCATTGGACCAATATAATTGCCATACTTTGGTGCATTACAGCAACTGTTTATGAAATAAGAAGAGAGATCAAACTTACCATGTTTGTTCTGACGGCTTAGGTACATGGATTTTTCATAGTGCAACTTTATATCTTTATTTGTTGGGGACTGCTCCAGAGCTCTATCAAAGCATTGGCATGCTAACTCGTATTCTCTGAGATGATGGAAGGCTCGGCCTTTGCGAAACAAGGTTTTGAGATGCTGCTGATCAAGGGCTAACGCCTTGTCACAGTCATGTACATCATCCTCGTACTGTTTCAGCTTAATCCTTGCCTCTGCCCTGTTTGAATATGAATACAGAAGAGCCTCCTTCACTTTTTCTTTGATATTGGAAGCAGAGGGCAACTGGGGCTCAATTTCATCTCCGGACAGAGCCAAGTCAATGTATGCGGAGTAAAATTCAATTGCCTTGTTCCAATCCTCATCCCGGAAGTACATATTGCCCTTATTTCGCAACTCCAGCAAACTCTTGGCCAGCGAAGCGATCTTCTCTTCCTTTGTTGGAAAGGAAGCCAAAATCTCGACGTCTTGGGGATTGTCGACTCGCAACATGAAAACACCATCTTGAGCACCTTGCTTGAAGTATGGCTGTTTGACTGCGACCTTGGAGCCTTTGGGATAAAGACTGCTCGGACTTTGATTGCTTGAAGTGTTGTATATTGCAAGCCGAACAACATCTCCAAACCGGTCTTCCAAGATAGTCATAATGCCCACCATTCTGAGCGGGACAGCGCACAGCGTTCCAAAGAGAACGCTGTCATTGTGGTGTTTGTCGAGTTGAAGCTCTCTTACTCGAATGGGCTGCAGAGCTTTGAGTGCGGCTGATGGCCGCCACTGCTCCGACGGATTCCTCACCGTAAATCCCATTGTGTAACGGCCTTCCATTGATAGGGATTCCATCTGCTGCGTAACCTTCAAATATTTCTGATGTGCTTCCAGCAAAGCTTCCTTGTCAAACTCTAAAGAAGCCTGGAACTCCTCAAGCTTTTCTACCAACAGTTCTGCAAAGTTCGCCATATCTCCCGTGTTTGTTTCTTTTCCTTATCTTCAACGATGCAACTTCTATGCTGCGAATGGGAATGTCTAATGCTTATAAAACTGCACCACGTTATTTCTCTTGCCTCTTTCTTCCCACCGCCTGTTCTATCCACGCGGCTCTAGTTTCTGTAATAATCATTGCAAAAGCAAACAGACAAGTTGTTGATTTCGTTTCTGAGCTTGCTTCAAATTTGCAACTTTAACAGCGACTTCTGCCATCTCTGTAGGCTCATACGTGCGGTTATCTGCCTCATTAAAGAAGGATATTGAAAACAGGTCTTGATAAAGATTTGAATTGAGAATGCATAAATTGTTGACAGTCCCATTTGCAGATTTTAAATGGATTGGGGTAGCTAACGATATATTTATTTTATTTTATTATTTGTCTGTGTCTCCTGCCATTTGTCCTTGATATAGGAGTAAAGCAGGCAGTGGCCTAATAGTATGTATAATAGTATACTACTAGCACTTGCACCAGAATGAGGTGCAAGAGGTAAGTCTATAGGTTTTTCTTTTTAAAGTAAAATTAAAGAGATGAAAAACAAAAGGAAGGATTTCAATTTGATAATGTACAATTTACTTATACTCTCTTTCATATTAATGAAAGTTATTTATATATGTACACAATTTTTTATGATTTTGGATTGTAAGTTGCCTTTCTGACTAAATTGAACATGTTGAAATGATAAAGCATATGCTTTTTATGCCCAAGCTTTACTCACATAAGATTTCGATAGAGAAATCTTGGTGTTCTATATATGGATGCAACTCCACAATATAATAATGTATCATTACTAGCTACAGTTGAATTTCAATATTATATTGGAGGAAATGCAACAACAAATATTATCTAACTTTTATTTTCAGTATTGAAGTCCAATAGTTTGGCCACAAGCACATGCTAATATTGATTTATCCAATATGTAAATGGTATTTCAACATATTTTATGTTGAGTAAATCAAATAATCGGACATAAATAGAGCAATTAGACAAAAAACTTGATGCACATATAAAGAAAATAAATACAAGCATACATACAATGATGTGGATTCATATTGTCCATCCATCATGAAACGCACAATGTAGATTCTCAATGGGCTAATAAATTAATAACTCTGGTCCTTAAATGCAAAGACATTTTAGATTCAAGTATGAGAATGAAATTTAGGAAACAACCCATTGTATCATATACAAGATTTTAGATTCATGATATGAGAATGAAATTTAAGAAAAATGATTTATCACAATTGAATTGCAAATGATGTGGTTAAAAAAGCTAGCCACAAAACTCATGAATTTCAATTTTTTTCTTGGTTAAGATGAAAACTTTTTTCAATAAAAATGACACAACACATTATAATGATAAACCATCTAGATCTCAATAATCACATGACTACCACCTCTATTACTCAATTTTACACTAACACTTCTACTTTTTCTTTGTGTTGTTGCCTTTCACTTTATTCCTTGAATACATCATACTTCTCACTAATACTTCTCTCTCTCTCTCTCTCTCTCTCTCTCTCTCTCTCTCTCTCTCTCTCCTAGATTACATCATATAGAATTTAATAATATATATTATAAACAATTAAGCATATTTTCAATTCATAATAATAAGATGAAAATTAAAATTAATAAAAAAATTAATCATTTAATATATAAACATATTTAATAGTTTATTTCATTATACTTTTTAAAAGTTAATTTAATTTTTTTTGGAAATGCAGACGTGGCACAACAGTATTGAAATATCAATGTTTCCTTCCAACATCTACACAACCCTACAATATATATATTGCATTTTAACAATTTATATATATTTTCAAATGGTCACAAAATATACACCTACATAAAAAACTATCATCAAATTTATCTAATATGATTTTGATTTAGTTTTACAAAATGAAAAAATTGGTAAAATCATATATGTTATAGAATAAAGCTAATTTATTACCTAAAACAAATTTAGGGCAAATTCTCATTATTGAAGTGTTGTCTCACATGATGGTTGACTGTTTCTCAACTTTATTATTAATTAATTTACAAGTCACATAATTGTGAATTGTGGGTTTTGTTGGTTGGTAATATGTTGCATTATATGGCACAAAATACATTTTAATTGATTATGCAATACAAATAGTCTTGAATCACTAAACTTAAATGCATTCACATAGATTTTACAAGTTGTTAGATGATTAGTGTTGAAAAGGAAAATGAAGCCTTTCTTTCAATATGTGCTTTTATTTTTTATTTTTTAATATATTTTGCTCAAATCTTATACATTTTCATGTCTTCTTTATACATTACCTTTTCCTCATGAAGCCTAGTGATTGGAAAGAATGTGCATTTTTGACATATTTGGCATGGTGTTATCTTTTTTTAGTAGTGGCATCATTATAAACTGTTCACGTGCCCATGCTTTCACATTTTACATTCATTTAGGGATAGATGGCGATAACCTCCTCTTCAACTTGGATTCTATTTTCCTCCTTTCTTCACTTGGTAATGACTGGTGCATACAATATAGGAGATAATGGGAGAATGGAGAATTCCTGTAGATTTAGATGGATGCATTAAAAGGTACTTACTATTGGAAGTGGTTATTGCTTGAAATGAAAAAAGTTATTAGTCCAAAATTTGGGATAAGGCATTAGTCATTTTAAATCTGCGTGTGTATATATTGCTTAAAAACTAACATGGCATGACTTTTGTCTAGTTGTTGATTCTAGCCTAAATCCCCTTGTCTTTGTACTCTCCATGACCTTGTCCATCCAGTGAGTAGATACCCATTATGTATGAATAAAGTAAATGGGAAGATCCCCAATTATCTGCAAGTGAAGGGCTACAATGATTGTCAATATTTAAGAGCTCAATCCCCCAAGAAAGTAGTGAATTTTCTCACTCCTTTTTCTTATGGGTGAAGAGTTTGTGGATCTAGTGGGGGAGGAAAAAGAAGCCTTACAAAGTGACCCAACCAAGATATGGAGGTTGAGCACTATGGGTATGGAAGATTGTTGGATCGAGCCCTTTCTTGTCTATAGCTGGGGCATGGTCCATTTATAGGCCCTATTAAAATATGAGGCAACCCAACCCCTGGGCACACAATAGAAAGTTGAAGTTACACTAACCATTAAGGTAAGGCACATGACATCTTCAAGCTTCAGTTTGAGATATTTGTAGCATGAGTCAAACACACACAAATGAGATTGCCAAATTATGAAGTGCAATCTGCACTAATTTTCACTTCATCTCAACTATTCTTTGATTGTGCATTGCAATAATTCATTCCTTCATTCAAGGAGAATTAAAAAATCTTCCCTTTTCATGAGCAAAGCCAATGTTAGTGAATCGCCTAATTCTGTAATTCATGGTCTGTATGCAATTTGTGTCTACTATAAAAAAAATCCCACTTTTCTCATGGATGTAGCCAACTTTGGTGATCAGTTTGATTCATGGTTTATTTAATTTGTGTTTATTATTTGGTATTGCTACATCATCTACTTAACTCAACAATATCCATGTCAATACCTAGAAGATGCAAACCACTTCACAACAGAGAGCAATCACATTTCACAGTTGCACAAATTAATTAAACGACTACATAGAATATTTAAACGATTGCAAGGAAAGATTATTATTACCCAACAACTATACTAAATCCACTAAATCTCTTGAGATTACATCTATAATGATAAATTATTAATGGCAACAATCTCATCAGGATCCAAACATGATTTCTCTATGATTTTTTCATTATGAGACCAGATTAGAGAAGTCAAAAAATAATGGTTAGTATTGCTTCATTTAATGTGTTGTGATTCTTGAAAAATGTCTTTTTTATACCAAGCAAAACATGATCGCAAAATTCATTTTTTAAAGCTTGAAACCATTTTTTCAGCATCTATTTACTGGCACGACATCTATTTACTGGTGTGAGTCAATTTTTGACTGGAGGAAACTTGAGAAGGAAAGCTTATCATCTAAATAGTATGCCTTTTAGTATATTAAAACATATTTTTTGCACAAGCCATAAGAATATAAATCCAATTTTCAACAAGCATATATGTTAAAAACAATCTCTCGATTTAGAATTTAATATTCATTATGTAAATTGAGGTGTGTATCAATGAATTTAAAAATCTAGTACTTATTTATAAATACTAGATTTTTAAATTCATTGAAAATAAATACTAGGTTTTTGTAATTCATTGATACACACTTGGGTTTACATAATGGATATTAAATATAAGTTTTTTAATTTAGTGATAAACACTTTTGGATATTAAATTCTAAATCTAGACATTGTTTTTAACATACATGCTTGTATTTTTAATATTCATTATGTAAACCCAGATGTGTATCTATTATCTTAACAAAGATCTGACGAGAATATCTATAAATTTAAAATTAGGCTTAGAGACTTACATTCACTCTAACAATATTTCCCAAAAAAAATACTAATAAAAGTAAATAAACTCTCACAACAACAATTCTAAATCCAAAATAAAATAACTTAAAAGTATATTGACTAATCGCAGATCACAGAAAAAATAAAAATTCTTGTTTGATAATCACTACTTGGGAGCTGCCAAAGAATCATATTGGTACAAATCCAAGGTCCCAATGATATCGTTCGAATTCAACCTATTGGCCTTGTACATAAGATAAAACCCCACCAACAACAAAATAAAACTCTAAAATGTCAATTCTACAAAAAAAAAATTGTTTCTCTTTGAAAGAAAATCTATCATTTGAAATGTGGATTTGTCAATATTGAGATACTTACAAGAAAATTGTAAGGAAAGTCTTTCCTTTCTTCTAGAGTGTTCTTCAATAAAATTTAAGTGGAAGAAGAACTGTATAATACAATTAAAACCACTTGTAGATAGAGTAAAATTTAGACAAGCAAATTTACATGCACTATGCCATGTGAATTCTTATAAATTTTATGTTGAAATTTCAGAGAGAGAAAATTAAAAAGACTAACAAGAAAAGGAGTAATGTCCAATTAGAGAAGAGACTTTGAAATTCATAAATTATTTTTGGTACACTAATTTATAACGACCATAGCATAAACACAATATTTTATCGATTTGTGCAACTTCCAAAGCATAGTTTAATTGAAAAGGAAGGGTGAAACTATAGTCTCCTGCCTTCAACGAGGATTAATAACGATCTAAATTAAGCTTCATTAATGTGATTAGATTTTTTTTTCTAGATGGACATAGGCCAACATTCACAAAACCACCCACCTAGAAACATTTGTGATAACTCTATAAATGATGGTTTGAAATAGAAAAAGCATACTACTATCATTCTAATAATTAAACTCCCATATCTATCTTTAATTTTTATACATGTGAAGTACAAAGTTCAATAGCCTTATTTTAATCCTCATCTTGCAAGTACATATTGCCCTTATTTTGCAACTTGAGCAAACTCTTATCTGTAATGGCTTTGCATTGATAAAGATTCTATTTTGTGTGTAACCTTCAAATATTTCTCATGTGCTTCTAGCAAAGATTCCTTATCGAACTCTAAAGAATCCTAGAATTCACAAGCTTTTCTACCAATAGTTCTACAAAGTTCACCATATCTATGTGTTTTTTTTTCTTTTCCTTGTTATCAATAATGCAACTTTTATGCTACAACTGACAAGGTTTAAATGCTTGTAAAATACCATGTTATTTTTCTCACCTCTTCCTTCCTGCCACTTGCTTTTGTTGCCACATTTTATCTTTGTTGCCTTTGGAACACTATTCTATATTCATGTGGCTCTACTTTCTGTAATAATTACAAAAACATGCTCTTTCAGCGGCTTTGAAACCAACAAGTTGTTGATTTCATTTTTGAGCTTGTTTTAAATTTACAAACTTTACCTACTACTTTTGTCATCTTTGTAGCCTGATATGTGTAGTTAATCCTTAATGTTAAAGAAGAAAATTGAAAATAGATCTTGTTAAAGATTTGAATGAATTGTGTCTTAAGTTTCCTATACTTGTTGCTAGTCCCTTTTACATACTTTAAATGGACAATGGGTAGCTAATAATCGATAATAATATATTATTTTATTATTGTTGAGAATAGATTAAAAATAGTAAAAGAGGGAGATTGTTGAGAATAGATTGAAGAAGATTGTTGAAGAAGTATGATCAATATTTTCAATCATTGTTTTGTCACTGATGTCAAACCTACTATTTTTTGGTAAGACAACTGCTTATATAATTTGAGTACTATCACTTATTTGATTGATGAAGAGGATTTGATCAAAAGATGTAAGAATAGCACCTAGAGGAAAGGTTGAGTTATGCTTATGTAAAGAAGTACAAAAATTAGTTAAGACAATGATAACATGATGTATTGATAATCTACTTAAGGTTACAAAGGATGGTTACACTAAGAAAGTTTAAAAGAACAAGTTAAACAAAGTTTGTTTGCCAAGCTTGACCAAGTGGATAGTAAGTGTCGAGCAACGTTAGTGCAAGGCAAGCAAAAAATTAAGTGGAGCCAAGTAAAAGTCTACTCTAGTGTACATGCCGAGGAAAATAGTGGATGCCAAGTAAAGTTTAGTTGATGCCGATCACCAATAAACTTTAGTTTGTGCCGAGTAATTTTACAAAGGATGTCGAGAAATTTAGTTTGTGCTAAGCATTAGATGTAAGATAATTGCAAGTGGCTACATTATTTAAAAGATCATGAATTCGATGGATTTGAGCTGAAAAGTTTGTTTTCTTAGATTGTGCGAACTAGGTGGAAGATAAGACTGATGAGTTGGTGGCACAGAATTCAAGGTAAATCATTTTTAGACAAATTCAAAGAGGATTCAAGGAGAATTTTCTAGAAGAGATATGAAATATGGGGTAGATTCATTGTATCTTACCTAATCTATCCTAACCCTAAATTGGACGATGGAGAATGAGAGGCAAAAGATCTTAATTTCCTATTTATAGGAATGGCTGGTCAGAAGCAAGGGTTGTCATGTGTGAGAACTTAAGGAAGACAAGGAGTCAAGGGTTTTAATCCATCAAGTGACCTAAGAAAAGAGTTTGCATTGGCATGTTAAGCAAGAAGACTTAAGGATATGAATGCTTGAAGGGTGAACAAGCTATCAGAGCTAAAGTGTGTGAAGGCCAGGCAGAATGGAGGACTAAAATAGAGATCTATAATATGCAAATGGAGTTGTAAGTTATTATCAGATCAAGCATTACTGTTGCTCTCTAATAATTGTATCAGTTTAGGGTGAATCCTTTGGATTAAGTCTAACTTAACAGTCATTTGTAAATCCTTTAACCGAGTGACATTCTAAGTGAATGGTCTAAAGTCCTCTAACAAGGCTCACTCCTAACAAGGTGATTGAAATAATTTAATAGGGTCATAATTAATAGTGTGTGTTTTAACTTTTAACAGGGTTGGCCTTTCACAGGGCATCACTTTAGAAGAGTGAAAAATGGTAGCATGTTACTGGTGGTTTTTCCTAAATTGGGTTTCCATGTAAATCATTGTTTCAAGTGTGTTAATGAATTTGTTATGTTTCACATTTACATTTCTGCAAGTTGATTTAACAGTAACCTACAAGATTTAAGTGATTGCATAATCTAATGGATGCATGCATGATGATAAATGCTTTATGGGTTAACTTAGCTAAGAAAAGTTTTATTTATACATCTAGACCTTGGATAACTGATTCCCCCCCAGTTATTCTAAAGTATTCCAATAATTGGTATTAGAGCCATCTACTTAAGAAGACTAGTTTGAAGGTATTGGAAGTACAAAGATCAAGATGTCAAAAAGACAAGTACCCAAGCTTAATAGAGGTAACTTTTCTACATGGAAAAGTTTGATGAAGCTTGACCTAGGAGGACTTGGAGATCATGCACAATCTACCATTACTATTGAGTATGTTGATCCTACTGGAACCCCAACAACCAAGGATATGAAAAAGAAGAAAGAACATAACTAGAGAATGCTAGAGATTGCTTCTACCCTAAGTTATGCTGAGCTTGATGATATCAAAGGTCTTGACAGTGCAAAGAAAATGTCAAACACCTTAACCACCATCTATGGAGGAGACACTAGTGTTCTAAGAGCTAAAGCTAAAAGTTTTAGAGGTAAGTTTGATGATATGAGAATAGAAGAAGGTGAAAATATTGCTCAATATGTTGCAAGGATAAAAGAAGTTGTTAATGCAATAAGAGGAGCCAAAGGTAAAATAGATGATGATACTATACTAAGAAAATTTTCAAGGACACTACTACCTATAAACTAGATTCCATGTTTTGTTTTTCTCAATTTGTTCCATCTTTTCTTCTATGGCTTTACTCCAGTCCAAATCTTCTAAGGCATCTCTCACTGATTTAGGTTCCTTCATGCTCATTAAACATGTATCATTTCTCAATTTGTTTCTTGTCATCGGTCTAGCATCTTTATCTCCAATAATTTGTGTAGTAGGACAATGTCTCTTGACATATTTGGACAATCTTGGTTCATCCCTAGTTTCTTCATTTTGTTTTACAACTTTAGACTCACTATGTAGATTTCTATCAGAGAGCTCAACATCTCTTTTTATGTACACAAATCTCAAATCAGAATCTGCTTCAACTTCATTATGTAACTTGGCATCCAAATGTAGCTTGGTACCTGAATGCAGCTCAAAATTCATAGTATGTGACTTGGTAGACACTGAAACTTGTTGTTGGTTCGTGGCTTGATTTGCAACATCTTCTTCAGTAGGCATACCTTCATAAGAGTATACAAATAATTTGTATTTTTCTAGTTCTTTCATAGGTTCAGCCTCATGTACTTCTGTATATTGATCAAATTTACATTTGCACTTTCTACAACTTTGTTAGTGTTAGTATTTAAACACTTATAAGCTTTACTTCTTTTGGAATATCCTAAGAATATACCTTCTTCACTTTTTGCATAGTTTACCATTCCTGAAGTCATTAAGAATGTAAAATTTTCTTCCAAATACCTTAAAGTATTTTACATTGGGTGAGTATCCATACCATAGATCAAAAAGTGTTGAATGAGTACCTTTCTTGACTTGTACATGATTCAAGGTGTAGAGTACTATACTTACAGCTTCTCTCCAGTATTTCAAAGAAAAAATTTTCTTCATCATGAGTGTTCTAGCATAGTCCATTATAGACATGTTCCTTCTTTTAGCTATTCCATTTTGTGGAGGGGTTCTAGGGGCAAATGTTTGCCTTTTGATTCCTTTGTCATTATAGAACATATCAAAATCATTTGATGTAAATTCTGCTCCTTTGTTAGATCTCAAACACTTCTAAATTTTACCTGTTTCCTTCTCAACTCTTGCTAAGTACCACTTAAACATTTGGAATGCATCAAATTTCTATTTTATAAACATAATTGCCATCATTCTAGTATAGTCATCAACAAAAAACAAAATGTACTTATCTCCTTTGCAGATTTGCACTTCAATTGGTCCACACAAGTTAGTATGAACAATCTCTAGTATATCTTTAGAGGTATGAGTTTTACTCTTATGTAATAACCCCAATAGGTTATAAATTCTTCAAACACCAAAAATCTTTATACTTCAGTGGTTTGACATTTCGTCAAACACTTTGCAAGCAAGCTCTGATACCACTGTAATAACCCTCCTCAAATCTGCTCTCAAAGATGCTGATTGAAGGCTCAAAGAATTTTGTCAAACAATTCACGTGCAAGAGACATATGACTGATATAGTATTTCAGCTTGCTTTAAATGACTTTTTTCCAATTTGCATCAATGAGAATCTAGTGATAGAAGATTACAATGAACTACACAATGACTTAACATGAGTGTGCTCCTAATTTTGACAATATTCAGTGCATATATTATGATCTAAGCATGAGAAAAGAACACCTACAGCCAACTGGCATTTTTGCAAACAGTTGGTATGCAAACTATCTAGCTGATAAATAATGAGATTGAATTGCTTAAATGACACCAGTAACTATTATCTTTTTGAGTGCAATCAAATTTCTAATACAATGCTCATGAAATATGGCCAAGACTTTGGCATTTACATGGATTACCAAAATGACAATGCTGGTCTAATGCACACTTACAACTGAAACTTATAATACCCTAATAAAAACAATACTAACAAGGGAACCTGGTTGTAGATGGCTGTAATAATTTTCCTTCAATGTTGCCCCTTCTGCTTTACTTTTTTGAACTGCTTTTTCGGCCTACTTTTTCGATTCTGATTTTTTCTCTTGCTTTTTCGATTCCACTTTTTCCACCTGCTTTTTCAGTTTCGCTTTTTCCACTTGCTTTTTCAATTTTATTTTTTTCGCCTGCTTTTTCGGTTCTGCTTTTTCAAACTGCTTTTTTGTTTCTGCTTTTTTGGATTGCTACCCTGTTGAATCTCAAAACCATATCTTTCAATGGCGTCAAGATTTTCAGCTTGAAGGGATTTTGTCTTTCAAACTATTGAGACATAACCTCTAGAAAATTCTCCAATTTCTTTGATATTTCCAACCATCCTTAAAAGAAGCTCTTCTATCTCTGATACCACTGTAATAACCCCAATAGGTTATAACTTCTTCAAATACCAAAAATCTTTATACTTCAGTGGTTTGACATTTCGTCAAACACTTTGCAAGCAAGCTCTGATACCACTGTAATAACCCTCCTCAAATCTGCTCTCAAAGATGTTGATTGAAGGCTTAAAGAATTTTCTCAAACAATTCACATGCAAGAGACATATGACTGATATAGTATTTCAGCTTGCTTTAAATGACTTTTTTCCAATTTGCATCAATGAGAATCTAGTGATAGAAGATTACAATGACCTACACAATGACCTAACATGAGTGTGCTCCTAATTTTGACAATATTCAGTGCATATATTATGATCTAAGCATGAGAAAAGAACACTTACAACCAACTGGCATTTTTGCAAACAGTTGGTACGCAAACTATCTAGCTGATAAATAATGAGATTGAATTGCTTAAATGACACCAACAACTATTATTTTTTTGATTGCAATCAAATTTCTAATACAATGCTCATGAAATATGGCCAAAACTTTGGCATTTACATGGATTACCAAAATGACAATGCTGGTATAATGCACACTTATAGCTGAAACTTATAATACCCTAAAAAAAACAATACTAACAAGGGAACCTAGTTGTAGATGGTTGTAATAATTTTCCTTCAATGCTGCCCCTTTTGCTTTACTTTTTCGAACTGCTTTTTCGGCCTGCTTTTTCGGTTCCACTTTTTCTGCTTGCTTTTTCGATTCTTCCTTTTTTGCCTGCTTTTTCAGTTCCACTTTTTTCGCTTGCTTTTTCGATTTTATTTTTTTCGCCTGCTTTTTCGATTTTACTTTTTTGGACTGCTTTTTTGTTTCTTCTTTTTCGGATTGCTACCCTGTTGAATCTCAAGACCATATCTTTCAATGGCATCAAGATTTTCAGCTTGAAGGGATTTCGTCCTTCAAACTATTGAGACATAACCTCCAAAAAATTCTCCAATTTCTTTGATATTTCCAACCATCCTTAAAAGAAGCTCTTCTATCTCTGATACCACTATAATAACTCCAATAGGTTATAACTTCTTCAAACACCAAAAATCTTTATACTTCAGTGGTTTGACATTTCGTCAAACACTTTGCAAGAAAGCTCTGATACCACTGTAATAATCCTCCTCAAATCTGCTCTCAAAGATGTTGATTGAAGGCTCCAAGAATTTTCTCAAACAATTCACATGCAAGAAACATATGATTGATATAGTATTTCAGCTTGCTTTAAATGACTTTTTTCCAATTTACATCAATGAGAATCTAGTGATAGAAGATTATAATGAACTACACAATGACCTAACATGAGTGTGCTCCTAATTTTGACAATATTCAGTGCATATATTATGATCTAAGCATGAGAAAAGAACACCTACAACCAACTGGCATTTTTGCAAACAGTTGGTACGCAAACTATCTAGCTGATAAATAATGAGATTGAATTGCTTAAATGACACCAGCAACTATTATCTTTTTGATTGCAATCAAATTTCTAATACAATGCTCATGAAATATGGCCAAGACTTTGGCATTTACATGGATTACCAAAATGACAATGCTGGTATAATGCACACTTACAGCTGAAACTTATAATACCCTAAAAAAAAAATACTAACAAGGGAACCTGGTTGTAGATGGTTGTAATAATTTTCCTTCAATGCTACCCCTTCTGCTTTACTTTTTCAAACTGCTTTTTTAGCTTGCTTTTTCGGTTTCGCTTTTTTCGCTTGCTTTTTCGATTTCGCTTTTTCCTCCTACTTTTTCAATTTCGCTTTTTTCGCTTGCTTTTTCGATTTTGCTTTTTTCGCCTGCTTTTTCGGTTCCGCTTTTTTGGACTGCTTTTTCGTTTCTTCTTTTTCGGATTGCTATCTTGTTGAATCTCAAGACCATATCTTTAAATGGCATCAAGATTTTTAGCTTGAAGGAATTTTGTCTTTCAAACTATTGAGACATAACCTCCAGAAAATTTTCCAATTTCTTTGATATTTCCAACCATCCTTAAAAGAAGCTCTTCTATTTCTTTTATAGTGTTCTCACAAGAGCTCCATCCTTCGTTTTCTCAGTGTGGGATAAAATATAACTCCCTTTATGTAACTTATGTCTCCAATGTGTTATAAAATAAAAGGGACTCTTTTAATTTAAATATTTTGCACAAACTATAGTCTATGTAATAATAAAGTTAAATATTTAAATTTAACTTTATAAAATAGCTTTATCAATGCAAAACAAATCTTATCAATGATAAGCAAGTCTTCTTGCCAATTTTAAACAATTACCATTGACATACCGCTACCCCTGGATGTCCGACCATGTCCAAGATGACTTACTATAAATAGTAAGTATGCCCAAAGTTGCCTCAAAACCCCTCAGAAAGACCTGCAACTGAAACTATCGAGGCCAAATGGCCTCTAAGTCCCTTTAATGTCTTGTTTAGCCTATAGGACCATGGGGAAATAGGCTAACGACAACATCATGCTATGAATGCTAAAAAAGGGACATTACATCTTAAAACTTGACTTTGTCATTTTACCTAATTGACATTGTTTTCACATTATATTATCAAGCTTCTTCAACTTAGGAAAACCTCTACCTTTTATCATGTTAGTGATACTAACCAAATTATCAAATTTAACATGACATAACCTTTTGTACCATAGCTACACATCATCAAGTTTGACAACTAGACTAGTAGCATCCTCTATATCAAGAGAGAATAGATTACTCCTTGTTTGATCACCCTTTTCAATAAATTTCCCATTTGTGTCATATATGTTAGCAATCTTGTTTTCAAACTCAACCTTACATCCCAAATTATTCAGTTGTGACACACTCAAGAGATTATAGTTTAGTCGTTCAACATAGTAACCATTGTCACATAAAATCTTATCTGTGAATTTGATAGAATCTTTTCCTTTTATCAAACATGGTGCATCATTACCAAATCTTACACTATTTCCATCAAAACAATTCAAGGTAATGAACTTAATTTTGTCTCCATTCATGTGATGTGAACACCCACTATCAATGATCCATCTATCATTCTTGTTTACACAAGTTACAAGTGTGGTTGCCTCATCTTCATTAGATTCATCCTTCATTGCAACATACACCACTTCATCATCATGTTCATCAAATTCATCTTTTGTTTCCTCTTCAGAAATGTAGCAAGATTTTTTGCCTTTGTCTTTTTAGTCCTTATTGTTCTTCATTTCTCCTACTTTTGTACTTGTCACCACCTCTATAGTTCTTCTTCTCTGGACATCTTGTAGCAATATGACCAACCTCGTTGAAATAGATGATAGGTAATTTACCTTTGAACTTGTCTTTACCTTTGTGGAATCTTTGTACCAATAGTGCTTCAAGTTGTTCTACATCCTCCTCATCTGTATCACTATCATTGGACATATACTTTATCTTTGTCTTCTTCTTCTTCTTGTCATTAGATTCCTTCAATGACACCGTAGCTTTGAAAGTAGATTCAATATTCTTAGGTTTGTAATTATCAAAGTTAGATAGCTCAAAAGCAATGAGCCTACCTACCAGACCTTCCAGTGATAGATTATTCCCTAGTATACATCTTAGTTCTTGAATTTCAAAAACTCTAATAGCATATATGGACTAGACTAGAAGACAAAAATGTGATTGGCATCAAGTGGGTATTTAGAAACAAGCTAGATGAAAATGGTGAAGTCACAAGGAACAAGAAAAGATTAGTTTACAAAGGATATGCACAAGAGGAAGGAATTGACTATGGAGAAACATTTGCTCCTATTGCTAGATTGGAAGGAGTAAGAAGTTTACTTGTTTATTCTACATACAAAGGTTTCAAAGTTTATCAAATGGATGTTAAGTCTGTATTTCTAAATGGCATATTAGAGGAACAAGTTTAAATAAAGTAGCCAGAATGATTTGTTGATGTTAACAACAAGAACATTGTATGTAGACTACACAAAGCCCTATATGGTTTGAAACAAGCACCAAGAGCATGGTATAAGAGACTTCATAAGTATCTTGTGAAGATTGGATTTGAAAGGTCTATGTTTGGAGAGATCAAGTTCTTTGTGGGTTTGCAAGTATATTGGATGAAATATGGTATATACATCACTCAATCAAAATATGGCAAGGAAATATTGAAAAGTTTTGGATTGGATGATTCTAAACTAGTAAGTACACCTATGGTGACATGACACAAATTGTCAAAGAATGATGATTTCACTAAGGTGAATTAAACATTATATAGGTCTATTATTGGAAAATTACAATATATAGTACATAGCAGACCTGACGTTGCATTATCTATAGGGATAGTTTCAAGATTCTCTACTAATCCCAGAGAGAACCATTTGATGGCTGTGAAGAGAATAATGAGACATCTGAAAGAAATAAAGGCGTATAGTCTATACTATAAGAAAAATAAGAAATTTGAATTATGAGCCTATATAGATAATGTTTGTCCTAGAAACATTGATTATAGGAAGAGCACCTGTGTAGGAGCATTTTTCTTAGGCAAGAGACTAGTTACATGGACTAGCAAGAAACAAAACTACACCTCACAATCTACTGCTGAAGCTAAATATGTTATTGCTACTCTAAATTGTACAAACATTGTATGGATCAAATAATTACTCAAAGGTATGAATGAAGAGATCACAGAACTGGTGACACTTTATTGTGATAATACAAGTGCTATAAATATATCAAATAATCATGTGAGGCACTCAAAGACTAAGCACATTGCAATCAAGTATTATTACTTGAGAGAATTAGTTCAAGATAAAGAGGTGAAGATGAAATATGTTAACACAAAAGAGAAAATTGTTTATATCTTCACAAAAGCATTACCTAAGGATTCTCATGAGCATCTAAGAAGTAAAGTAGGGGTGATACCCCTATCAAAGGCTATCTAAGTAACAAAAGGTGTTTCTTACATCAAACAAGATGATCTTTCATATGTTATAGATTGATGTAATGAATCTTACTTTAGAAGCTGTCTAAAGTAGTCAAAGAACTAACACTTCAAATCAATCATAAGCAAGGTGAAAAAGGAAGAAACTAAAGAAACTAAAGATGTTCATATCTGCATATTAAGATGACAAGTCTTTAGCATTGTTTTCAAATAGAGAGATTAAGGGAAATACAAGAAAGAGGGAGATAGTTATTGATCAGGAGTTATACAAGACATTGGAGATTTAACAAAGAGGGAGAAATCCTAACATCTACCTAGTAAGAGGGAGTTATAAGGAAGAGATTTGTAACCTATTTGGAAGATGGAAGTTGTTGATAGAGGGAATAATTTCAATACAAAGAATTATCTTTTGATATTTTTTTGGTCTTATATTTTAACCTAGTCAATTTGGTTGATCAGTTTGGTTTTCCATCAATTCCAAAGAGGGAGATTGTTGAGAATAGATTGAAAATAGCAAAAGAGGAAGATTGTTGAGAATAGATTAAAGAATATTGTTGAATAAGTATGATCAATATGTTTCAATCATTTTTTTGTCACTGATGTCAAACTTGTTATTTTTTGGTAAGAAAACTTTTTATATGATTCGAGTACTATCACTTAGTTGATTGATGAAGAGGATTTGCTCAAAAGATGTAACAGTAGCACCTAGAGAAAAGGTTGAGTGATGCTTATGTAAAGACATACAACAATTAGTTAAAACAGTGATAACATGATGTATTGATAATCTACTTAAGGTTACAAAGGTTGGTTACACTAAGAAATTTTAGAAGAACAAGTTAAACAAAGTTTTTCTATCAAGCTTGACTGAGTATCTAGTAGGTGCTCGAGAAAAGTCAGTGTAAGCCAAGCATAAAATTAGTTGGAGCTGAGTAAAAGTCTACTCTAGTGTATGCCAAGCAAAATAGTGGATACTAAGTAAATTTTAGTTGATGTCAAGCACTAGTAAACTTTGGTTTGTACTGAGTAATTTTGCAAAGGATGCTGAGCAATGTAGTTTGTGCCAAGCATCAAAAGCTAGATAATGTCGAGTGGTTACATTATTTAAAAGATTATGAATTCGATGGATCTAATTAGACAAGTTTGTTTTCTTGGATTGTGTGAGCTAGGTGGAAGATAAGATTAATGACCTGGTGGCACAAAATTCACGGTAGACCATTTTTAGGTGAGATCAAAGAGGATTCAAGGAGAAGTTTCTAGAAGAGATATGAAATATGGGGTAGATTCATTGTATCTTACCTAATCTATCCTAACCCTAAATTGGATGATGGAGAATAAGTGACAAAAGATCTTAATTTCCTATTTATAGGAATTGTTGGTCAGAAGCAAGGGTTTTCATGTATGAGAACCTAAGGAAGACAAGGAGTCAAGGGTTTTTCTTTATTAAGTGACATAAGAAAAGAGTTTTCATTGGCATGTTAAGCAAGAAGGCTTAAGGATATGAATGCTTGAAGGGTGAACAAGCTATTAGAGATGAAATGTGTGAATGTTAGGCATAATGGAGGACTGAAGTAGAGATTTTAAATCTAAAAATGGAGTTGTAAATTGTTATCAGATCAAGCCTTACTATTACTCTCTAATAATTATATCCGTCTAGGTTAAATGCTTTGGATTAAGGTTGACCTAACAGTCATTTGTAAATCCTTTAACTAGGTGACATTCCAAGTAAATGGTCTAAATTCCTCTAACAACTCTCACTCCTAACAAAGTGATTGAAATCCTTTAATAGGGTCATATTTAACAATATTTAACAATGTGTATTGTAACCTTTAACAGGGTTGGTCTTTCATAGGACATCACTTCAGAAGAGTGAAAATGAGTAGCATGTTACTAGTGGTTTGTCCCAAATTGGGTTTCAACATAAATATTTGTGTCAAGTGTGTTGATAAATTTGTTATGTTTCATGTTTACATTTTTGCAAGTTGATTTAAAAGTAACCTACAAGATTTAAGTGATTTCATATTCTAATGGATGCATCATGATGATAAATGTTTTATGGGTTAACTAAGTTGAGAAAATTTTTATTTATACATTTGGACCTTGTATAACTGATTGACCCCCCCAGTTATTCTAAAGTAGTCCAACAATTATGTCTCTTTGTCTCCTACCATGTGTCCTTACTATTGGAGTAAAGCATGGTTGGTTGTATAAATAGTTTTTGAAGTCAGGAAGTCTAGGTTGACATGTAGAGGAAAAGATCTAATAGTCATTTAAACTAATTTTTTTCATCTATAATTTCTAAATGATAAGTTGTATTGTGTGAATTTTTTCATTGTACTTCCATATGTGAATGAAGAGCTTAGAGTTGACGTTTTGGGTTTTGGGTATTCATGAATCTCTCTATAGGGATCATGGAGCATAAAGAAGTCAAAAATTGTTATTTCAAAATGCTTTCCTAATACACACTATGTTCTCCAATAGTCATTCACACAAAAAACACCAAGTTGTATTTAAATGTCCTAGTAGACTTAATAAAATGTCCTAATAGAGGTGCACAAATTGCTTAATGACTAAGAAAATAAGTTAAAAAATGATCGAATATTAGTACATATGAGATTGACTATTAGTACATGTTTTTTCATTTTCATTATTTTACACTCTTTTAAGAGCAATAATT
The DNA here is from genome assembly GCA_028749045.1 of Cupressus sempervirens. NCBI lineage: Eukaryota > Viridiplantae > Streptophyta > Pinopsida > Cupressales > Cupressaceae > Cupressus > Cupressus sempervirens. Next base: position 562,351,259 of record CM053786.1, on the reverse strand, counting down.
TGGGGTATCTATGATAAACTGCATGATTAATGGACCATGTGTTAGTTACTAGATCTCATCCCATATAGAATTGATTTTTTTAGCAATTGTTCATGACTCTGAACTTTATCTTATTATATTTGTATTTTTGTTTTATTTTATATTTTATATATGCATATAAGTAGGACTTGTACCAATTGGTGCAAGGGTTTTAGCCAATTTGAATAATGAGGCATTTCCTTTTGTTTAACTTTACCTATTAGAGATCTTATACCAATATACAATTGTTATCATTTTCCTTGCAAGTTGTTTGAAAAATTACTTGTAGAGAGATACATATTATATATTTCTAGATTAAAATAAAAATATAGCACTTTCATCCAATATTCGTTATTAAACAACATTTCTCCTAATACTCTCATGTATTAAGCATTAGCTTGTACAGAGATATATCTAGCATTAACTTATGCAATAATTGCTAAGAAAGAGATCTTTTCCATCACAAGTTATTTTTTCCAATGCTACATATCTATGAACAACATCTACATAAATGAGAGTGCTCTCTCTCTCTCTCTCTCTCTCTCTCTCTCTCTCTCTCTCTCTCTCTCTCTCTCACCCCTTGGTAATTTTCAATTAGATCTTCTCTCTCCCTATCTCCCTTTCTCCTCTTTCAACCACTACTTTAGTGAAATGTAGTCCTCTACTACAATAATGATTCCTTACTCAATTATGGTCTCTTCCCCAATTCAAAAATATATAAATAAATTATGAAATTAACAACATTTCTAGATCTACACTATCTTTAATGACTACCCTAGGTTAAACAATACTCACAAATTTCATAGATTTATCACTACAATAAAACATACCTTCCTAAACTAGAACAAACTCATCTTACAACAGTCAACATATAAAAAATCACAAATCACAAACTATAAATAGTTTGTGATTTATTTATTTTAGTAAAATTTCACTCTAAATTAGCTAGTGATTTAAAGTAGTAAACATGAGGTTAGGAAAAATGTTTCTCTTTATAAATAATCATTTTCTTTCATTTTCTTATGTTATAACTTGAAATATAAAAATTTACATGCAATATTGTTCAATAAGATGTATTTGGGTTAGTGGTTTCCACTTGATAACTTTTCCTTTCTATAATCAAGTTGTAAGGGTTCGCTCAACAAAAGGAATGTATTAATGAGTTGGCACACTAATGGCATTTCCACAATAATGGAAAGATGTGTGTAGGATCATGGTCAACCAAACTGTGGCCTTAAGTGGTAGTGAAAAACTAGCAAATTAGGGTTATGTTAACTTGACACATAATTTTAAAGTAGTTATGGGCTTTATATCAAAAAGTTGTAAGATAAGAATTTCTAGGAAATTGAATTTAGTTTCTAAACTACTAGGCCTTAATTAGAGAAAAACATATTTTTTTTATCAAAATTTTGGATTTTAATGCAGTACTTCAAAAATTTCAGGGCGAAATAAAAAGTAGGTGTATATCTGATCACCTTAATCAAAATCAAATGATAATATTTTTTAATATAATTATAAATATGAAAACTGGACTCATTCTTGGGTCTGACACATATTTTTAGGTATTTTCATTCAAAATAAATAATTAAATATGAATTTTCTACTAGAACTTTTCCAGAATAAAATAACTCCTGTGTCTAACCACCTTAACTAATTGAAAACTTTACAAAATTAATTTATTTTTTCTTATAGTAGGCAAAGCATAGAATGTGATGCAACTTTTGGATTTCAAAAATGTTATACTATTTGAAAGTTATAATTATTTTTCAATCAATGTGTCAATTAGCAATTTATAGACATCTTCATTAAAAATTAACTAATAAATACTTATCAAACTCAGAATTTGACATCAATTATATCGATGAAATCTTGAGAGTGTTATCAAAAACCCCTTTTCATTTCATTGGATTTTGATGAAAAAAATATTGTCAAGTGCCTACTTGAAGTCTAAATGTTAGTGAAACCTGTCTCAAACACATTTTTTGTGTTGATCAAAGAGGTTTCGTAAATACCAAGCCTAATCAAGTACCTGAAATTTAGTGGCCAACTTTTTTTTTCAAAAATTGATTGCCCAAATTTTGGAGGGAAATCAAAATTTGGGAAGTGTGGGCAATCAATAATCATCATTATTATTGACTATTATTATTATATATGATTATTATTATTATAATATATAGTAATACTATATGATGATGACTATTATTATATATAGTAATATATATGATTAATATTGTAAGAATTTTCCTTAGGGAAAAATAATACCAAGATGAAGAAGCTCAAATAGTAGCACAATATGGACCAATAATGGATGATCATAATAACAATAATGAGAATATCATATGTGTACATACATAGTAAAAGTTCCTGTATATAAAGGCGTCTAGAATGACTAGGAGTTAGCAAAGTGATAAGCCTCACAACTAAGCACATGTCCACCAAGAGTGGATTATCCTCCATTGAGCATAGAAGTTAGTGTAATGATGAGAGGATAGGAATACCAAGGTGCGTCTCATAAAGAGATGTTGTAGACACCATGTGCTTAATTCAAGTGCAAACAATTGTGTTGTCTACATGGCAACTCAGATGAATATGCAAACTCCTATGTTGTCAACAAGACAACTCATCTAACTATGCATACTTCTAGGTGTCTATATGATAAATAATAAAATAATGCATTTAACCTAAGTAAACTTAAGTAAAGTGTAATAATAATTAATTATTTACACTAACACCTCCCCTTAATTATAACTTAGGGGAATGCACTTAAGCTTTAAAAAGATAAAATGAAAATGCATGATGGGTCCCAACTACTAGGCCATGTTAGGTACCCATGTACAAATGCAATGCTCTACAGACAATGCTATGCAATGCAATGCACAATCTCTCTAAAAATGGAGAAAGGAGGGAAAAATCATGGGAAATACCCTCCCCCAAAAAGAGAGATAAGTAAAATAAAGAAGTATGAGAAGGAAAAAACCCATAAGAGGAAAAGGTTTGCCCCATAAGAGAAAAGAAGTAGAAGAAGAAAGGAGACAAGGTAGTCCCCCTCACAATACAAAATTCCCATCAGTGATAGTTGCTACTAGACGAATGTAGAATCTCATCCATGACTGGGGAATAATATTCCTCCCCTTAGGAAGAAACAGTGTCATAGGTACATATGAGATGCTTCCCCAATGTGTAGAAAGAATCCTTAAGTTGAATCGTGTCTCTAAAAATTGCTCAATCGTCCCTGTGTCAATACTGATGGTCACCCCTTCCAACACTGTTGGAAAGAAAAATTTTGGATCTAGCAAGGATGAATTTAGAACATATCCCAAAGAACCAATTATCTCCTCAAATGATAAAGAGACCTCTTGCAACTGTTTTATATAAGGATCTACAATCATATCAACCTTGAAAGACTGATCATGTAGAGAATGGACAAGAGTGTCAGAGTGTTCCCTCACAACAACTAAAGAAGGATCATCTTCATCAATAATTTATACCATATTTGCAATGTGGGACTCTACAAACAAATAAAATATCTATCAAGAAGTCATCCCCTGATGCTGGAACTAGAAGACAAGATGTACCCAACTATACTTAATTACATGGACCTATCACTGTAGCAATCTATGCATGTGGAATTTTTTGATGTTGTGACTGTGTCCTCATAGTATCTAAAGCATTCCCCACCAATGAACCTACTAAATCAAGTTTTTTTTGTGCCCAACAAGGTCTAGGGGAAGAAGAGGAAGGAATATCCTCAACTATTTGCGGACCTTGCAAAGGTGGTGTCCTACAAGTCAAATTTGAAGTAATATCATCTTCCAAGTCACTATCATCACTATCATCACTTTCCATGAAGGAAAAAGGAGGAGTTGAAAAAGCCAAACTTGGAAAAGTTTCTTCAAAGTGAACACTCCTCTCAAAAAATATTTCATGTGTCTCTGGATCCATGAGCTTGTATGTCTTAATGTGGTCAGGATATCCAACAAATATACATAGTTTTCTTTGAGGTTCCAATTCCTTCTATCTTTGTGGAGGTATCCTTGCCCATGTTGGACAACCAAAAACTTTAAAGTGTTTTACACTTGGTTTTCTTCCACACCAAGACTCAAAAGGTGTAATTCCATCCAAGGTCTTATGGGGAGTTCTATTTTGGATGTAACTGGCACAATTCATGGCTTTTGCCTAAAAGACTTGATCTAGAGACTTATGTTAAAGCATACAAATGGTCATCTCCTTAAGGGTTCTATTCTTCCATTCAGCAACACCATTTTGCTATGGAGTGTATGCAACTGAATGTTGAAGATCAATACCCTCATGAGTACAAAAGTGTATAAGCCTTGTGTTCACATATTCCCTTCCATTATCTATTTGTAGAATCTTAATGGATTTCCCTAATTTCTTCTCAACTTGAGCTTTGAAGGTGATAAAATTATCAAACACTTCACTCTTATAAGCTAGAAAGTAGACCCAAGTGTAGCATGAAAAGTCATCAATGAAGGTGAGGACATTGCGAGCCTTTCCAAATGATGGTACTGGAAATGGGCCAGCTACATCACTATGAACTAATTCAAGAACAACAATAGCTCTCCAAGATTTTACCTTGTCAAACTTTTCTTTTGGATGCTTGCTTGCTTGACAACCTGAACATACAACCTCTAAATACTTGACTTGAGGTAGACTAATGACCATATCCTTGTTGCTAAGTTGTTGAAGGTAGTGGTAATTGAGATATACAAACCTCTCATGCCATAGTTTACTTTGTGAATTTAAGTGGGTCAACAAGGTAAGGGAAGTGGACTTAGGCACAAAATGAGAAAAAGAATAAAGTCTTGTCTCATGATTAGCCTTTCCAATTGCCACCATAGAATCATCCTTTAGATTTTTCAGCACAACTGAATTAGGAAGGAACTCCACTTTATTTCTACATCCATAGTGAGTTATTTGGTAGATTGAAAGAAGGTTGGTGCTAAGGTTGGGAACATGAAGAACATCCTTGAAAACTCCATTTTCCAACCCAATGTTTCCTTTTCCTTCAACTTCCACTTGTGTGTCATTTCCAACATAGATGTAAGGTACATGTGATGGTTTGAAAGAGGAAAAATGCTCCCTTGAAGCACCCATATGATGTGTAGCTCTTGAATCAAGAACCCATTCCTCAGAATTGTTTGTACTTGCTACGAAAGCTTGTCCCTTACCTTTTGAAGTGGTTGAAGATCCCTTATCCTTATAGGCATATGGTATGTAAATTTTATGTTTCCTCATTAAGTTTACCAACTCATCAATCTGCTTATCCTTACACTCAAATTCATCTTGACCATTATTCTTACAATAGGCACAAGTTTTCTTCTCCCTTTTTTTGAAGTTTTTCCCCTTCTTATTATTTTTGGAAAAAAGACTTGCCTTGTTGTGAAGAAGATTATTGTGTGGAGGAAGATTGATTTGAGGAGGTAGATTGTTGTGTGTCATCTTGTGCCTTAGCCTTCCACTTCTTTTTCTTCTTCTTGGAATTTTTACCACCTGGATTCCCTTGATTAGCTACCAAGGGTTTGGTCTTGGAAGATTGGAGAATTCCCATAATCACTAACTTTTCATGTTCTAAGACCAACATTCTTGAAAATGACTCAAATGAAAGCTTAGTGAAGGCACTACCCATTGTTAATTTGTAAATATTATAACTGGAAACAAAAGCTACATGTTCAGGAGGAAGATGAGTCATCACATGTTTGATCAACTTTCCATCCTTGATGGGTTCACTGCAATTCTTAGGTTGTGCCCTATACATGTCTACTTGGGGAAGATAATCTTTGATGATGTTGAAATTCCTAGGATCCAATTTGAGAAGATTGTCCTCAATGGCGTAGGCCATATCTTCATCTACTATCCCATAAAATGGTTTATGTTTATCCCACACTTCTATTGGATCGTTAAGGTTCCTAATGTGATATTTGACAGGATCTGAGATATTCTTTAACAAGGTTCCTAGGGAAATTTCTTGTTTTGATGTCCAGTCTTCTTTATGAGACTCATCAGCATCATCATCGGGTTTCTTTGCTGCACTAGTTACATAATGAAGTAAACCTTTTTCAACCAATGGTTCCTTTATCTTTTCTTTCCAAGTAGCATAATTATGTGGTGTTAACTTAGAGAAAGAATCCATAATGCAAAAGAAAGAGCACAATATTTAGGAGACATAAGAACACAAGATGCCCCCCCTTCCCCTTTCACTCAATGAAAGAACCCACCCAAATGAATGCTTTAGGTACTTTATATGTAGTGCATCAATAGGCCTCTTTTCAAAATGGACAAAAGTGGACTTCTAATTTTGCTATTTACAACCTCCTCTTGGAGTTCAAATTTGGTACTTAGTAATGCAGCTCATATATACAACAAATTTGAAGTTTAATCAAAGCAATACAATGCAAAAAAAGATATATTTTTGAAAGTGTTATTTTTTTCCACACAAGCCTATAATATGATTGTAGATCTAGAAACTAGATGAAAAATTATGCACTTTCAAAAAAATGGAACTTAAATATGTGTCTAAATGAGCCTGAACTAAGCCTTTGTAGTTGCAAAAATTAGGATTTACGATTTGTGAAAAAAATTAGGAATAGAGATCTCAAACATCTTGCACCAATGTGTAGATCACAAAATTCTACCCCAAAACAAAAAAAATTGCTTGGGAAAAGTAGTCTGTATGAGGGAGATATTGTTCTTTGAAAATCACCTCTGTAGTTATTTTTCCTGAATCACTGCCGTCACACCTCCAAAAATCAATTAACTCTAGATTTCACCTCAGATAACTAATTTCAATGAAACAAAAGTCGATTTGGAGTTTTTTTGACCTTCTTAATATGATGCCAACATTTTATTTGCACCAACAAGCTCTAATCTTGTGCTAAGAAAAAAAATCTCTCCTACTGGCCTAAAAGGCCAATTTTTTCATAGAATTTCAAAAATAAAATGCAAATTCAAAAAGAAATAATGTAGAGATGAAAAAATATTTAGATTTAAAAAATTAATTTCATAGATCTAAAGAGATCATACCAATTTTGCAAATCGGGCCTTCAGGTTTTAGTTTGCAAAATTTTTTTCCTCAAATTTGACAATGGCCTAAGGTAGGCAAATTTATAGTCAAAATTCACCAAATTGATCCTCTAGATGCAATGGTGAGGTCTACTTTGGCTCTAGACACTTCCAATAACTACAAATACTCTGAATCTAAATTGTGGTCCTCTGAGAGGTGAAGCAAAAATGGTCTCCAATGGCTATGTGAAGAGAAGTTTCCTTAGCTTTGATACCATGCAAGAATTTTCCTTAGGGCAAAAACACACCAAGATTAAGAAGCTCAAACATTAGCACAATATGGATGAATAATACATTATTGGAATAGCAATAATGAGAATATCATATGTGTACATACACACTAGAAGTGCTTGTATATAAAGGCATCTAGAATGACTAGGAGTTAGCAAAGAGGTAAGCCTCACAACTAAGCACATGTCCACCAAGAGTAGATTATCCTCGATTAAGCACATAAGTTAGTATTGTGATGAGAGGATAAGAATACTAAGGTGTATCTCATAAAGAGATGTTGTAGACATCATGTGCTTAATTAGAGTGTGAACAACTGTGTTTCTACATGACAACTCAGATGAATATGCAAACTCTTGTGTTGTCAACAAGACAACTCATCTAACTATGCATACTTCTAGGTGTCTATATGATAAATAATAAAATAATGCATTTAACCTAAGTAAACTTAAGTAAAGTGTAATAATAATTAATTATTTTCACTAACAATTATTATTATTAAATTTAATATAGTAATATATATGATAATAATAATTATTAAATATAATATAGTAATATAAATGATTATTAGATATAGTAATATATATGATTATTATTATTATAATATAATCTAGTAATATATTATTATTATATTAAAATATATAGTCATATTTATTATTATATTATATAGTAATGTATTATTATTATTAAATATAATATAGTCAAATGCATCAAAATGTGTCATAGGCTATCCTATGACACCTTTCAACCCATTCAAACAAACCAAATGGGTCCCTAAGACCCCTAGGGACATATGTTGTCATGAAATGCATCGAAACGGGTCATAGGTTATCTTATGACCCCATTCAACCCATTCAAACAAACCATATAGGTCCCTAGGGGTCATAGGACCCCTAGAGAAATATGTTGTCATGAAATGCATCGAAAGGGGTCATACGATAATCGACCCATTTGATCAAACCAAATATCTCTCTAGGGGCCCTAGGACCCCTAGGGGCATATGTTGTCATCAAATGTGTTGAAAGGGGTCATATGTTATCCTACGACCCCTTTCAACCCATTTGAATAAACCAAATAGGTCCCTAGGGGTTCTAGGACCTCTGGGGACATATGTTGTCATGAAATGCGTTGAAATGGGTCATAGGTTATCCTATGAACCTATGACCCCTTTCAACCCATTCGAACAAACCAAATAGGTCCCTAGGGGTCCTAGGATCCCTAGGGACATATGTTGTCATGAAATGCGTTAGATCCATTCGATCAAACCAAATAAGTCCCTAGGGGTTTGATCATATGTTATCATGAAATGCATCAAAAAGGGTTATAGGTTATCCTATGACCCCTTTCAACCCATTCGAGCAAACAAAATAGGTCCCTAGGGGTCCAAGGACCCGTAGGGACATATGTTGTCATGAAATGCATCAAAAAGGGTCATAGGTTATCTTATGACTCCTTTCAACCTATTCGATCAAATCAAATGGGTCCCTAGGGGTCCTAGGATCCTTATGGACATTAATTGTCATGAAATGCATCGAAATGGGTCATAGGTTATCCTATGACCCCTTTCAGCCCATTCACTCAAAACAAATAGGTCCCTAGGTTGTCATGAAATGTGTTGAAAGGGGTCATAGGTTATCCTCTGACCCCTTTTGACCCATTCAATCAAATCAAAACATATGTTTTCATGAAATACATTGAAAGGGGTCATAGGTTATCATATGACCCCTTTCAACCCATTTGATCAAACCAAATAGGTGGACATATGTTGTTATGAAATTCATCAAAAGGGGTCATAGGTTATCCTATGACCCCTTTTGACCCATTTGAGCAAAGCAAATTGGTCCCTAGGGGTCCTACGACCCCTAGGGACATATGTTGTCATGAAATGCATTGAAAAGGGTCATAGGTTATCTTATGACCCTTTTTGACCCATTCAATCAAACCAAATAGGTCCCTAGGGGTCCTAGGACCCCTAGGGACATATGTTGTCATGAAATGCATCAAAATGGGTCATAGGTTATCTTACAACCCCTTTCGACCCATTCGACCCATCAAAAAACTTTATTGTCATTTATCATTGCCTTTATTTCACCACATAAGAGAAGCACTGGATAATCCAAGAATTTTGTTGGACATCTCACCGTACATTACCATTATGGGCTTAATAAATAATATTTTTGTTCTAAACAAGATCATTCATTGCTCTATATTTTTAATAGTAGCTTTTTCAATTATAGATGGATTACCCTAGCCTTTAACCCCATAACTATTTAATAATAATAATATTAATAAAGCATTACTATATTTATATAATAATTATAATACATGACTCTATATTAAATATAATAATAATTATAATATATGACTATTAAATATAATAATAATAATCATAAATAGTAATATATTATATTTAATAATAATAATAATAATACATTACTATATTATATAATAATTATAATGTATGACTATATATTACATATAATAATAATAATCATACTAATAATATTATATATTACTATATTATATTTAATAAAATACTAATACATAGTAATATACAATTTTGTTTGCATTGCCCAGAATTGCAAAATTTTGATTTCCCTCCAAAATTTTGGTGATCATTTCAAGTATCCAATCCTGAATCGAATACCCGATATGGGGTCGAGTACCCAAAATACTGGTATACTTTTTCCAAAATATTTTGTCACTATAGACTTGACAATCACATTTTTTTGGGGCCTTTTTTATGTGTTTGGAGAAAATTGATTGCTTGGGGACCATACAATCAAAAAATTTGTTATAATGTATGATTAGGTTTTTGATATTGTTGTTTGAATGGGGAGCAATAGTCATTGAAAGGCTAAACACAAAAGAAATGTATCGAATGAAGACATTGTAGCATATAGGGACAAGGACAAGGTAAGTCAACAAAGGAAGAGACAACATATGTTAAATGTGAATCAAGTTGATAATGTATTGATCGAAGGTGAAATGATAGAGTTTGATAATGAATATGTACAGTTGGGGAATGAAAATGTACCAATTGATAATGTTAATGCTAGGATTAAAAATTTGGAGAATTAAAGATTTACCATTTCATAATGTAAATGCCATGATTGACCATGTCGAAAATGAAAATGCATAGGAACATTATATATCTCCTAATTATAATCGACATCAAGGTCCTAGAACACCAAAATGGATAATTGAAATTGATGAAACGATTATTACCAATTTGGAAAAGATGAGACCTATGCTTTCCAAATTTAAAATTCATGCCAATAAAAAATTGGAAAGAAATGCCATTATTGTGAAGAATCTTTTCAGTGCTCTCAATAGCATTGGGAAAAATAATAGGGAGAAGGATAAGAGATTTTCTTGAAGGGTTATTACAACCTCTTTGGTAAGTCATTATTTGTGAAGGGGTAGATATATGAGACAAACTTGTATTGGCTTGAACTCAAATTGTACTACTTTGAGAAGAGAACTTAGTAGATGAGAGAGAATTGACGATCCTCTTCAAAATGAAACATGGGCTTTTGGTGGGTGACTTCCACATTTTGATAAGAAGCTATCTGATGATGTGAAGCAAGAAATTACACAGTTTTGGCACTCTAGCGCAAGAGTATCACCCAATGCTAAAGATGTTTTGAAGTTGAGAATTGGCATCAGAGACTGCATGCCACATCCTAAATATTATTTGGAGGCAAGTCAAACAATATTGTTCAACGAATTTAGAGAAAGTCATCTAAGATTGCATATATCACAAAGCGATTTTGAATCTTTGAAGCCATTTTATTATGTGCCACTTAAAATTCAAAATACATGTTGTGCAAATATCATGTGGAGTTTTCTATGCACCATGAACTATTATGCTCTGTCTGTTCTACTTTGCATAGTAAAAAAATGTTGGAGAATTGTGGTGTTAGTGGGCTTCCAAAATCATCAAGAGACTTGCTAGATCAATTTTTATGTCATAGAGTTGATGGTTGCTTCTTTTATAGAAATTCTTTCATAAATGAGAAGTGTTCTAAATGTGGTGACATATCCAAGTTTGACACATGTTTCCATGAGGGGTGCGAAAAAGATCTTGGGATGAAAATAGTAAACAAAATAGTATATGAAATGGTGAAATACACATTGAAGAGTGGAGGTGAGGGCTCAAGATGTAAATTGGTTGCAAAAGAAATCAGTGTGGCTAGTTTTATTTTAGATTTCAAGACAAACCTTTTCTACAAGTATGCAAGGCATAGTCACAGGTCTCAGTGGCTGGATTAGCAATTTAGAATGTGTAAGGAGATGTTTCCCATTTCCACTATTATATCAATTGTTAAATTTGTAGAGAACTACACATTGCAGCCACAAAATGAGACACAATCTCAATATTACAACTCCATTCATTTGTTAATTTTTTCCACATAACATATATACATGCCCCTAATAGTGCGGAAGATAATCAAAAGATTATTAGAGAGTACCATTTTTATATTAGTGATGATCAATCTCACTCTCACGAGTTTGTGCAACATTGTTTCAAGAATTATTTTGATTTCTTATAGGAGCATGACATTGTTATGGATAGACATATCATTTGGTCAGATAATTGCACAGGTCAATTGAAGAATGCTTGCATATTTTATTGATTGTGTAGGATACATGTGGAGAGAGGGGTGCCTCATGTTTGGAGTTTTTTTGAGTCTAGCCATGGGAAAGGGGAACATGATGGAGCAAGGGCATGTGTGAAGAGAGAGCTCTACTTAAGGAGCAATTGAAGATTTTAGGAGCAAAGCTTCTTAATGCTCATAGCATTGTTGATTGGTATAGTTCAACATTACCATAGGGGGGGACTCTTGATTTAGTAGTACACAAGTTATTTTAGTTGGTTGAGGAAGGGTCCATAGGTGATAGATCAAATTGTGCTACTATTAGGGACTCATAAAAAATGCATTCATTTTAGAGATTCTAGTACATGCACCATTCAGACATGATAACTAGCTTGCTTTTTTCCTAGTTGTTTTCAGTGTAATTGGGATTACTGTGAGTCGAGTGTGTGGGTGGACACATGGGCTCCACATTATATTACTACATTATCTATCATACCCTCTATCCAAAATGATGACATGGAAAGTTTTCTTAAGCATATCCATCTATTAGATCTTCTTCAACTAGGACATGTCTTTGCATTGGTTGCACCATAGGGGAATGATGAGAAATCAAATTATTGGTTAGTATGTTGTGTAAGAGGTAAACAAAATCTTGCATGACCGATCATAGATGATGATGGATTCACATATCTTACTGGTTCAGTTGTTGTTGTTGGAACATGGCTATGGACATACATGCTTAGAAGGAATGGAATTCCTGCATTTGAAGACTATTAGAAGCACACAATAATTCTCATATATTCACATCTTATTATAGCAACAAATGTGAAGTTTTTAAAGTATCAAGGAAGACCAAAAGTAAAAGAACTTTTTACTATTACTAATGTTCATCATGAAGCCTTATAGAAACCCTAAAATAGAGACAGGACCCTACAGGAAAACTCGACTAGGTATTTACTTCTTATGTTCTTTTGTTCATAATGATTTGGTGAATCAGTGGTTATCTTGTTTAATATGATTATTTACTAATATTTTTTATGATATTGGAATGTAGGTACATCATGAAGAGTAGCCATTAATGAAGATAAAAAACTAAACAAGGAGCAAAATGAAGAAAATCCTATTCAATTTTTGACACTACAATTTTTTATAGTTGTGTATTGATTTAATAATTATGAAACACTTGAGATATTGTAAATGTAAACTTGTTGATTTTGTTGAAGTTGATGAATGATCAACCCCAAAACTCCCAAGAATCACTTGTATGCAAATGTATGTTACAGAAGAGAGAGACAAAAAGCTAAGGAGGTAGGAATTGCCAGATCCATAGATGAAACATTCTTGATGAGAAAAAAAGAAGATTGCTATAATCAAAACTGAATTATCTCAAGTTCTTTTTTTTTCTCATCAAGAATGTTTCATCTATGGATCTGGCAATTCTTGCCTCCTTAGCTTTTTGCCTCTCTCTTCTGTAACAGATGTTTGCATGCAGGTGATTCTTGGGAGTTGTGGGGTTGATCTTTCATCAACTTCAACATGGTATCCTAGCTCCAGATCTTCATGCCCTTGTTCTATTCATGAGAGATTTTCCATTGGATCTGACATTTGAGAAAAAGTACACAACAAATCCATGAAGCCCAAGAAAACCTACATGCAGAAAACTTGTCATAGAGAAGAAAAAGACAAGAAGAGGCAAGGGTTTGATCTGAAAAATTCAAACGAAGAAAATATTATTCAACGGATCTTCATAATAAAAAATACAAAGAGATCAATCCTTATAAAAGGAGATTGAAACCCGAAAAGGGTAACCCAAAGCCTAAAAAAGCTAGGTTGCACAATATAATTAATAAAATATTAATTATATGCACCTACAAGATAGCTTAAGCAAACTAGAGTAATAGGAAACTTAATTAATTAAATCAAAGTGATTTAATTAATAAGTGAAATAAAATAATTACTCTAACAGATTTAATGTAAGAAAAAATGATGTTTGTACTTAATGTAATTTATGTTGAGGGACCTAAAAAATGATGATTTTAATACATACTAACACCAAATTTGCACTGTTCCCAATGCCAAAAACTTGAGGGAGGTAAAAAAATATTTTTTTAATTTAATAATAACCCTAGTGACACCCTTGTTCTAGTCATAAAGAGCATACATCATTTATGGCCACCCTATAACGAAGAGTCTCCAAGGTGTTCTAAGTCCATTTCGAGGTCAATCTTCCAAAGGTCGTAACTTGGAGCTTGTGGGGGCTATCAATGAAATATTGAATGCTATAGGAAGGCCATGATGAGGCCTACAATGATCAATCTCATTTCTAAGAGATCATGTTCCATTTGTGACATAGCCAAAGAATGAACAACTAAGGCCAAAGGCTCACCCAGCTATCAACACCACCCTGCAAGGGTCAACACAATAGAAGAAAACACAAGGAACAACAACTAAAGGAGGAAAAAGAGAGAAATACTTTTATTGGTTCATCAAAACATCTTCATACATGCCTAGCTATAAGGCCTTCTGGGTTATGGCCAATTACAAACACATTTACATTCAAATATCCAATTGCAAATTTGCACTTTTAGTTTTGCTCTTCAAAATTCCTCTTCTTAAAAACTTGCCTAACTCCAAGCCTGAACACTCTATATATACTTGCCAAAATGGCTTACAGATTATTCTAGAACATTACATAAGAGGAAGGCTAACCCAAAAATAGTTTGGATGCATCCCAAGAAAATATCTTAACATAAATGTTGTGGTCAAAATAAATTCCGCAAGAAAGCTTACAGAAATCATGTCCAAATGTTGACACTCGACACATGAAGGGTCACTCGACATACACTAGGTAACATAGCACATGAAGAGTCACTTGAGATACACTAGCTAACTTGACACATGAAGGAATTGTTATAGTACCTTAGCACCAACTAAGTGCTACAATAACTTGGCTCCCATTGAGTGCTATAGTAACTTGGCTCCAACTAAGGGCTACAATAACTTGGCTCCCATTGAGTGCTATAGTAACTTGGCTCCAACTAAGTGCTACAATAACTTAGCTCCAAAATTCAAAATGAACAAAAATGAGTAGGATAACAAGGCAACCTAGGATGCTCCTACATTAGAAAAATGGGGTTGAAAGAAATGATTCTCCTGAATTATTAAGAGGTCTCAATGTAAGTTGAATCCAACTCAGATTGAGAAATCCATGAAGCATCTTCAATAGGCCTATTCTTCAACTTTACCAAATATTCATAGTAGTCTTTTCTTCTTGTGACCTTGCCAACTCTCTGATCCAATATCTATTCAACTTCTTCAATTTTCTTCTTAGGATAATCTTTTGATACAACAAATTCATCCTCTGACTCATGATACTTATACAAATCAGCAATATTGAATATAGGAGATATATCCATGTCATCAGGTAACTCAACTTCATAAGCATTACCATTGTCAAACTTCTTCAAGATCTTACAAGGTCCAAATTTCTTCATCTTCATCTTACTGTATGTTCCAACTAGGAATCTTCTTTTCTTCAAATGAACCATCACCTCATCACCAACTTGAAAATCATGGTGTCTTCTAGACTGATCAACATTCTCTTTGTACTTCTGATTACTTTGTTCCAACTTCAACTTCACTTCCTTATGCAAAGACTCCATAAAATCAGCAAATTCTTCTCTTGCCGTGCTTTTCTTTTCTTCACTAGCAACATCTCTCAAATCGAATATACCTCTAGGAAACATTCTAGTAACAATCTCAAAAGGTGTCTTCCCTATACTCCTATTCACAGAATTGTTATGTGCAAATTCAACTTGTGCCAATACCATCTCCCAATTACTTGGCTTATTCCCAACAAAACATCTCAACAAATTATCCAAGCTTCTATTCAGAACTTCTGTCTGTCCATCTGTCTATGGATGGAATGTAGAACTAAAATTCAGCTCAGTACCCATCTTCTTCCACAAAGTCTTCCAAAAATAACCAACAAACTTACTATCTCTCTTAGAAATAATGCTTCTTCGTAATCCATGCAATCTCACAATCTCTTTAAAGAAATTTTTAGCAACATGCTCAACATCTAATGTCTTCTTACATGGTATGAAATGAGCCATCTTAGAAAAATTTTCCACTACAACAAATATGGAATCATACCCTTTCACTATCTTAGGCAATCTGAGAACAAAATCCATAGTGATGTCAGTCCAAGGTTTCTCAGAAACAGTAATAGGTGTATACAAACTAGTATTTTGACTCACCTCTTTTGTAACTTGATAAAATCCACAACTCTTTACAAATTTTTGAACATCCTTATATATTTGTGGCCAATAATACTTCTCTTTTAGCAAACTCAATACCTTATCAATTCCAAAATGTCTAGCTAATCCACCACTATGTTTTTCCTTAATTAGATTCAACCTCATAGAACTTCTAGGAATACACAAAATTACTACCTTTGAACAACATACCTTCTTGAATGAAATACTCATCATACTTACTTATGTGATCTATCAGATTTGGTGCTTTGCACTCTCTCCACACCTAAGAAAAATTATGATCTGCATTATACAACTCTTTCATTTCATCAAAACCAAGAACTTCAACCTTCATTTCAATCAACAAAGAACATCTTTTTCTCAATGCATTGGCAATTCTATTAGTAACTCCACTCTTATGCTTGATCACAAATGTAAAATTCTGCAAGTACTCAACCTACTTCATATGTCTTTGATTTAATTTATGTTGACTTCCTAAGTATTGTAAAGCTCTATGATCAGTATATAGTACACACTCTTTAGGAATCAAATAGTGTCTCCACTTCTTTAATGCTTGGACAATAGCATAAAATTTTTGATCATACATAGAATACTTCCTTTTAGCATCATTCAACTTTTCACTAAAGAAAGAAAATCGTTTACCTTCTTCACTTAATATAGCTCCTATTGTATTACCACTTGCATCACACTCAACTTAAAATACTTTGTTGAAATCAAGTAAAGCCAATATAGATAATTCAACAACCTTTTGTTTCAAAGTCTCAAAACTCTTATCAGCTCCATGTGTCCACTTGAAGTCTTTGTTTATTTCCCCTCATTGTTTCAGTCATAGCATTACAAATAGCACTAAAATTCTTTATAAACTTTCTATAAAAACTAGCCAAACCATGAAATGATCTTACCTCACCCACATTCCTAGGTGTAGGCCACTCCAAAATTACTTTAACCTTCTTAGGATCCATCTTTAATCCATCCACTGAAATCACAAATCCCAAATACACAATCTCCTCTTGCATGAAAGAACACTTTTTTAGATTAATCAACAACTTTTCCTCCTTCAACCTTTGTAATACTTTTCTAAAATGCTCAAGATGTTCTTCCTTAGTCTTGTTGAATATTATAATATCATCCAAATAAACAATCACAAACTTACCCAAGAATCGTTTCAAAACTTTATTCATCAACCTCATGAAAGTACTAGGTATATTAGTCAAACCAAAAGGCATAACCAACCATTCATACAAACCATCTTTTGTCTTGAAAGTAGTTTTTGTTGTAGTAGAATTCTAGATGTACCCCAAAATGAGGTGATCTAGAAACCAACAAACCAACACACAACAGAAACTGAACAAGAGGAGCGAGATTCAAATCAAGAAAAAGAATATTTCTATTATTCAAATCAATAAGTTTACATCCAACATGCCTGGCTGTATGACCTTTTGGGTTTCGACCATTACAAAGAAGAATGCATCTTTCAAAGAAGAATGAATCTCTAGACTCAAATATGACTTCTATCTCCAAACTATTCCATACTAAGACTCCATACTTCCAAATTCTACATCTCCCGCTTTCGCAATTATCCTTCCTCGAATGCTAAAAAAATTAATACCTAAGACTCTATCCAAGACCCCTTTAAATAATTTTGAAAATGACATACATAATATTTTAGAACATAGAAAGGCCACACATTGACCTGATGCAAATACCAACTTATAAATCCTTACATTAAATACATAACCAAGCCACAAGTTGGCTCACCACAAATACTAAATACCCATCACGAAATTAAATATACTCTAGGTCAGCCCAAACTAGAACTAGACACAAACAACTTGGCAAACGAAGGTTCCATGAAATCCTAGCACTCAACATCCAAATGAACACTCAACATTAATAGGAACTCAACACCCAAAGGCTCACTTGACACAAACAGAAGCTCAACATCAATGAGGAGCTTGGCATCCACTGCAACTTGGTTAGATCTAACAATTTGGCAAACTCGTGAAATTGGTCAAGTCTTCTACTCAGCTCCCATATCCACTCAGTAGCTACTACAATTCAGTAAGCACTGTTACTCAGCAACCACTGAGTGAAAAGAGTAGGAAAGATAAGAAACCACAGATGCCCTTGCATCATTCTTCCAAGGTAAATAGAAAAGAATTCAGATGCTCCGACATCAGCCTCCCTAGGTAAATAGGAAAATGTGTCCCACATTTTGATCCCAAAAGAAAATTATTTATTTAGCTGCATCTTTACAAAAGGTTTCCAATCCATCAAAGAAAAGAGATCAAATTTGAAAATCAACCACCTATGCTTCATCCATTCAAAAATTAGAATCTCATCCAACCAATCAACATATGAACTCAACTGAAAATAACAATGCTCCATTTGTAACTTAACATCAACATCATCCATAACAACATCCTCATACATGAGAACCAGATTAACAACAATATCCAAATCACAAATCTAGTCATCAACAATATATAAATTTAGATCCATCATGGAAAAAGCATATAAATCCATAATATATGAATCCTCCACCAAATCAATAGAAAATGAATCCATATGAAGAACATGCAACAATAACCCTATCTCATCCATACTCATGACATTATATATATTCATTCTTTCAGCAACATGCAAATCAATAGCATCACCAAAATCCACAATAGTAGTAACTTCCATATCCTTCAACATCTCAGCAGCAACATATAAGTTTAGATTCATAGCCATAATACCTCTAAAACCTTCGAGCATATTACTAGTAAGTAAATTTATCTTCTTACCACAAGCAACATCTAGATCAACATCATTCATAACAAAAGGAACATATAACTCAAGATCAACAACATCAACAAGAAGTAAGTCTTTAATCACATCCATTTCAACATTAGTATCATCTTGAACAATAACATCCAAATCTTTACCAACATAAGTAAAACTCTCCTCTTCAATAACCTCGTTGCACACAACAAGATGCTCTGCAATTTCCATGTCAAATCTATCCATCTGCTCATGAAAATCAAAAGATACTTCATCAACTCTAGTGAAATCATCATGTACTTCCTCAATCTATCTTCTTCTCCTTATAATATTTTTAATCGGCCAAAAAACCTTCTTTCTAATCCTTAGATGCCAATGCAAATTAGGCTTTTCAAGATCATCAATTCTTTCATGTAAATCATCACAAAAAGAATCATATTCATCACTCTAAACCTCATGAAGATGTCTTCCACAATTTTGTGCTAACTCAATGGCTTCTACTCCAGCTGAAAGTTTCCTCATCATATCCAATAATTCTAGATTGACATTCCTCCTTCCTCAAACCATTTTTACAAATGACAATCAAACGTTGAGTCCTCTGCAAGTGTAGGCCAAATCCACAGATCTGTCACCCTAAACCAAATCACCAACTAACTAGGATTTCCGAAATCAAAACCCTTCTCTAATAAACTTGGGCCAACAAAGGTCCTGGTACAAACTACCTCACACTTCAATGATTTTCTTGCACACTCAAGAACAACTAGGCTTTGATACCATCTGATGCAGTAGAATTTTGGATGTACCCCAAAATGAGGTGATCTAGAAACCAACAAACCAACACACAACAAAAACTGAATAAGAGGAGCAAGATTCAGATCCAGAGAGAGAATATTTCTATTATTTAAATCAATAAGTTTACATCCAACATGCCCAGCTATACGACCTTTTGGGTTATGGCCATTACAAAGAAGAATGCAAGTTTCAAAGAAGAACAGATCTCCAAACTCAAATATGACTTCTATCTCCAAACTATTCTAGACTAAGACTCCATACTTCCAATTTCTACATCTCCAACTTTCACAATTATCCTTCCTCAAATGCTAAAAAAAAAAATACCTAAGACTCTATCCAAGACCCCTTTAAATACTTGCCAAAATGACATATAGAAGATTCTAGAACATAGAAAGGCCACAAGTCAGCTTGATGCAAATACCAACTAATAATTCCTTACATTAAATACATAACAAAGCCACAAGTCAGCTCACCACAAATATTAAATACCCATCATGCAATTAAATATACTCTAGGTCAACCCAAACTAGAACTAGACACAAAAAACTTGACAAATGAAGGTTCCATGAAATACTAGCACTTGACATCCCAATGAACACTCAACATTAATAGGAACTCAGCACCCAAAGGCTCACTTGGCACCAATAGAAGCTCGGCATCAACGAGGAGCTCGGTATCAACAAGGAGCTCAATATCAGCAAAGATGTCGACATCAACAAGGAGCTCAACATCCACTACAACTTGGTTAGAACTAACAATTTGACAAACCCGTGAACTCAGTCAAGTTTTCCACTCAACCACCATATCCACTCGGTAGCTACTACAACTTAGCAAGCACTGTTACTTGACAAGCACTAAGTGAAAAGAGTAGGAAAGATAAGAAACCAAGGATGCCCCTGCATCATTCTTCCAAGGTAAATAGAAAAGAATTTAGATGCTCTTGCATCAATCTTCCATTCATCACCTTCTCTAATTTTGATCTGATGATAGCTACTCTTCAAATCAATCTTGGTAAAATACTTTGCTCCACTCAAACAATCCATTATGTCATCCATCCTTGAGATAGGAAACCTATATTTCACCATGATTTTGTTGACAGCTCGAGAATCAATACACATTCTCCATTCTCAAGTCTTTTTTTGTGCTAATACAGTAGGTACAACCCATGGACTCAAGCTTTCTTTGATCAAACCTTTCTGCAACAACTCGTGCACTTGTCTATTAAGTTTTTCATTCTCTGTAGGTGTCAATCTATATGGTTCTTTTTTTAGCAAACTAGCTCCAAGAATCAGATCCATACAATGACTTATACTTCTCACTGTAGGTAAACCATTAGGAATATCATCAGCAACAATATCTTTGTACTTATTAAGAAATTCTACAATTTATTTTGTCACTTTGTCATTACCAACTTCTGCTACTCAATCATTACTACCAACACTTGGTCCTCTAGGAACTATGGGAAAAAAGACTTGATTCTTCTTCACTTCCTTTTCAAATTATTTCCCATTAACCATGCAAACTTTTATTGTAGTGCAACTAACCTCATTTGGACTTTCAATCAAAGGTAGTAATGTTTGTTTCTTCCCATTTACCCAAAGAGTATATTGATTCAATCTTCCATCATTTACAACATATCTATCATATTGCCAAGGTCTACCCAACAAAATATGACAACAATTCATGGGCATAATATTACACAAAACTTTATCAAAGTAATGTCCAATTTTCAACTTCAGAAAGCATTTCTCACTTACCAATATCTTATGCTCATATTTGATCCATGAAACATGATAAGGTTTGGGATGTTTCAACCTCTACAACTACAACTTGGTAACTAGATCTTATGATCCTATATTTGTAGATCTTCCACTATCAATGGTCACTTTACAACATTTTCTAGCTATCCTACATCTGGTCTTGAAAAGACTTCTCCTTAAAATAGGTTCCTCATCACTTCCCTTATTACATAAGGTTCTTCTCACCATCAAATTTTCTCTAGCCTCAAGTCCATTTGGTGAACCCTCATCATCTCCTTGAATCATAGCATTTCTATTACCTTGCCCACTTTTAGAGGATCCACATTCAAAAGATCTATGTCCCTCTTTACCACATCTAAAACAATTACCATGAAATCCACCTCTAGAATAAGAATTACCTCTTCCTTGGTAAGAATTACCACTTTTCCATTCGTTTTTGCCTTGGTCATCATTCTTCCATTAAGATTTTCCTTTATCCTACACAAAACTTTTAGATCTTCCACCTTCACAATAAGATCTACCTCTGCCTCTCTAGAATATACAATCTCTACCTCTTTGTCTTTGTTCATGCTTCTTTGTCAAGACCTCCTCAACTTTCAAGGCATATTGATATGCTTCTTCTACACTTTCCAACTTCACAAAATTTATTTCATCTTGTATTCTAGATCATAATCCATTAATGTACCTTGCAATTTTCTCAACATCATCATCCACATGTCCAGATCTAATGTCCAATCTATAGAATTCCTCGGTATATTCTTTCATTTTCATGTCCTTTTGTTTCAAATTTTACATCTTTCTCAACAAGCTAACTTGGTAATCAGTAGGGAAGAACTTTTTCTTTACCTTGTTCACCATCTTTGACCAAGTTCTGATCTTCTCGTTTCCTCTCCTTTGTCTATCAGTTTGCAAGTGCTCCCACCATAGTGATGCATGACCTTTCAACCTAGTGATTGCAATCTTCACCTTTCTATTATCAAGAGTGTTTTCATACTGAAAGAAATTCTCCATATTAGAGATCCAATCCAACACAACATTGGTATCCAATTTTCCATCATAAGGAACACCTTCTACAACAAGCTTTGAATTTTTCCTAGAGAACCTTGCAATAATCTTTCCTCATCTTGATCTTCTTTAGGTTCTAGCTTATGGTTAGGTGGTGCTACTTCATCATCACTTACATCATCAAGATGTCCTCCTCTCCTCTGGGCTATCTCCACAACATCTAATTTGGCTACAATTTGTCTCAACTAATCCAATATAGCATTATCAACATTATTTCCTCTACTATGAACCATCTTTACAAATTAGGTTCCTACAAGGTCGTAACCCTCTACAAGTTAAAGGTCAAATCTGTAGATCTGCCACCTTGCAACCAAATCTAATTTAGAGTTCTACACGATCCAATCTCCACAAGGATGAACCTCAAGCTCTGATAGCAAACTGACGTAGGCAAGGAATGAATAACTAGGGCCAAAGGTTCACCCAGCTATCCAAACAACCTTGCAAGGGTTAACACAATAGAAGCAAACAAAAGGACAACAACCAAAGGAGGAAGAAGAGAGAAATATTTTTATTGATTCATCAAAACATCTTCATAAATTTCCAGGTGTAAGGCCTTTTAGGTTACAACCAATTACAAATACATTCACATTCAAAGATCCAACTACAAATTTGCACTTTTAGTTCTGCTCTCTAGAATTCCTCTTCTTAAATACTTGTCTAACTCTAAGCCTAAACACTATATATATATATATATATATATATATATATATATATATATATACACACACACACTTGCCAAAATGGCTTACAGATTATTCTAGAACATTATATAAGAGGAAGGCCAACCCAACAATGGTCTAGATGCATCCCAAGAAAATATCATAACATAAATGTTGCGATTGAAATAAATCCCACAAGTTGAGGCCTATAATAACCTACAATAACCTATCTCATTTTTGAGAGATCACATTACTTTTGGATTCGGCACAATGATCTCGCTTGATGCCAAAACTTGTAGTGTGCCTTAGTTAGTAGGTGCATCACCATGTAACTTTGAAACCGCTAATCTTAGCATTGATGCATCAGTTCCATTAGCTCTAGATGGATAGATGAACCCTAGTACCACCCTTTTTTTGACCATAGAGATCCTCCATCATTCGTGACCACCCTATACTGAAGAGTCTCCAAGGTGCTCTAAGTGGGTTTTGAGGTTGATCTTTTGAGAGTCGTAACTTAGAGTTCATGGGGGTTATTAGTGAAAAGTTTAATGGTATGGAAAGGTCATGTTGAGGCCTACAATAACCTATCTCATTTTTGAGAGATCACATTCTATTTAGATTTGGCACAATGATCTCACTTGATGCCAAAACTTGCAGTGTGCCTCAGTTCATAGGTGTATCACTACGTGAATTTGAAACCACTGATCTTGACATCAAATTGTCAGCACCATTAGCTCTAGATGAGTGTGTGAACTGTAGTGACACCCTTGTTTTGGTTGCAGAGAGCCTCCATCATTTTCAGCCACGTTGTACTAAAGAGTCTCAAAGATACTCTAAGTGCATTTCGAGGTTGATCTTCTGAGGTTCGTAACTTGGAGCTTGTGGGGGCTATCAGTGAAATTTCAAATGCTATAGGAAGGTCATGCTAAGACCTACAATAACCTATGTCATTTCTAAGAGATCATATTTTATTTGTCTTGTGAACAAACCAATCTAATGAGAGCACAATTGGAATCCTTCCTTGAGTCCATTATGACCCATGTAGCTTTTGTTAGTCGTCAGCTAGATATTTGGCCTATTAAGAGGGATGAACAAAGAAGATATTATGCAAATAAATTATCATATCAAGATTTACAAAAAAAAGAAATACCAAAAGGTAGCATTTGTGCATTGTTTAAAAAGCTTGGCGAATAAGATACTATTAAACATACAACTAAAAGGTTCCTCATCCATTGGTGCATACATGATGGTATTATAAATAACTTTTGGGATAGATGGTGGATGGTCTTTGATGCCCCTCCCTACAATAATCACAAGGTTCCAATGTATTTCTTAAAGAAATTGTATTGTGAATTTGTCCTTGGGGAGATCCCCAGTTATTTTGATATATTAGAATCTTAGGGTAGAGGTGGGGGGTCATCATTTGAGAGGTTGGGGGTACGTCATGACATTAATGTAGTTAGGGCATCTGTTATCAAGCCATAGGGTGAGCATATGATTATTCCTTCAGTTCTGAAGTAACATGTAGAGACCAACACTCTAGGGACTAGTAATTCTTTGATGTAGACTCTCATTCATTGCATGAGTACATTAGTTGAGGAGGAGCCTTCTATGCATTGTGGTCACATGTGCACATCATGTGGATCCTTATGCACAATTGGCAATCATGTTAGAGACAGTATGGATGATGGGCTAGTCAATGATGAGTTCTTGAGTGACACATTTGGTATTGACATAGGTAAATTACAATTATAATAAACTAATTTGATCACATTTTGTATGTATAGTGAATGACTAATTATTAGCATGTATTGACATTGATCAAATTTTAGGGTAAGAGTGTTGGTGGCCCTAGTAAAGATTCTTCGACCCTATTTTTCATCTCGTTGATGAGTCACAAGGTATGTATCAATTTAATCATTTAAATTAATATATATATTTATTAAGTAATCATATGAAGGATTGACAAAAAAATTTATGCATGTGCATTAGTTCTCTACTGGACCATCGACATTTAAAAGGGACTCCAAGCCTAGGCATGATATGAGCTTCATACAAGTACATTTGTTTCATGTTAATTTAATTCATTTGATTTGATTTGTTTCATGTTTCATGTTTCATGTTTCATGTTTCATGTAAATTGTATTATATGACATGTAGCTATTGACATCTAAGACTCCTCATCTTCACCAGTCCATCGATTGTGGAGTTGCTATAGCGATGGCTAGTTTAGAGCCATTGACCAAGGTATGAAAGAATTTTCTTGATTTTAGTTGTTGTTTATAATAGTTAGTATCAAAATTTCTCATAATATTTATAAGTGATTATATTGATTGGATTGTTGTAGGGCCTTATTACACACAATCATCTGCGAGCCTTTGAGGTGGACATATAGAATGACTATTTGATGGCAATAAGAAAAAAATTAATGTTGTGTGTACCTATATTTTATTTTAATGTATAATAATTATTGATTAATATTTACTTTTTTTGTATCAGCTTGAGTTAGAGAAAAGCCTAAACAAGAGGACTAGCGAGCATGTGAGGAAGACCCCATCATTCCCATCATCTCCTTCCATATGACGATTGAAGACCTCTAGGGACTAGTTTCCTTCTTCTCATGGGAAGGAGAAGATATAGTTGATAGACACATGTATAGGCATTAGTGGACATGTATGTTGGATTTTATGTCAGTGGACATATTTGATATACATTTGATGTATATATGACATTTTATATTTGATGTATGACATATATTTAATGCATGACATTATTAGACTTATAACATTATTGGTTAATATATGATATGTTTGTTCATGTATAACATTATTGGCTATATATATATATAATGTATGATATTATTGGTTATCATAATATATTATATGTTTGTTCATGTATGACATTATTGGCTATCTTATATATATATATATATATATATATAGTATGATATTATTGGTTATCATAATATATTATATTTTTGTTCATGTATGACATTATTGGTTATCATAATATATATCTTTCTTTTCGTGTTTACATTTTAAGTACATTTCATGTATTTCATTTTAATGTAAATTGCATCCAAAATGATGCAGAGTGCTCACACCAAAAGCTAGTGGATTCCTAGCAAGAATACTTTTACAACAAACTACCTTTCCCACCTTCGTAAGTGTCTTCAAAGACTCTTTCCAACTTGGTTACAATATTGAAAAAACTTCCACCCAACTTCACAAAACTACTTGATCACTTTCCTTATTCAAGACTTGGGAAGCAATAAGGGAAAAATGAGAAAATTTAAGAAATGGATCATAATCAACTTCTTGCTTCAAACTAACATCTTAGACACTTCAAGAAACACCTAATAACTATCTCACAAACTTCAATCTATCATCTATTCCATCCTTCCAAGAGATTCTTCAATATCCTATGAGGGAAAACAATCATCCAATATCCCATAACTATATTTTCTTTGTAGCAACATGTAATTTTTTGATTTTTTGATAACTCTTCACAAAAGGAAGTGATTATGTTTCAAACCCATGAAATGACTATTAAGACAACCAAGAAGATCCTTAACGTCTTCCACTAACTCCATTTAGTGATAACATGCAGCTAAAGTGGTTTTTTATTTTGAAAAGGTATGAGTTTGTTGTTCTAAATAGGAAGTAATGATATTTGACAATAACTCAATGATCCTATATACAAGTTTAACATCAACAATGATTACTTGCAATATTAAAAAAATTTATTAATCACCAACACCTTATGCCTCTTCTAAATTCATAGAGTGTATTTTTATCATTTGACATCCATTCCAATTGATTACTAGTTAGTTTGATTGGTTACAAGGTTAATTTCAAGGTTTTATGAAATATTGCTAAAATTGCCAAAAAGTTGTTAGCAACTTTTATTGCAAAATGCAATTTTTGCACTAACTCTTTCTAGAAGTTAACCAAGTGGTTTTTGGTAACACATAGGACCTATATAAGGAGTAATAACTCTCAAAATACTTATTGAGTCAACTTATTAACAAAAACAACAAAAAAAAATCATTAGACTAAGCCAACTTGGGTTTATAGGTGACCTCAAGTTCCTTGATCTTACAAAAAAGATTACCTTATTACCATAAAAAAAATAACATGGTCAAAATGAGGTGTATGATCACCCCTTTACCTTCTATCATGAGTCTCCATCATTAAATGAGATGACATATCTAGTTGCCATAGTCAAATATTGTTACCCTATGGCATTTAGTGACTCTTAGGGGCGATTTGGTTTCGCATGCCTGAAAAGGTTTAGCACTCAACAAGATGGGAGGAGATTGGGGCTAATGTTTACCCAGCTACCCAAAGCTAACAGAATAGACATTTTGATCCCATGACAAATGGTGAGAGCGATTTGGTAGTTGGAAACTTTGTATTGGCCAACACTACAAGTTTAGCATCACCCAAGATGGCATCACAAAATCAAAATGGAATAAGATCTCCAAAAAGTGAGAGAGAGATTATTGTAGGTCTCTACAACATGGCCCTATAACACCTAGAATTGCATCCATATCTTGCACAAGCTCTGAGATATGCCCTATAAAATATCAATTCCTTATGGTATTTAGTGACTCTTAGGGATGTTTCGGTTTGGCGTTCCCAAGAAAATTTGAGAACTCAACGGGATGGGATGAGCTTGGGGCTAGGGTTTATCTAGCTAGCTAGAGATAATGGAATAGACTGTTAAATCTCACAACAAATTGTGAGTGAGATTCAACAGTTAAGAATTTTGTACTGGCCAACACTGTAAGTTTTAACATCACTCAAGATGGCATAGCAAAATCAAAACAAAATAAGATCTCCAAAAAGTGAGAGAGGTTATTGTAGATATCCATAGCACAGTCTTATAACACCTAGAATTGCATCCATACCTTACACGAGCTCCAAGATATGCCCCATCAAATATTTCTCCCCTATGGCATTTAGGGACTCTTAGGGATGATTTGGTTCGGCATGCCTGAGAATGTTTGAGTGCTCAACAAGATGGGAGGAGCTTGGGGCTAGTGTTTACCTAACCAGCTAGAGCTAACAAAAGAGATAGTTTGATCCCATGATGAAAGGTGAGAGAGATTTGGCAGTTGGCAACTTTGTACTGATCAATACTACAAGTTTTAGCATCACCTAAGATGGCATCACAAAATGAAAATAGAATAAGATATCCAAAAAGTGAGAGAGGTTATTGTAGGTATCCATAACATGGTCCTATAGCACATCAAATCATATCCATACCTCACACAAGCTCCAAGATATACCTCGTAAAAGATTGCTGCCCTATGGCATTTAGTGACTCTTTGGGATGTTTTAGTTCAGTGTGCCCAAGAATATTTGAGTACTCAATAGGATAGGATGAGCTTGAGGCTAGGGTTTACCTAGCTACTTGAACCTAATGGAACAAACAGTTTGATCCCACAATGAATGGTGAGGGGGATTCGACAGTTAGTAACTTTGTATTGGCCAACACTATATTTTTTACCATCACTCGAGATGGCATTGCAAAATAAAAATGGAATAATATTTTCAAAAATCAAGAGAGGTTATTGTATCACTCCACAACATGGTCATATAGCACCTTGAATCACATCCATACCTCACACGAGCTCTGAGATATGCCTTGTCAAAGATTTCTATCCTATGACATTTAGTAACTCTTAGGGACATTTCATTTTGGTGTGCTTGAGAATGTTTAAGCACTGAATGGGATAGCAGAAGCTTGGAGCTAAGATTTACCTAGCCACCTAGAGCTAACAAAATAGATAGTTTGATCTCACAACAAATGGTGAGGGAGATTTGATAATTGACAACTTTGTAGTAGTTAACACTAAAAGTTTCAACATCACCTGAGATGGTGTTGCAAAATGAAAATGGAATAAGATCTCCAAAAGGAAAGAGATGTTATTGTAGATCTCCACAAAAAGGTTCTATAGCACCCAAAATTGCATCCATACCTTGCATGAACTCTAAGATATGCCTCATCAAAGATCATTGCCCTATGATATTTAGTGACTCTTAGGGATGTTTTGGTTTGGTGTGCTAAAGAATGTTTGAGTACTCAAAGGGATGGGATGAGCTTGGGGATAGGGTTTACCTAGCCACTCGAAGCTAAAAAAATAGATAGTTTGATCCCACGACGAATGGTGAGGGAGATTTGGTAGTTGGCAACTTTGTAATGGCTAACACTACAAGTTTTAGCATCACCCAAGATGGCATCGCAAAATCAAAATAGAATAAGATCTCAAAAAAGTGAGAAAGGTTATTGTATGTCTTTGCAACATGGTTCTATAGCACCTAGAATTGCATCCATACCTTACACGAGCTCTGAGATATGCCTCATCAAAAATTGCTACCTAATGGCATTTAGTGACTCTCAGGGATGTTTTGGTTTGGTATGCCCAAGAACGTTTGAGCACTCAAAGGGATAGGATGATCTTTGAGATAGGGTTTACTAGGCCACCTAGAGCTAATAGAATAGACAATTTGATCCCATGACGAATGTTGAGGGAGATTTGACAGTTGGCAACTTTGTAATAGCCAACACTACAAGTTTCAACATCACCCAAGATGGCATCACAAAATCAAAATGGAATAAAATCTTAAAAAGGAGAGAGATTATTCTAGGTCTCTACAACATGGTCCTATAGCACCTAGAATTGTATCCATAACTTGCATGAGCTTCAAGGTATGCCCCATCAAAGATTGTTGCCCTATGGCATTTAGTGTCTCTTAGGGACATTTTGGTTTGACATGCTTGAGAATGTTCAAGCACTCAAAGGGATAGGATGAGCTTCAATCTATGGTTTACCCAACCACCTAGAGCTAATGGAATAAAAAGTTCAATGCCATGATGAACGGTGAGGGAGATATGGTAATTTGTAACTTTGTACTGGCTAATACTACAAGTTTTAGCATCACCTGAGATGGTATCACAAAATCAAAATGGAATAAGATCTCCAAAATTTAAGAGAGGTTATTGTAGGTCTCCACAAGATGGTCCTACAGCACCCAAAATTGCATCTATACCTTGCACAAGCTCTGAGATATGCCTCGTCAAAGATCACTGCCCTATGGCATTTAGTGACTCTTAGGGACATTTCGGTTTGGCATGCTTGAGAATGTTTGAGTTCTCAAAAGAATAGGATGAGCTTGGATCTAGGGTTTACTTAGCCACCTAGAGATAACAAAATAGATAGTTTGATCCCAAGATGAACAGTG
Organism: Cupressus sempervirens; assembly: GCA_028749045.1. Lineage (NCBI taxonomy): Eukaryota > Viridiplantae > Streptophyta > Pinopsida > Cupressales > Cupressaceae > Cupressus > Cupressus sempervirens. The sequence continues at coordinate 562,320,763 of CM053786.1, read as the reverse complement.
AGGGAGATTTGGCAATTGGCAACTTTGTGTTGGCCAACACTACAAGTTTTAGCATCATTCGAGATGGCATCACAAAATAAAAACTAAGCAATATCTCCAAAAGGTGAGAGAGGTTATTTTAGGTCTCCAAAACATGGTCTTATAGCACTTAAAATTGTATCCATACCTCACACGAGCTTTGAGCTATGCCTCATCAAAGATCGCTGCCCTATGGCATTTAGTGACTCTTACGGATGTTTTGGTTTGGTGTGCCCAAGAATGTTTGAGCACTCAAAGGGATGGGATGATCTTGGGGCTAGAGTTTACTAACCTCCCAAAGCTAAAAAAATAGACTGTTTGATCCTGCAATGAATGATGAGGGAGATTTGGTAGTTGGCAACTTTGTACTAGCAACACTACAAGTTTCAACATCACTTGAGATGGTGTTGCAAAATCAAAATAGAGTAAGATCTCTAAAAATTGAGAGAGGTTATTTTAGGTATCTACAACATGGTTCTATAGAACCTAGAATTTCACCCATACCTCACACGAGCTCTTAGATATGCCTCGTCAAATATCATTGCCCTATGGCATTTAGTAACTCTTAGGGACATTTCGGTTCGTCATGCCCAAGAATTTTTTAGAACACAAAGGGATGGGATGACCTTGGGGATAGGGTTTACTAAACTACTTAGAGCTAATAGAATATATAGTTCAATCCCATGAAAAATGGTGAGGGAGATTTGGTAGTTGTCAACTTTGTACTGGCCAACACTACAAGTTTCAGCATCACCCGAGATGGCATTGCAAAATCAAAATGGAGTAAGATCTCCAAAAAGTGAGAGAGGTTATTGTAGGTATCTGCAACATAGTCTTATAGCATGTAGAATCACATCCATACCTCACAAAAGCTCCAAGATATGTCTCATCAAAGATTGCTACCCTATGACATTTAGTGACCCTTAGGGATGTTTCAGTTCAGTGTGCCTGAGAATGTTCAAGCGCACAATGGGATAGGATGAGCTTGGGGATAGGGTTTAACTAGCCATCCATAGCTAACAAAATAGATAGTTCAATCCCACAATGAATGGTGAGATAGCTATGAGCAAGATATGTATACCTAGGCCACTTTGTGCAAGATATGAGCAAAAGTTGCTAATTAGGAAAAATTGGGTCTTTTTGAGATTTTAGTCAAGACAACCTAGGATTAGGTGTTTTTAGTAGTTTTTTAATAGTTTGGAACCTTTTCCAAGTCATAGAAGTGAAATCTAGTGAACTTTGCAAAAGTTGCACTTTTTGTGCAAAATTGCAAAAGTTGTAAAAGTTGCTTAACAATGCAAATCTGATTGGAAACCTTCTAACCTTCGAAAAAATGTTTCCCATGCTCATATAACTGAGCATGGATAGTTACAACTTCCCAAACTTCTATTTGCAAAAATTGTAAAAGTTGCTCAAGCAACTTTTTGAGCAACATTACAACTTTTGAGCAATTTTTGCTCTTTACATATTTAGGTCAAATGGGTCCATCTAGGACTATTCTAGGACCCTAGTTAAGATTCCTAGGACCTATTAGGTAACCAAATACCTTAGCTTCTAATGAATATTGAAGGGAGAAAAAAAAGCAATTGGCTACTAGCTACAGATATTTCAAATACATTGAAAATAATATATATTATTCTTTCAAGAAAAATGAGGTACCAATTAGTGGCATGGCCAAGAACTACCTTTTTAATACAGTGACCAATAGTTTGCCTCACTCTCCATGTCTTCTCATTCCTATCGAGGAAAGTTTATTATATAGAGGAATTGCAGCTACATCTATTAAATATACAAAGGAAGATATAGAAAACCTGCTTAATATATAGATTAGTCTAAGAGAAAAGGACATTTCAGAAGAAAATGGTTATCTTAGTGCCATCCAAGGTATGCCAATTACTTAGGATGAAGGAAAAAAACTTACAACTACTAGGAAAGAGTGCACATGTACACAAACATAAAATTTTCAGATAGAGAAGTAACAAGTGCTATAAAATTGTCCGTGGAGCAATGTGAAGTGAAACCTCAAATTGGCTCATTAGTAGGCAACAAATTTGGTCACACACTTCATTCCAACACCATAGATGTTTCAATTAGAAATGCCTATTCATCAATGGCCTTGCATTTATAGGACTTGGGAAGCCAGGATACTCAAGCTAGGCATGATCCCTTAAAGTTCTCATCGAAATATATTAATGATCTTAACAAAACAACAAAAAGCTCATTGCCACCTTAAATTGAGACTTGAGTTTAAATGGAGTTTGTCAATTCCAAACATGTCCTAGTCAAGTAGATGAATGGTGCAGGAGCACCCATTCTAGACAAATCAAAGAAGGCAGCTAAAGGTCCTAGATAGTTCACTTAAGATAGGTTGTGATGCAACAATGCATGGTGGAAGCTTCTAAAAGGAAAGCCACTAGGCAATTATACAAGGTTGGAATCCTTTAAATTTTCCAAAAGGAGGGTTTAGTGCTGGGATACTTATCACAAGCAACAATAATGAACTTATCATAGGTTATCACAACCCAAACAAGGTAGGGAACCTAATCACTAGTTTGCCTAAGTTCAAAAGCACCAAAACATAAGGATTCTCCAAAAGCCTAACAAGGGAAAATATCCCCAAACATGAATGAAAAGAGAACAATGACCATGGAATAGAATACAAACACACGTTAGACCTATTAAGGTTTGTATACAACAGATAAAGTGATTCTATTATGTCCAAATAACACTGATATACAGTTACAACAATTTGTCATTGAAAAGGCTAATAGCCCTTCAAACTATAAATTGAACATAATATTGAAAAACCCCACATGAAGATAAAATTTAAAGTGAGATTCAAAAACCCTTTTAGGACATATAAAGCATATATAAACCTCACAAACTAGAAGAGACTAGAAGTTACTGCTGTAACAACATTTGGAAAGTGTTGATAGGCCTAATTAGGCTGCAGTTACACTATAGGTACCCTTTCACATGTGCCTATCTACAAAAAAATTATTGGAACATCTAGGGGAATGTAAAACAAGTCCAAATCCAAGGTTATATACCTTGGATCACTCTGGAGCAAAAGTTATAGGGACTATGGTGAAATGCTAAATGGTTCATGTATGGAGCCATACCCCTAGGGTATGGTGAAAAAATTCATTCCTTGATTGGCGATTTGTAAAACCTACAAAATCATGAAGTACACTAATAGGGCTTGCATTTCACTAAGGGGAATCAAATTCCCATGGTGGAAAGTGCCAAAACAACAAGGTCCTAGGTGAAACCTTTGGTTTAATGCTAATTTCTAGGCACCTTCAACAAAACTTGCATAACTTGCAAACTAGAAAGGATAAAAACATGAAACCAAGTGCAAATGAAAGGTAACTCACCCTTTTAACTACTGGGGTTATTGGTACATGTCCCAATGTCTATACCAATCTGTACAGTGCTCTAAAACATGAAATTTTATAGGAAAAATGGGTTATTTTATTGATTTCTTTCCAAAATAAGTACATCATACCTATCACCCACTTGTAAGGGATAATATAGGTTTTCCCCAATAGTTATAAGGTTGGTTTGAACTAACTAGCCCTTTGGAAAAGAGTTTTTGAAAGTTTAACAACTTTTTGAGTATGAAAAGAAAGACAATCAAACCAAACTTCCTAAAACAAAATTGTTCTAAACAACCCAATATACCATGAAAATTAGTACAATCTACAAAAAAATGTCAAAAATTCCTTAAAAGTCAGAAACTTGGTAATTTTGCCTTCAAATATCATGCTATAGCATGTTGACCGTACACAATGATATTAACTTGTCTCATTTTAGGGTTTGGAGTCTTTAAATCTCCTCCTAGGTCTTTCCCCTTCATTCTTATGATTAGCATCGGCCTCCTTCAAGTTTTAAAAGGAAAATCCACAATTTCTTACAAAATCAACATTTTGCAAAAATTATAAAATTGCAATACAACAACTTTTGGATTTTTCTTGATTGCTCTTCTGAACACTTCTAACTTGTTATTTAGGCTATCCCTTACCAATTCCATGCTAGGGTCCCTTCCCTAAGCTAATGACTCATACCTTAACTTACTCATTTCCCTATGGCAATGTATGGCTTGATTTTTAGGCCAAAATAGTGACTCTTCTAAGGACATTAAATGACATCCAATACCCTAACTACCACACCTAGGTCCAATAACCCTTATTCTACTGACAAGGCTCACTTGGAGCATAACACAACTAAAATGAAAAGGTGAGGGCCCTATGATTCAAGGTGCCCATGCACCTCTCTCTCTCTCTCTCTCTCTCTCTCTCTCTCTCTCTCTCTCTCCTTATTGAATCTAATGAACCAACTAGCTCTACTCTACATTTTAATGTCTCAAGTATAGTCTCGTGGTCTAACTTATGAACTTTCCAAATAGTCTTATTATGTGGTTTTGCACAATATTTTATCAAGTGGACATTTGATGTGGCAACAAGGTTTGAATAATGAATAATCTTCCTCTCTATTTGCTAATCCTTGAATAACCACAAGTGAGGGTTCTTTAGAGAATATCATCTAAGCCATGTGTCAGTTACAACCACCGCACCAATATGGTAGTTTAAACCTTCACCATCTATAACCCAGTGATCTAATTTTTGTTTGGCTTGTACACAATAACAAATAATAATCTATCACTTTTTCATTGTCTTCAGGTGCAATAACATCAAAAACATGGCCCACAGTGATAAATGTACAAAATGTGGTCATTAATTCATAAAATACTTAGGTAAAAGTTATAAAGTTACATATTGAAATTAAAAAGATATATAAATATATATATTACCAAGTTGCACTAGATCAAACAAGCGGTCAAAGTCAATGGACAATTCCATCTCTACCATTTCTAGTGCTTGTGGGGGATGATAGGTGTCAATTGGGTCCGAAACCCGTATATCCCATTTGTCCACCAGTTCAATCAAATCACAATCATCCCAATTTTCTTTTGCACATGATGGACAATAGCATGCAATTTTTCAGCTGTGGATACTCCATGAATCTACATTAGAGTTTCTAAAAGAGTGCAACTCACTTGATCCTATTAGTGTACAAAAATCCTCATATGGTGCAATGATATCAACCAAAAAAATCTATGAATCATAGACTCACCTTGCTTACCTAGACCAATTGTAGTGTTACACCATTGGATGTCGGATTTTGCATCTCTCAATATTGGTCCATCTTTGTACTTTAGTTCTTCACAAGCTAGGGCTCTTTTGATGCATGTGCCTGCACTGTCATACTCTCCCTTTCCATGACCAACCTCTGTGAAATTCCACATTTATTGAATTCTTAACAACTTGTACATCCTGCTCAACCAATAGAACATTTGTACATTCTTGAATTGAGATGCACAATTAAAAATAATGTGTTGATGATATGGTATGCCCCTATTGGTCAAATCTCCATAAAATAGTTGAACACAACCATGTACAAACTCTATAGAATTTGATTGATCATCGCTGATGTAAAAATGGCACTCCACCAAAATCTTCCTGTCATCGTCTATACTTGTAGGTGAATGCATGAATGTTATGTGAACAAATATGGAAACCTGTTGAGAAGTATAATACTTTTCTTGCACCTCATTTTGTAGTTGTAGTGTGTAGTTCTTTTCCAAGTCTACAAAAAAAATAAACGTATCTAGTGGAAACACATCCTTGCACAACTGGAATTGCAAATCTAGCCATCGAGCTTTATGTGTATGCCTTGCATACTTGTAAGTAATCTTTTCATGAAAAATCTTTATGAACTCATATACTGGAATCTTTTCAATGACTAAATCACATCTTTTACCCTGTTTCCCTTCTTTTAGAGCATATGTCACTATCTTATATTTTCTGTAATCTATTATTTCATTTTCAATTGCATGTGTACTATCCATATGTTCACAAGTTGATAAAAGTTGCAAAGAACCACAAAATAAGCATGTACCATCTAAGCATGATGTCTTCTAAAATTGTTGTCCATCCCCTATTTCACATAAAATGTTGGATATGAATTCCCTTGAAAATCTAGGTGGTTCATTCATGTCACAATCTTATAAAACAAACTTAGAATGCAAAAACACATATATATGCCTAAAAACATAAAAAAGGTTAAAAAATTCAATATGTATCCTACAACAAGAAGTTGTGCATGTGTGACTTATCTTCACATAAAAAGATTTGCCCATCTCAAATTTTTTTTGACTTATTCGAATTTGAGGATACATACCAATAAATTTTGCAAAAATTTGTGTCTAAGTTGAGTCCTAAAAATGTTTTGCATGTGGGTAATGATTTTGGCTACCAATCCTCCTTCTTACAACATCTCTTTGATGAGTGGAAACACATATTTTATTTTTTCAAAAATCTATGATCAATGATTTCAAAACTTCACTAATTTTTTTATCCTTTTGTGGTAGTCTACCACTAAAAGTCCATAACTAATTTTTTGTTGGATCTTCCAATTTGTCATGCCTTAGCATGGCTCTCCTTAGATTACCTCTATTGATTTTCAATATTTTTCTTGTCTTTCTCATGATTCAATCTTTCTTCATTTGGGTACTTAGTATTGCCGATGTAAGTATTTATCATGTGATATTACTATCTTTGTTGTGTGATTTGGAACCCACTTTATCATAAGCACTCATTAGATTCTTTAGAATGTTTTTTTTCATTTGAATCATCCATCATTCGTAGCCCAAGAATCTTCATGATGGGCCTAAATTTCAAATTTCTCTTCATTTCAACAAATAATTAGCATTGATCTATAATATTTAATTCTTCAAAGGATAATCTCCAAATACAACTTTTCTTTGACAAGTACACTTGCTAATCTTGTCAAGCATTGATTTCAAAATGTTAGTATCAATATCAATCTAATATTTTGGTCTTCTAAAATGAATTCTAGAAGGTGTTATAATCTCTTCCATTAACTCAACATTTTAAACATAAAAATAAGGTTGAGTTCTTTGTGTACCTTGAACTAAAGATGATGTGCTTTAGCAATAAGATGCAAAAGATGGAATTTCACCTACTTGATATGCTAATGTTGTGCCTTCAACATGACATGATGGAGTGTGTACATCGTTGGATCTACAAATTAGCATCTCTTCAACATGAGATGATGATATGACTCCAACATTGGAAAATGGTGTAGCTTCACAATTCAATTGTCTTCTTGAGCATAATAGTCTCATTCGTCCTCTTTGTCTTTCCAATTCTTCCTCTTTGTTTCTTTCTATCAGTGGTTCTTGTTCCTCTTTGAAAATCAATTCTTCATTATTGCTTTGCAATTTTCTTTTTTTAGGTAGTAGTTTCATTTTATCTCTTTTAATTGCCAAATCTCTCTCCCTCTCTTCTGTTGTTTGAGTTTTTGGTTTCTTCCTTGGTATGATGATGATTTCTATATGTCAAATTATTCAAACATCTGAATTACTTACAATTTGTAAATTACAAATCATTCAAATTCATATACAAATTATAATTATTTCAATGAATACACAATATATATTAAACAACTTGTCAAATTTCTAACCATTTCCAAATAACAATTCATTTAAACATACAAATTTCAATGAATTCACTATCTATTAAACAACATGTCAAATTGTAATCAAAATTTTGTCTATATAACAACAAACAATAGTTAAAAAGGATTGCACTAACCTTTTCTATAGAAAGAATATTCAAAAAGTCTTCAAATAGTGTATTCAATGATTGAATTTGGTGTTTCCTAGCTTCAAATAGAATGAAAGAATGTTCAAAAAGCTTTCAAATAGTGTTTTCTAACTTCGAATAGCTTGAAACCCATGTTTTCTGTCAAAACAACATAATAAACAATAGACAAAAATCAGAATATGGATCAGCAGGGACCCAATCTTGCTTTATGACCATTTTTTGGTGTTTTCATATAATGCGCATGCACTATAAAATGCGTACGCACTATAGTTTGTATGCATGATGTGAAAAATAATCTCTCCCTATCCCACCATCCCACATCCCCTACTCTTTCTCTCCCTACTCTCTCTCTCTCTCTCTCTCTCCTCTCCCATCCCCTACTCTCTCACTCTCTCTATCCTCTCCCATCCCATACTCTCTCTCTCTCTCTCTCTTGCTCTCCCTCTCCTACTCCCTCTCATTCTCTCTCTCTCATCCCCTACTCTATCTCTCACTCTCTCTCCTTTCCCATCCCCTACTCTCTCTCACTCTCTCCTCTCCCATCCCCTACTCTCTCTCTTGGGCTACTCTCTCTTTCTATCTATCTCCCTCTACCACTTCATCTCCCACTTCCTACTCTCTCTCTCACTCTCTCTCTCTCCCATCCCCTTCTCTCTCTCTTACTCTCTATCCCATTTGCTACTCTCTCTCTTACACACACTCCCATCCCCCGTCCCCCACTTTCTCTTGCTCTCCCTCTTACACTCCCTCTCCCACCGCTACTCTCTCTATCTATCTCTCTCTCCCACTCCCTCTCCCATCCCCTATCTCTCTCTCTCACTCTCCCTCTCCCACTCCCTCTCCATTTCCTATTCTCTCTCTCTCACTCCCTCTCTCCTCTCCCATCCCCTATACTCTCTCACAAACACACACTCCCATCCCCTCTCTCTCTCTCTCTTTCTCTCCCTCTCCCACTCACTCTCCTACCACCTACTCTCTCTCTCACATCCCCTACTCTCTTTCTCTTACACACACTCCCATCTCCCCTCTCTCTCTTTCTCTCCTTCTCCCTCTCCCTCTCCTACTACTCTCTCTCTCTCTCTCTCTCTCTCTCTCTCTCTATCTCCCTCTACCACTCCCTCTCCTATCGCCTACTCTCTCTCCCATCCCCTACTCTCTCTCATGCTCTCCCTCTCCCACCGCCTACTCTCCCACTCTCACTCTCCCTCCCATCCCCTACTCTCTCTCTCCCTCACTCTCCCTCTCCCACCATCTACTCTCTCTCACTCTCTCTTGCCCATCCCCTACTCTTTCTCTCTCACTCTCCCTCTCCCACTACTTACTCTCTCTCTTACTCTCTCCCCCATCCCCTACTCTCTCTCATTCTCCCACCCCTACTCTCTCTCACAGACACACACTCCCATCCCCCCTCTCTCTCTCACTCTTCCTCTCCCACTCCCTCTCCAACTGCCTACTCTCTCTCTCACTCTCTCTCCCCCATCCCCTACTCTCTCCCTCTCCCTCTCCCTCTCCCACTCCCTCTCTCACTGCCTACTCTCTTACTTTCTTTCCCTCTCCCACTCCCTCTCCCATCACCTACTCCCTCTCTCACTCTCTCTCATCCCCTACTCTCTCTCTCTCTCAGTTTTTCTCTCACTCTCACTCTCCCTCTCTAGTCTCTCTCCCATTCCCTACTCTTACTCTCTCTCTCATCCCATACTCTCTCTCTACCACCCCTATTCTCTCACACTCTCATACTCTCTCCCATCCCCTACTCTCTATCTCTTACACACACTCCCAACCCCCCTATCTCTCTCTTCTACTCCCTCTCCCACTACTTACTCTCTCTTCCATCCCCTACTCTCTCTCTCTCTCAGGCTACTCTCTCTCTTTGACACATACTCTCTCTCACACACTCTCTCTTTCACACACACACACACACACAAACACACACACACACACACACACTACCATCCCCCCTCTCTCGCTCTCCTCTCCCATCCCTTACTCTCTAGATCTCTCACACACAGTCCCATCCCCTCTCTCCCACCATGTACTCTCTCTCTCACTCTCTCTCCCTCTCTACTCTCTCTCCCATCCCCTACTCTACTCTCTCTCACTCTCTTCCATCCCCTACTCTCCCTCTACCACCTCCACTCTCTCTCTCTCACACTCTCACACTCTCTCCCATTTTGTACTCTCTCTCCCTCTCCCACTCCCTCTCCCACCACCTACTCTCTCTCCCATCCCCTACTCTCTCTCTCTCTCTCTCTCGGGCTACTCTCTCTCTCTCCCCTCTCTCATTTCCTACTCTCTCTTTCACACACACACACACTCCCATCCCCCCTCTCTCTCTCCTCTCCCATCCCCTACTCTCTCTCACTTGATCTTCCTGTCTCACTCCCTACACTTTCTCTCTCCCATCCCCTACTCTGTCTCTCTCTTAGTCTCACTCTCTCCCTCTCTAGTCTCTCTCTCTGTCTCTCTTTCTCTCTCTCTCTCTCTCTCCCATCCCCTACTCTCACTTTCTCTCTCCCATCCTATACTCTCTCTTTGCCACTCCCTACTCTCTCTCTCTCTCACTCTCACACTCTCTCCTGTCCTCTACTTTCTCTCTCTGACACACACTCTCATCCTCCCTCTCTCTCCCTCTCCCACTCCCTCTCCCATGCCCTACTCTCTCTCACCCATCCCCTACTCTCTCTCTCTTAGGCTACTCTCTCTCCCCTCTCCCATCCCCCACTCTCTCTCTTTCACACACACACACTCTCCCATCCCCCTCTCTCTATCTCCTCTCCCATCCCCTACTCTCTCTCTCTCTCAGACACTCTCATCCTCCTCTCTCTTGCTCTCCCTCCCCCACTCCCTCTCCCACCGCCTACTCTCTCTCTCCCATCCCCTACTCTTACTCTCTCTCCCATCATGTAATCTCTCTCTGCCACCCCCTACTCTCTCTCTCTCACTCTGACACTCTGTACCATCTCCTACTCTCTCTCTTACACACACTCCCATCCCTCCTCTCTCTCTCTCTCTCCCTCTCCCACTCCCTCTCCCACCACCTTCTCTCTCTCTCTCTCTCTCACACACACACACACACACAGTCTCTCATCCCCTACTCTCTCTCTTGGGCTAGTCTCTCTCTCCCCTCTCCCATACCCTACTCTCTCTCTTTCACACACACACTCCCATCACCCCCCCTTCTCTCTCTCTCACATGTCCCATCCCCTACTCTCTAGATCTCTCTCACACACTACCATCCCCCCTCTCTCCCTCTCCCACTCCTTCTCCCACCATCTACTCTCTTTGTGTCTCTACTCTCTTTGTCTTTCTCCCATTCCCTACTCTCTCTCTGCCATCCCTCTTCTCTCTCCCACTCTCACACTCTCTCCCATCCCCTACTCTCTCTCTCTTTCTCTCTCTCTCTCTCTCACACACACACTCCCATCCCCCTCTCTCCCTCTCTCCCTCTCTACTCTCTCCCATCTCTTACTCTCACTCTCTCTCTCTCTCTCTCATCCCCTACTCTTACTCTCTCTTCCATCCCCTACTCTCTCTCTCTCTCTCTCTCCCATCCCCCCCCCCCCCCCCCTCTCTCTCTCTCTCTCTCTCTCTCTCTCGCTCTACCTCTTTCCTTTCCTCTGTATTGAAATTTAGGTCTTAATAGTGCATGCACACTAAAGCATGTACATACTAAAGTGTGCATGTGCTATTAAGAATCAAATTTTAAAAAGCTTTAAATAGCACATGTGCATTATTTAAAGCTTTTCATTCTACCAAGCCTAAGGCTTGGTTTTTCCTGAGGGATCTAACCCAAAGGTTTGGAGTCTCTAAGCTGGTCTGAGACATGTTTTGCTACAAACATACAAAAATGATTGATTTTTCTTGTTTCCTCTCCTTCAAGTTTCCTCATGGTTGAGCATCGATAAAATCAGGTTACATGACATTCTCTATGTTAGCTATATAACCATATAATTTATTTTTTATTTGAACTATTTCAAGCCTTTCAACTATAATTTCTTTTGAATGTATGTCCATTTTTTGTCAAAAACCAGCATGTACTAATTGGGTTATAGATTTTAGCTCGTTCATCAAATTTCGTAACAACTTAGTTTTGCAGAAGCTAGGCTTAATTCTACACACTTAAAAAAAATGAAGTTTTGATTTTAGATTAGTTTTCAATCATTTCTAGGGGGAGCACATAGATATTTCACATTTTTGGGATGTGTCTAATTAAAAAATTCATTACAAAAATACACATTATCTAATTACCCAAAAAATTTGGGATAAACTACACAGTGTTAGGTAACTTTTCACCAAAGCGATTAAAGAATTTCAAAAAAAAGTTAAAATTTTAGGGGTGCCATACTTTGCATTGTGTTATATTTTTTTTGAATAAACAATACCACTTTTTTGTGTCCCCATTTTTTGAGGACCTAAAACTAAACCATTTTGAAAAAAAATTAATAGTTTATAAACTAGATTCAAATGTAGGGATAACTTTAAGAAATCCCTCTCGAAAAAAGAGCCTAAAATGTTGGTGAATCAAACATTTTGTGGGCAGGAAAATTTTAATGTCGAGGGCAATTTTTTTGTTCCATATAGGGAAATAAATTATTATATGTTGGCATTTTTTGTCTTTCCCTAGCAAAAATCATTTTAAATGTGGTGAATTAATATTTTTTTGGGCCGACGGATAAATAAATGATGGCTATTTTTTCTTTGCCAAAAATGAATTAATAATGTCAAAGGCAAATTACTTGTTTTGTAGAAAAATGAATAATAATGGTCTTGGCTAATCTTTAGTGATAAACTGATTTTTTTAAAATCTGAAAGTGAAATTTGCACATGCATTGGCTAGTGACTGTACTGACTACTGAGTAGTCACTTTAAGTATCAACGTGTGTACTATCTTAGGTGTGTTATTAATAATGTCATAACATTGTTATGTCAATGTCACTATTACCAAGTCAGCTACTGCCACTTTCGTATTGTTAATAGTAAATACAATAGTTTTATTGATCATTGATTACTTGGAGATCAATGATAGAAGATGCATCTTGGGGCCACTTGCTTGAAAAAACCTACAGTCGCATGTAATTCTCTAGAATGGAGACACGTGGAAAGGTTTGCATGCAAATTATTACTCAATGTCAAACACTATCAAATGTCCAAAATTAATGCCAGTATGTTTTGATGTTTTTCACACTTAAAATTAATAGGAATATGAAAAATCAAGATATGAAAGATCGCGAATGCCAAAGAATTAAATGCAATTGCCATAATGGAACTAGAAGTGCTATTAAATATCAAGTGTCATTAAATAGCCTCTTCAATTCCTCTTTTATTATCATTTCTCATATTCTTTAGACTTTGATCTGAATTTGGTTTGCAGTTGCAGTTTGTAGCGTTTCTTGAATCTTAGTCATGGATACGCCAATTCGCCTCAAATGCACTACAATGGCTCTGCAATAGCCCTTTCTGGGAAGGATTCCTGACAATGTCTTAGCAATGGTTTACAACTTAGATGCCCAAAGTCCTTTTATTTTTCATGCTATATTCATCGTACTCAGCCATGAATTCTTGAGAAATGATAAGAGGTACTGTGTGGCCATGGATATTACCTCTCACTTCCTCGCGTCTCTTCTCAACCTTGGAGGCAGTCAAATAGAAATGCTCATGCTTCTGCGTAACATTTTTAATGAAATATTTTTAGAAGATGATGTCAAAATTCTTGTATTAGCCGAGAAGATACTAGGGCCGAGAATTGGTATCCCTTTTGTAGATGTAGTAGACAAGTTTTGGGAGGAAGACATAGGGTGCATTATAAATAAGCATCCTTTCTTGCTCAGCATGAACAGATGGTAATTGACTCGCCATTGGAATTTGGCATGGCTCGAAAGAGATTTCTTGTGAAAATAGTTGTTGTTGGATGACATTAGCAAGACTGACTTCACATGGCTGGACGAGTTTAGCAACATGATTTTCTCCAAAAGATTCCTTGTGAACGGACTTGAAGACCTTTCTAATTAAAGGCTTCAAACTCTCGGCTCCTCAGCCCGCTCATGCTTCTAGCCTCCCTGGTTCTCTATTCCCTCAGCCCTGTTTTCAAACATTGTAACTTGTTTCCTTACCCATTGCCCTTAGGGAAAAAAAATGTTTTAAAGATATTTGTATTTTTAATTTTTTCTTTGGATTGGGCCTTGCTCTTTTTCGTAAATTACAAAATAGTAATACCAGGCTGATTTAATCAGCTATTTTGAATATCTATGCTATGAAATATGAATAAGTACTATGTACATTGTACAGTCTAAAATATTATCAATGAAAATAATAGTTTTTGGCTTCTCAAATTGTTATTTTTGTTAGTCTACGACTTTGACACTTTGTAATTTTTTTTTGGTACCTTGATTCTCAATGCACTGTTGAAATGTTACTGTTAGTCTGCAACTTTGTTAAAAATAGTTAACTATTAATAATTAACTATTTTTGTTTAATCTGATTGGTTAAAACAAATGGAGCTTCAAAGAAAACTAAAAATTAATAGATTATGACCTTAACAAAGTTAAATATAATTTGGATAATTTATGTGTCAAATTTTTATTTCATAACTATCTTGTCACCTATTCCTAACTTTTTTTTTCATTATGAAATCTTTTAAATGATGAAGAATAGTTTATAAACAATTATCACAATTTTCAATATATGTTAAATTTTAATAATTTATAGATATTTTAACTATATTATATTTTAATTTTGAAACTAAATAATAAATATGAATAAAAATATAGCATTTGCAATTATATTTTAAAATTTAATTATTTTATTTACATTATTATTATTATTTCATGATATCTTGCACCAATTTTATTTTATAAAATTTAATATGTCTTCATTGAATTTTTCATATCATCTTTACAATAAAAAGCTTATTGTTATGATGGAAAAGAAAATCAATCCTCTAATAGAAAATAAAATCCTTTATTTATATATTAAAATTATTATAATATTTTTTTTGATCAGTAATAGGTTCTGCCTGAAATCTCGAAAGTTGCATAAAAGAAGGATTCATGGCTTGAGATGAATTTTGCGCTGATTTGGAGAATGCTTTCCCATGTGCCTAGATTCATCCAGAATCGTGACACGTGTCCGATCATTGCCAATCAGAAGACTAGGTTAATATTTTTATTCTTTTAATGTAAGTGCATTGGTTTATATTTTATATTGTAACAATGTATTTTTTTATAAATTATAATATGTTTTTTTTGTCATTCAATTAAAAATAATATTACTTATATTATATAATAATTTAAGATTTATTATTATTATAAGAATATTTTTATTTTTATTTATAATTATTTATTATATAATAGAACATATAATATAATTATAACCATATGATATATATGTACTATTATAATATATTTATGAATAAAATGTAAATTTAAATTAACATCATTACAAAAAAATAAAATTGTATTACATTTTTATCAATTGAAATATTTTAATCAATAATTAAATTAACCCAAAATCAGGACACGTGTACTACAGTGCTACAAGATTCTACCTGAAAATTGAAATCCCGACCATTGACTAAAAGAAAGATCGATGACTCGAGATGAATTTCAGGCTGATTTGGAGAATGCTTTCCTATGTGCCTAGATTCATCTGAAATCTTGACACGTGTCCGGTCATTGCCAATTGAAAGACTCGGTTTATATATATATATATAATGTAAGTGCATTGGTTTATATTTTATATTGTAATAATGTATTTTTTAATAAATTATAATATGTTTTTTTTGTCATTCAATTAAAAATAATATTACTTATATTATATAATCATTTAAGATTTATTATTATCATTAAAATATTATTATTATTATTTTTATTTATAATTATTTATTATATAATAGAACATATAATATAATTATTTATAATATACTATAATTATAACCATATGATATATATGTACTCTTATAATATATTTATCAATAAAATTTAAATTTAAATTAATATCATTACAAAAAAATATAATTATATTACTTTTTTATCAATTGAAATATTTTAATCAATAATTAAATTAACCTGAAATTAGGACACGTGTACTACAAGATTCTACTCAAAAATTTAAATCCTAATCGTTGACTAAAAGAAAGATCGATGACCCGAGATGAATTTTGGGTCAATTTGGGGAATGCTTTCCCATGTGCCTAGATTCATCCGGAATCCTGACACATGTCTGGTTATTGCCAATCAGAAGACTTGGTTAATATTATTAATAATAATTATGTTTATAAATAATTATCACAATTATCAATATATGTTAATAATTTATAGATAATTAAACTATATTACATTTTTATTTTGAAACTAAATAATAAATATGAATAAAAATATAACATTTGTAATTACTTTTATAAATTTATTTTATTTTATTTAAATTAAACTATTGTCATTATAATTTATTAATAATTATTAGTATTTGCCGGTAGGCTAGCAGCTACTAGGCTTAGGGCCGAGAGCTAAATATTTCATTTTCAATGTGATTCATTAACGTTAATATTTTTATTTTTTTAATGTAAGTGCATTGGTTTAATATTTAATATTGTAATAATATATTTTTTTATAAATTATAATATTTTTTTTGTCATTCAATTAAAAATAATATTACTTATATTATATAATCATTTAAGATTTATTATTATTATAAAAATATTATTATTTTTATTTATAATTATTTATTATATAATAGAACATATAATATAATTATTTCTAATATAATATTATTATTAATATAACAAAATTATAACCATATGATATATGTCATAGCACATATATATCAATGATTATATAATATATTTATGAATAAAATTTAAATTTAAATTAACATCGTTACAAATTTACAAAAAAAAAAATTATATTTCATTTTTATTACTTAAAAGATTTTATATATTATAATAAATTTATTAAATTTAAATTAGATTTATATAAAAACTAAAGGCAAGTACTAGTGGCACTTGTTTCATATTTTGGCATCTTGCACTAATTTTATTTTATAAAGTTTAATATATCTTCATTGAATATCAATATTTAAATTAACCCAAAATTAGGAAACATGTGCTACAAGATTCTACCCGAAAATTGAAATCCCGACTGTTGACTAAAAGAAAGATCGACGGCCTGAGATGAATTTCGAGTCAATTTGAGAAATGCTCTCCCAAGTGCCTAGATTCATCTTGAATTGTGAGACGTGTCCTTGACAAGTGTCATGATTGATGGACGTGTAGCGATATCACTCCAATAATTCACTCTTAAATCATATTGAATCATCGATAATTAAGTTCTATTTTTATTAATTAATTTATTTAAAATGAACAAATTTATTCAAATGTATATCAATGTAATAATTTTTTTTTATTTTAAATTTTTATTATTGTTATGTACATTACTAAATTATTGAGTATTGAATCTTTATGTTGTTTACATGTACATTGTACAAACTACTAATAAAGTACCTAAAACCATTAATTATTTATACTTTCTTTTCAAATATTAACCCTGCCCTATATGTTCATTATTTTTTAGAGTCCGATATGTCAGTAATGTTTTCAAATTTCAAATTTTCTCAGACTGACAGAATTCCATTTTGTGTTTTGAAGACTGAACATGTGAAACTTGAGTATCAGATGACAACACCAATTATCCAATCTCGATTCTAGGTATTTAATTTTTTAAAAATTGTTTTCATTACAATTTGCAGCAATACAAATCTTGATTTTAACTATCTTAGGTTTATACTTTACAATTATTTTAAATAGGGCCTGAAGAAGAATTTTGTGTAATAACCAATATTAGGCATGGGCAAAACAAAGTAAAAAACCTTCTGTATGAGTGCAAGCATAAAGGAAAAGAAACACATTATAGAACTCAGGCAAGTGCTACAAACCCCAGGTTTCACCAATGAATGTCATGATATTTTTGATCCTATTATCCATGGAGATTTAGGAATCATGAGAATTAGACATTCATTGTTTAATAACTGAAAAGATCCACAGAAGGGGATAATTTATTACAAATATAACAATAGTATTGGTGCATATACAAATAAATTAGCTACTCTGGTTACTAGACTAGCAAACCTCGTTGTACCTGAAGTATTCCCCTGCCCTGAAATTGTAATGCTATGCACTCAGAATTATGATGAAAATAGAAAGGCAATTGTAAACTAAAACACTCAGGAGGAAATTTTATCCATAACTGAGAGTGAATTTTTCACTCTATTAGACTAGGGCTAGGGTTTAAACCAGAAAGCTCTAACAAGCACATTGACTTGGATAAACTAGCATAGGCTTGTGACAAATTGGAAAGAGTTTTTCAAGATTAATTTATTAATGGTTTAATAAACTCAGAGTCCTCTAGTTCTACTAGTGTTACACTAGGCATAGACCATAAGCCTCCTTATTAGTATGATATTTTTGTGCCAGGGGTTCATAATACTATTTCTTTGTTATCATTTTGTCTAGGATTGGACAGTAACAAGGAAATGGGGGCCAGTGTTCTTGAAATGATTTATAATATCTATTTTTGAGGTTAGTCAGTTGAGCAAGTAGATGTAAGATATAATTTTGTTTAGTGCATTCTTGAATCTATGCAACAACAATTACTGATGATCAAACAAAGTACAAATATAGGCAAGACCAAGACATTTAGGTTCACAAGTCACTTGTGCTACCTTCTTTTAACAAAGCATCACCCAATATTTGAGACAGAGAACAAAAAGCTTGATATTGAGGTCTATAAGTTTGATGAGAGAACCCAAAAGAAATTAGAGACTCCAAGTCCAGTATATGAGTGGACACAGAAGATGAGGATGATTGCTGCAAATAAAAACTACAACCATTTTGTAGACTTCTTTTTGGCACCTATTTACTAAAATATATAGGCACTTTGATGCCTAGATTTCTTGTGTCTCATAAAGATTGCATTCAACTGGGAAGTCAGATTCAATTGGTTGATTGGTTCTTCATGGAAGAGTACACTATCTTAAGGTTTTACGGTTCCATAGTTGAACCCTGCAAATTTCCAATGCATGTTACAAAAAGAGTTTTTGCACTAGAATATGTATGGTAGATGGAGAGTGAAAATGAACTTTTCAATGGACAACAAAAGAAAATGATATTTTCTTCCTTTCCTTTTGCAATTGGAGGCCTCACATTTGAGAGAAAGGCTTTCAAACTGGTAAATGAATTGGTAACTTTTTTTTTGGCTTTGATTTTTTCTATCACTGAAATTATGATCCACTGAACATAATACAACTAAGACTTATTGCCAATGGGAACTCTGTAAGCAAATATTAACATCAGGAGATGCCATTGATAGAAAATTTTAAAAACAAGGATTCATGGGATGAGGTTAAGAAAGAGATGGAGAAACATGCAATGGAGATTAATATTTCAATGTAAGAATTGTCATCCCAAATTATGATATTGCAAAAATTAGAGCCTTTGACATACTTAAATTTCTACAAGAAAGCATCTCAACCTTCTAAGAGGTCTATGCCTAAAGAAATTAAAGAGGCATGCGTAGCTGAAATGTGGTGTCAAACTAAGATGACTGATTTCTGAAAAATGAGGCAAAATTTGGGTGAACAAAAGACATTAACTGGTTTTGATGAAATTGTTAGCAATTATTGGAATAAAGCGCATCCAACTGTATTATATGATTTTGGCAGTTACAGTGATAATGAAAGGTAGAAGGACCTCTAGTCTAATGCTAACATTCAAAGTATTTAGGATTCTAGGTCAACCAGGGGTAGAGATATTGTTACACTTCAAATGAGTGATTCTATTAAAAAAACATATAGTAGAGGGGCAACTATGATACAAAAAATGGGTTATCTAGGTATAGGACCCATTGGTGCAAGTGGTGAAGGGATTTGGAATCCAATTTCAGTACCAGACCCACCCAAAAGAGGATGTAAACAATTCATTAGACTCTCTAAGAATAAAGATTCATCTAAAAAGGGAAAAAAAAAACATTATGCCTCTGCTTCTAAAGGTCATCCCAAAACATTATTTGTTAAATCTTCAAATCCAATGGTAGTTGATCCCATTGGCACTAGCACTGGCACTAGCATGGATGATCCTTGTGCAAAAAAGAAAAAAGTTATGAAAATTACATTGTTAGCAGTGTCAGTGGTTACTTCACTAATGTATGCACTAGTAGCTTCTGTACAAAACTCAGAAAACAATCCTAAAATGCTAGGATTTGAAATGGGCCATCTTTAGTCTATTGGAAATCCTCAAAATACAATTGTAGGTGGAGTAATTTTAACTAGAGTTGGAGAAGCACACAAGGATACAACTGATAATTCACCTTTCAAACACTCAATTGTGTTAGCAAACCCAGATTTTAATTTGAACAGACAAGCGAAAGAAATAGACAAATTATGAAGACTTTGAAAAGTGATGGAGTTACTAAATGTCAAGGATCTACTAATAGAATATTTCCAACATATGATCCAAACAATGAAATGATGAACTTCATGAATGTTATGCTCTTGGGTAAAGATAATAATCCACCACAAAATGTAATAAATCCTAACAATATATAAGTTACCAGTCTTCAAATGGATTTGTCAAAAGTGAAAAATATTGACAAAATCAATATATCAAAAAAGAGCAACAAAATGGTCTACTCTACACTTTTGAAAGTGAAGAGTGAAAACAAAAGGCTTACAAAGCAAATAGAAAAGTTACAAGTAGACCTTGGTAATGTGAAGGTGAAAGAGAAAGTAGCAGATAATAGGTTCAAAGAATTGCAAAAATAGGATAAAAAAATCTTCTCCTATAGAGGCAATTGTCCAGCAAGAAAAGATTAATGAACAAGTGCAAAAATTGACTAAAGAACTGGATGAGTGCCAAAAAAGACTTCAACATGAACAAGTCTCTATTGCACAGTTGTTCAAGTTTGTAGAGAGTAGTACATAGGTCAACAATAAATTGAAAACTGACCTAGACTATGCTGTCAAGGAAAATAATATTTTGAAGATTGAACTGGAGAATGAAAAGAAACATTTAGTGTCTAGGGAAAATATGGTTTTTAATTTGCAAAAGGAATTGGGGAATGAGAAGAAAAAAGAGGAGTCTAGTACAAAAACAATTGACAATTTGAATAAGCAATTGGAGAATATGAAACAAAAAGAGGAGTCAATTGCAAAAACTATCGATAATTTGGAGAAGGAATTGGAAAATGCAAAGAAAATAGAGTCTAGTGCTACTGCAAGCACTAACACAATCCACCACATGAGGAGGGAATTGGAGAATGCAAAGAAAAAAGAGGAGTCAGCTACAAAGAATATCTTCAATTTGAGAAAAGAATTGGAGAACGCAAAGAAAGAGGAGTCTACTGACTCTACGTAAAGACTCCATGATTTGAAGAAGAAATTGGACAATGTAAAGAAAAAGGAGCAGTCCACTACAAAGACAATCCATGATTTGAAAAGGGAACCTGAGGATGAGAAGAAAAAAGAGGAAACTACTATAAAGACAATCCAAAATTTGAAGAAGAAATTGGAGGATGAGAGGAAGAGAGCAACTAATTGGAAAGGGAAACTACATGAAATATAGAAAAAGAGTGAAAAAGAGATGTCTCAAATGAAGAAAAAAATGGAGAATGTAATGGCAACAAATAGAGTGACCTCTTCCAAAGACCATCATGTGAAGGATACTATAATAAACACAAGTAAGCTTATCAAACAAGAAAATTGGGACAAAATAATGAAGAATAGTGATAGTTCGTTTGAATGGCTTGATTTAAATAGCAATATCAGACTTGTCTTTGAAAATGTAAAAAATGATATTTTTGGTAAAAGACAAATCTTAACCAATTCCTTAAAAAATCTTGTTGACCAAATTTTGAATAAAGTAAAGATATCTAGTGACAGGGATTTGGCAAACCATGGAATAAACAACCACTTGGATACCTTTGTAATGACCATTGAAGTCGATGACCATTGTGAACAAGTAACGGAAATAGGTGAAGCTCTGGGTGAACCCACAATACTAGGTAACACTTTTGGGGGACGAAGGAAATCACGAAATGATGAAAAATTCACATATTAAATTTTATGTATGTTTGCCCGAACGCTCTAACTATGTTCACATGAACATAAAACAATTATATGTTTGCATGAACATATTGAGATTAAATAAGGTATGTTCGCATGAACATACCTTATTAATATGTTTGCACGAACATATTTGTAACGGCGATTTTGCAATTAAAATTCTATTTTTTCGTTTGAGATCTTGATAAAAAAAACATTTATATGTTTGTGCAAACACAATGTTCGCACGAACATGTTAACTTAAATTTTTGGCCACCAGATTATTTTGTTGATACGTTCGTCCAAAATGTTCACGTGAACATTATGTTCGCACGAACATGTCAAATTACAAATTTTTGGTGTTATTTTTTGGAAAAAAATGAAATTGGCTCTTTTGATCCCTAAAATTGAGATTGAATGATCTCCTACTATAAATTAAGAAAAGCCAATTTGTGTTGCTCGGAGAAAACTTTCCAACGACTATAATTGTAATACATATTTTAGTCATTAAGACTTTCAAATATGAGTTTAACTCATTATAGGTTCATTACCGATTGAATATCAACTAACTTCGACACCTCGAAAAAATTAGTAAATTAGGTCAATTTTTTTTTGAAAAATATGTAAGAAATGGCTTATTGAGATAACTTTCTATTTAATAATAAAAAGGTTTATGATAAATTGACTTCAAATTATTTATGTCAAATGGAATGTATGTCTGAATTACAACTGGTGTCACTTCAAAACTTCATAAACTATACAATATTCAACCAAAATGAATCAAACCAAATGCATATTTTAGATATTGATGTTACAAATCTAACACCAAAAAAATTATTCCATTATCATTTTTCGAAAAATAGTTATGTGTGTCAAACGGACTGTCACACTTTAAAAATATTGAATTTTATTATGTACCAGTTTTCGGAGGAGATGAAAAAATTGACATAAATAAATTTTTTTTTAGATTAAAAAATATGGTTACAAAGTAGGAACAGAGTACTAAAAATCACTAGTTTATGTCATCTTGAAATTATTTATAGTTTTGGAGATATAGTCACTTGAGCGTGACGTTTGTTGCAAAAATATTGATTTCAGTGTCAAAATTGGTCAAAAAGTGGAACCCATTATTGTGGGATCACCCTCTCAAATTTGCTTTCAAAGAATTGAAGAAGATGAATAACATCACCAAATCCAACTAACTCAGATGGAAGATTCATTGGAAAAGAAAATTACATGAAAAGGTTGCAAGACATCATGAATTATGATTTAGGCAACTTGCCTGAGGAAACCACTCCAAAAGGAATTGCAAGTTGCATCAAACCACTGTCAACAATGAATGAAGTTGTAGGTAAATTCTTTTATTCATGTAAAAATATTTCTCAGAAGTATCTATTGTTGATGAGGTTACAACTATTTAGCTACAACCTCAAACAAATGGAGCTTCCAAATGATGCAGAATGGAGCACCCTAAAGAAATTCTTAGAAGTTGGGTCATCTTCTCAAACTAAAGCTGTTACTGTTGCTATCATTGGCAGTCATGACTCATAGCCAATAGCACTAAGAAGTAACAACTTAGTAAGTGATAGTACTATAATCTTTTTGTTACTTTTTGCTCTTTAATTTCAAATTTTGGATTTAATTTCAACTTTGTTTAATGTTAATTGTTACAAGAATTAAGAGCCAGCATATCAAGATAGTTGGGCAACTGGGAACTGGCATACTATTACTACATAGAGTAGATGGAAAAATTTTCCCTAGTTATACTACTTGAAAAAATTGTACAATTGGCAATGTGATTGTATAGTACCAAAGTAACAACAATCGAAATTAGATCGAAATCGATAAGCTTGAATTGAATCGTCGAATCGTGTGAATCGCCGTGATTCTTGGAACTATATTGTATACACACATAATGTATTATGTAGTAATAATCTGATTATATATACAATTAGAAACCAACCTAGAGCTATTGTTGCTCCCTTGTATCTGCAAAAAGGAATTCAGGGTCATTTCAATTTGACATTGAGTCATTTCCAAAGGGTTGTAATTGTTTGTAATTGACAATTGTTAAATGTATTATCTTGCAAGCTGATTTATAATTATAAATTATAATACAATTTTTTTAAAATAGAGCTTATTCTATTAAATGCATTATGTTACAATTTCTTAAAGAAACTAGAATCAATGAAAATCGCAACATGTAAGTTTGTAACATCAACATGTTCAAAAATTAATAATTTAAGCATCTATAAAGGGATAGTGAATGAAGGCTATAAATAACTTCTACAATCATGTTACATAATTAATTAGTAGGTAGAGTCTTAGATCAAAGCTACTAGCCTACTACTTGACTCACGCAAAAGTTAGAACTTGAGGTTGAGACGCTGCTATAGTTGCCATTCTGCCTGGACTAGCTTAGCATCACTATCATCAGAATCTTCCTCATTTATTGCATATAATATTTCATTGTTTGTTGTGTTTTCTTCAGATTTAATATTAGTGTCAGACTCACTATGCATTCCAAAGTCAACATCATGTTCATTGCTTCCAATATCAAGATATGAACCACTGCCATCGCCACTGCCACTGTCACTTGGGTTTGAAATGTTGGCAATCCCTCTTCTTTGACATTGGTTTCTCCAAATGCTAACAGCCCTATCATAAGGAAAATTTTCTACCTCATACCTAGAATTATAGAATCTCACACAATTATCCAATTTTTTGTCTAATTTGTTTCTAACCTTTGACTTCAGGAAGGCCAAAGTACCAAAAAATCTCTCATCCTTCACTAAACCCATTATTATTGTCAAACATAAATCGGTAAGCTTGAAATATTCTGGTATTGCCTCTCTCAACTGATTGCTCTCACCAAAGTTTTCCCAAAGCTTTGTTACCACTCACTCTTCATTTGGGTTCTCCATAAGAGCATATTGTTCCCTCATTATGTTTGCAAAAGAATATGATTGATCTCTTAGTCAAGATTCCTCTAAAATTCCATTTATAGTAACTCCATTGATTACTTTAGGTTTGCAAAAATGATGAATCAAAGCTGTCATCCTTCTTCAAAAATTAGTCAGACAGTTTAGAGACCAATATTGTGGAAAAACAATTGACATTGCTTCAAGTAGTTCCTTTGGAGGGAATATAAATCTAATTTCTAATGAAAGATTGTAGCAAACTCGCTTGAAAGAGTCAAGCACAGTCTTTGATCTTCTTGAAGTCTTCACTTGTAACAAGTGAAAATACTTTCTCTAGTACTAATTCAACTTCACTTCCACTTCGTTGGGGTTGGATTTAGGGTAGACATGGGCATAGTACTACATTAGTATGTCAACTCCAGGTAACCTGGCATATACCTCATCATTTGCACCAATATGTAAAAAGTTCTCAGGATTGTTCAAATCTGAGATTTCTAACCACTTTGCAAACTTTGTTTCATCTAATGGTATTAATTAGTATAGAGTATCTAGGCTACTACATGTCATTTTACGTAGCTTATTATGTTCTGCAATGTACATATCTCTTTGTTGAACCTTTTTTATAATATTTCTCATGTCCTGTAGCATGGGGAGAATAGCTACTAAAGTTAAGAGTACCTTAACATTAGTTAGGCTTGAATATAGGCAAGGGAATCTGTTTCTCACAGAATGGATTAGTCCAAGAAATGAGGGGTATTTAGACATTACTTGATGCACTGGTCCATCCAAAAAGATCCATCTGGTATCATTGTCCTTAAGAAGCTTCTTCCCATCAATAAGTCCTTTAGCAAAGTGTTGAAATTCCCAGACTCATTTTGGACTTCAATAGAAGTATTGGTAAATCTTTTTGATTAGAGATTCCACTTTATTTACACAACCAAAATTGTTAACAATTCTAAAAGATAGATTCATCTAATGGGCCATGCAATGAATGGGAATAGCATAGGGTGCCAAATCATTCATGATCTTTTTGCAAAGACTACCTTTATGACCTTGCATAATCAAAGTTCCATCCACTCCAACACACATCAATTTTTTGGCAATCTCCATGCTATCCAAACCTTTAAATTCAATTAGAGTAGTCTTTAATAATTCATATAAATTTTTAGCTATCACACTATGATTCAATTTAGCAACAGATAGTAGAAATGGTTGACGAAAAAGATTGTTTACAGTATAAAAATGCATGCACACCCAGGAAGTATTATCAATTGTTGTAACTTCATCTAGAGACAATGCAATGAAATTAGAGTCTTTAATTTTGTCCTTCATATATTCTTTTTCAACCTGTGCAAGACATCTAGCCCATTCCCACCCACTATTTACTGACCAGTGACTGTTCGGATAGTTTCAAGTTTTCAAAAAGTGCAAGAAGGCAAGAATTGAAGGGTAGTCTGTCATAGGACGCCCTCTTTTAAATATATAAAACACCACACCTAATTGAACTACTTTTCCCATATTTTTCACTTCTGTTGCTTTTCCAATGAAATCTTTAATGGAACCTTTTACTGCAGAACACTTCTCCCGTAATTACTGGTGTAACTCATATATTTTGGCATTCCTGATATGCAAAAAAATCTCCTTTTTTTTCCAAGTTAGCATGGATTTTTCAACTCCATTTATAGTTTTCTTCTTGTAAAATTTACCAACATGCTTTTCTATGGTATCAATTATAAGTTGCAACCTCTTCTCCTTCTTTGTTATCTTTATGCAAATCTTACATCTACATTCTGCAGGAGGCTCACCATATTTTGGATTGGGTATTGGTTCAATGAACCAATACTTTTCCACCCATTCTAATTGAAAATTTCTTTTGGATAGATCCTAGAAAAATTGATCTTTTGTCAATTTCAATTTTATTTTTCCCTCTTATTAACACAATTTATGGAATTAGTTTTGGTTTTCTCACCCAACTGGTCCAAGACCAACTCCAACTCTATAATCTCAATTTGTGTCTCCTTGGTCAAGGGAAGTGCCTCCAAATCTTGTTCAAGTTTGTCCTCGATTGAGATATCAGGTTCACCAACTTGAACTTCAATACAGTCTAAGGGTCCAACTTGTGATTAATCTCCTTTTCAATAACTATTGGAGATCTAATTTGTGAATCTTGTAGGTTGCCAACATTTACACCACCAAAATATGCCGCTATGGTTTTGCATTTTGGTAATGGTGGCCTCTCTTGGCTTTCAGGGATCCTATTGGAACCCTTGTTACCCCTCTTATTTGACATGGTAAACCAATAAAGGATACAAAAAAAATCAACTTAGTTGTTGAACAAAAGACTCAACTACTTAGACTACATATAATAACAATAATATGATTCATTCTCAAAAAAAGGGTACTACTGCTATGGTACTACAGTTTATGGTACTACCCAATATAATTCACAAACTTATAGGCTATCCTAGCATGTGAGATGTCCAATCACTAGTGGACACTAGATAGTAAAACTAAAAAAATAACTAGTACTACTATACCACTGGTCCAGTATCACTATTGAAATTTTTTTAAAAAAAAAAATCACTTGCCTTTTACAAAAACTAGGGTCCATGAGTCAATGGACAATGCACTCAACAATCTAAAAGTTTAGTAGCAATAAGAAATGCCAGTCTCCAAACCAGAAAATAGCAAATCATGTAGAATAATAATATCTTATAGTCCAATAACTAGGTTGGTGAATTAGGCAAGATTAACAAGCAAGAATGTCAAATGCAGGTGAAATGCACCTTCCTATGCAAGCCCATAGTAGGAAATAGTTGGCTAAATAGGGCTGGTGATTGACACATGTAGGTAAAATGGTTGGCGACACCCAACCCAAGGGAAAATTATTTGGTTTTAGTAATGGTGAAAGAATGTGGGCCAATAAGAAATAACATGCAAAGGATGGCAATATGTTTAAAATAAATGTATCCAAAATGTATATTGCATTGGTGATTGGACCAATATTTTTGACCAATCATGTGATAACTAATGGGTGACTACCCTGAGCATTGTACCCAATTCTAATAAATATTTGGTGATGGAGTTGACCTACGTTGCATGCGCTATTCACCAAATGATGATTGACTTATCAGACAAGTTCACCAAAAGGTGAAGATTTGCCACTAAAGTAATCCCTATTCAAATGACTACTACTTTTGTTTTTTGTCATATCTTAAAATTTTGAGCATAACTATCTTCAAATTCTTTTCAAAGTTCAGAAATTCCTTATTTTAGAAAAAAGGTGTCCTCTTATACCTCCCTTTGGCACCACAACTTGGTGTGCTTACCCTATGCTCAGTGATCTTGTTGGTGCCAAGTGATTCTATTTTTTCCGAGTGTTCTTGTGTGTGCCTAGAATTGTCGAATGCTAGTATTTTCTTTGGTCTTTCTTTGACCAAGTTGTCTATGTTTGGTTCTAGTTTGGGCCAACCTTGAATGTATTAAATTTTGGTATGAATAGTTAATATTTGATGTGAGCCAACTTTTGGATGTACATACATTTAATGTAGGGTTTAATTTTTGTGATAGGTCAACATGTGGCCATACAAATATTTAAGGAGGTCTAGGATCGAGTTGTAGAAGGTAGTAGAAGGTAGAGGACAAAGAAAGTTTGAAGCATATGTGTCTATAAATGTGAATTTGAAGTTGGATTGTGGATCTTGAATGCATTTTGTATCTGGCCATAACCCAGAAGGCCTTATAGTTAGACATGTATGTTGATAATTTGTTGAATTAATAGAAGTGTTTGTTCTCTCTCTCTTTGGTGTTGTTCTCTTTGTGTGTTTTATTTTGTTATGCTTTCTCTGTAAGGTGGTTTGGATAGCTAGGTGTGCATTGGCCCTAGTTCCTCACCCCTTCCCGTATCAAGTATCATTACTTGAGGGAGCTAGTTCAAGATAAAGAAGTGAGCTTAGAGTATGTAAACACTAAAGAGAAAATAGTTAATATTTTCACTAAGACATTACCTAAGGATGTGCATAAGTATCTAAAAGGTAAATTAGGGGTGATTCCCCTAAAAAAGGCTACTTAAGATGAGATGAAGCTCTACATTAAATTTGTTGATCATAATATCTTACAAGTTGATACAAACAAACCTACTTTAGGAGTTGTCTAAAGTAGTCAAGAAAGAAGAATAGAATGATGTCTCAGTCAGACACATATATAGATGATGAATTAAATACTACCACAAGGATATCTACGTAATCAAGATGTATGAGTTAGATAAATTGTCTTTGGCATTGTTGTTAAAGAGGAAGATTTTGTCAGTTACCATGGGATAATAGGAGAAAAGGAGAGAGATTGAGTTACCATATGAAGGGAGACTATATCAAGTGAACAAAGAGAAGCCATACATAAAAGAGGGAGCAATAGTATTCAACAAAAGATGTTACAAAGAAGAAGAACTTATGTGGGGTGTTTCTAAAATAAGGAAGATGTATATCAGAGAGGGAGTTCATATGTGAGTTGCATGGATGCAAATCAAAATGAAAATGAAAGAGAGAGATTGTTGAACATAGAGATGAGAATCAGAATGAAATTAAGGTTGTTAATGAAGATCTAATAATAAAAACATAGGGAGATTTCTCAATGTAGTACATATTTTGGATTGTATGGTAACTACAAGTGTTTCCATCAATGCCAAAGAGGGATATTATTGGAAATGATAATTGAAACAATTATTATGTTTTCATTGATGTCAAACCTAATTGGTAAGACAAATTTTTATCTGATTTGAGTGTCATATATAAATATGAAGAGGATTTGAGAATATGGACATAACAATAGCACCTAGAGGAAAGGTTGAGTTATGAGAAAAAACTACAATGGACACTTGATTATTTAGACTTTGACAAGATAAAGTGATTGTTTAAATTATACTATAAGTGAAGAAGATAGTTGTATTGAATCCTTGAAAAAGTGATCAAATATTGATCAAAAGCATAGCGTTGACCAAGAAATAGAATAGAATATTGAGAAACTTGAAGTATATACCAAGTGATGCTAGTGTCGACTGAGCTCTAGTATGTACCAAGAAGAACTAGTGTAAAATGAGCATTAGTATTGACTGAGTGTAAGTATATGTGCTAAACAAAAAACTTAGTAGTCATTAAGTAACCCAGTGATGACTGAGTGTTAGAACATAGTGTTGGCCAAGGGACAATATTTGATGAATTATGGGATAATTATGATTTCGAGTAGACACAATTGATTTCTTGGAATATGTGAATCATGTGGAATATAAGGATGGATGACCTGGAACATTTAATGCAAGGAAAGAGTTAGGCAAGCAATAAATGGAACAATTTGAAAGAGAAGTTTCTAAAAAACAAGAGGATGAACAAGAAAGTGGACAAATTCATTGTATGTGTTGAATTTGATCGAAACCCTAAGATTTACGGTGATGTTTAAGTGGTAAAAGATCCAAATTACCTATTTAAGGAGGTACAAGGGCTAACCTAGAGTGGTTGGAGAAGTTGTTGATACTATTGATTGGAAGACTTAAGCAAGAGGTTGGGAAGAGTTGTGAAGTGGTGAAGAGTGATTGCTTGAAGGGTTTCCAAGAAGATCAAAGACATAAATGAGAATTAATGCCAATCATTGGATCAACATGTGAGTCAAACTGTGACTTAAATTTGAAAAGTGAGTTATATTTGTCAGATCAAAACCTATTGTTACTTTCTAACCATTGTATTAGTAGTCATATGTAAATCCATTAATCAAGGTGGCATTCTAATGGAATGTTCTAAATTCCTCTAACAAAGCCACTCCTAATAGGGTGATTTAATACTTTAATAAGGTAGTATTTAATGTTGTGTTTTGTATCCGTTAACATGTTTGGCTCCTAACAGCTTCAGAAGAGTGAAAGATTGGTCACATGTTATTGTTAGTTTTTCCCAAATTGGGTTTCCACATTAAATCCTAGTGTCAACTTGTGTAGATGTTATTTGTGATTATTTACTATTAATATTTTACATTTTTCAAGTCTATTATAATTAGGACAATGAACTGCTAGTTGATGTTAATGATAAACTGCTATAGAGGTTGAGCTAATTGATGCTTAGATCTAAAGTATTTCAAATGTTTATTTATTGAATTTGTAAATCTAGACCTTGGATAACTTATTCACCCCCCCCGCCCCCAGTTATTCAAAACATTCTAACATAATCTACCATAAAAGTAAAGTTTTCTTTAACTAATTTGTAGAAGAGAATAATTGTTTAACTAGTTCCCAAACTTTGATATCACTAAGTTTGGTACCCTAAAAATATATAGCTGGGTAAAAATCCAAAATTTCCCTATAAAAATACTTCATAGTGAAATTATCCATCATAGGAGATGTAATTGGTTCTTACAAAGGTTTAGGAGAAATTTTTGTAGCATCTAGTAGCTTAAAGGTTTTAATCAAAATTCCATTATTGTACTAACTTAAACCCTTGAAGATATTTCTAATAACTCCTTTTTTCATCTTTATCTTAGATTCTATGGTGGTACTAACACCAAAATCATCTTTAAAGATAATGAACTAATTAATTAATTATTTGAAAGTAGCTCAGTAAAACCTAGAAGGGTAGTTTCTAAACTCAATTATAATGTAAAGTTTATTTACAAGGGTGGATTCATTTTTTAAAACTTATAGAAAGAGTGTAGATAGATACAGTTTCCTTCCCCCAAGGAGTCTAAAAAATATGTTCTAATTGAATTTAGATAAATCCCCTTATTATTTTTAACTATGATGACTCTAATTCCTACTCCTCGCAACAAACTAAAGATCTGCAAGTAGAGATGAGGAATCCTCTAGTTCCTTGATCTCCCTCTCCTCTCTACCCTATTCCTACCCCTTAATCCCTTGTTTCTTCCACTTCTAAACATGATATGATTACCCCTACTATTCTTGATTTGAACAAGATTCCAAAGTCTCATGTTTCTAATCTAGATTTTATAGCCCCGATTCTTCCTCTATTCTTTAAATGTCCACTAGAATTATCCAACAAAAATAAATTTGAGAATGATGATATTGAGGAAGGGGAAATTATTGAACTAGAAGGAGATAAGAACTTCCAAAATCCTATGGAAGAAAATGAATTATAGAGGACGGTTCTAAATATAGAATAAAGGAGATGCTAGATGGACTATCTCCTCCAAAATCTCACAATAATAGATACGTGTCTATTAAGAGACACATAGGAAATATTAACAATTAAAAATTTACAATAAGAACATTAAACAAATTATAATGTCATGCCTTTACACACATCTGAAAGATCAATTTATAATATCAATGACAAATCAATTGAATCTAATCCATTAAAGGATTAAGGTAAATCCTCTAACTTCACTTAAGTTGAAATTAGGATCACTTTTAATAATAGGTATCAATTCTTGAATAGCCATGTTATGAAAGATGAGATGATTGAGACTTATAGACTAAATTATGATCTCAACTTTGATCTAGCTTCAAAACTAACTCTTGATTATACCTCAGATGAAGAAGAGTTGGCTGATGACTTTGATTATGAATCATAAGATAAAAATATTAAAGCAACGTTAAATGAGAAAGAATGGCTGATAAAAGGAATTTTGGAACTAGATGCTATGGAATCAAAAGAAGATTATTTAAAAACCTAGTAAATCATAACATTGATTAGATAGCAAAAAATAAATACCTATATATTTTTGAAAGACTTGGCTTAAGATTTTAATAAGAATTTAATGAGGACTACAACCATTGTTTAAACCTAAATATTATATGTTCTTGATACTTTCCAAGTATTATCTTTGATAATTCAATAGTATTCTTACTCAATTAATTATTAACAAAATTTTGTAAAAGAATTCAAGTGTTTAACCTAACAACAATATTGGTCAAAAGGTCTTGTTTTTGTGCTAAATTATGAAGACATCCCTAGCTGAGGAAAAATCCAATATAAAAGGGAAGTCATAATAATGGGAAATCTTTAAAGAGCATATATCAAAGTCATGATCAAATCAAGAATGCAATCTTGAATCTCATAACTATGTAAATAGGGGATTGCCCCTAAAACTATTTATGTACTTTGTAAATGGTTAAGTTCCCTAGTTGAATAGAGGAATCATGGACAAACTTTGGCTACTTAATAATTTTTTTGGCCTAAGACTTTTACTGATAAAAAAAAACTCAATTAGTCATAAAAATATTTTTTTAGTTTAAAAATAAGTCTATCTTTTATTACATTAAAATTGTTTTTTAAATATTTACATAAATTACAAGAATCATTTATTTTCAATATCTTTGGTTGCATGAATTTTATGTAGATTCTATTTTAAAATCTTTTCTTGTGAAGGCTATTGTTTAATATTTTTCTAGGAATGACTTTCCCTCTCTTTCATGCCTCTATTTTAGATGTAGGAAAGTTATGATTTTGAGAATGCTTGTAGATTTTTTCTTTGTAACTACTAAATTTATTGTATCTCAACTATATTTTCCTACAATTGTCTAATTCCCTAAGTTGTGCACACTCATCTATCTATTTATATGAATTGGAAAAGTGCCATGCAATTTTTCTTTAATCACATGTAATTTACATTAGTTTTATCTTACATGAATTTAACCTTGATTTGGCTTTATATTTCATGATTACTTTAAAAATTCAAGTGACTCTTTCTTTCAAGTCATACAAAATCTTTGAAGTCTTTCTTTCAAGTCATACAAAATCTTTGATATTTGTTAGTCCTTTAGATTTGACATCTTATAAATCTTAAAAAGGCATTGTTTGTCAACATTTCAATCCTTTTCAAGTAAAATTATGTAGACAATAAGACTTGATTTTACATGTTTGTGGCATATATTTAGTATTAATGTTCAAGCTAAAAACTAGAAGTGGCTAGGTCTGTGCAGGATCATGGTGTGTCAAAAAGTGGCGTTGTGAAAAAAATAGAGTTTGAAGATGTCTAAAAGCACTTCAAAATCTGCTCTAACTTTTTTTCACCTGTCTAGGTACCAAACTTGGAAAGTAAGGCCCAAGGCTTATCAAATATCCGATAAAATGGAAAAAAAACAATACTATAACATAATATTATTATAATGATATAATAATTATATATTACTATAACATAATATTATTACAATAATATAATAATTATAATTATACTATAATATAATAATAATATTTTTATTATATTATAATAGTATAATATATTATATAATAGTATAATGTAAAAATATTATATTATAATAGTATAATATATTATGTAATAGTATAAAATAGAATATAATATATATAAAATATCATATAATATAATATATATATAATATAATATAATATAATAATAAAAAAGTAATATATTATAATATAATATGTAATAAAAAAGTAATATATTATAATATAATATATAATATATCTAGCATTATATTATAGCTGGCATTATACACCAAAATCAAACATCCAATACCTGTGACTCAATATTAAAAAAAAATGACAGACCCGCGGGCTTATATTTGGTTTATTTCGACACCAGTATTTGAAGGCAAGGATCGAATATCGGATATAAAGGTGTTTATTTGTTTTTTAAATCATTTTTAACGTAAATTCAATAGATTTTATCATGATTTTGTTAGTTTTAGTTGAATCTAGAGTTTTTTTGGAAAAAAATTGTTAAAATTAAGATTTTTTTAAAATATATATTACATTTTGCAATTCAATAGGAATGGCTGATCAAAATGATGATACTGAGGCAGGGAATAATATTCCTCGTAACCTCCCACCAAATGATGTAGTGTGCCCACAAAACCATCCACCAAATGATCCTCTACCCCCTCAAAACCCTCCTTGAATCGAGGATTTGATAAATGAAAATCTCATCGAATTGAGGGGTTTGTGAAGAACATATAATAATGTACCCACATTAGCTTGTATGTTATGCACGTTAAATGCCATAGCAGATAACATTGAAACCCTTATGAACCAACAAAATGCTGCTCTTCATTGGCGTGATGAAATGCACAAGATGTTTGATGATGGTTTGGACTATGATGAGGTTGCGGCCCTCAATATAAACAAAGAGGATTTGGCTCGCCTTTTTGTGAACTCGAAAACTGGTATATCAGTCGACCCAAAAAATTCTAAACTATCAATTAAATGGTGCACAAATGACGCCATATGTGCAAACTTTAGGGATCATTGGTGGATAGTTTTTGATATCCCTCCACATAGCAATTTATACGTGCCATTTTATTTCCTTAGAAAATTATATTCAAAATTTGTGTTGAAAGTTAAAGTGAACTATTAGAGCATGAAGCCCAACGTGGGTGTAGACTAGGAGATCCTCAGGATAGACCCTCTTCCCAATGGAAGAAAGCTGACACTTTTGTCCCCCCCACTGATATCTCCCCCCCTCCTCGAGTGCAACACCTTGATATTATGGCAGAGGCTAGCTCTTAGACCATCGAACCCATTCATAGGCTGAGTAGCCTAATGACATCTCAGGCTAGGTTAGTCCTACCTCCTCGTGTTGATGATGCTAGGGCCAGTTCATCATCGGCTAGCTCATCACACGTTTGTGTGCCTCACACTTGCATTACGTGCAAGAATATTTTCCTGGGTCCCATAGGTGATCTTCATGAGTATCATTTTGTATTAGACGAGGATACACTAGACACGCGCGCAGAGGCTACACACCCTGATGTGAGAGAGGAGGGGAATGTAGAGGCATGGACTCCTTCGATGTCAGTACTTGTATACATTTTTTTGTTATGACATATGCGATTTAAAGTTCATTTTTATAATAGAGTAATTTTAATTTTTAAGCCATATTGACTTATACATGTATGTGATCTTCATTCATGTTTAGTTGATGATCAAGGAGGAGCTCAGACAGATTGATGATGCCATGCTCTCAGCCATTTCATTTGGGCTTGAGACATCTATGGTACATTATGTTGTGTTCACATTGTTTTTTCTATTTGATATTGTAGCATATATGGTTGCTAATCTTTCTTTTATCTTGCAGGTACCACCTATCTTGGGGGGACAAAGTGTGGGGATGAGCTAGCATGCATTGACAAAGGAAAGGTAATTATGTGCTTTCTATTTGATTAAATATCGATTCATTCATGTAAAAATTTTGTGGTAATGAAATTTAATTACATTCTTTATTGTTTATAGGGTGTGGCTATTGGCGATGAGCCTGTACAGATTTCACATCATAGACGATCGGGCACTTCCATTCGGACTGAGAGCCCCATTGTATATATAAGTATCATTTATTTTTTATTTTCCTTATCTTCATAAATAAATTGAAAACTAATTTCTGTGATATTAACAACTACTATTTTTTATCTCATAGGCGACTCCTAGTGCACATGAGGTCTGACAAGAGAGTTATGTGGATTTGATGATGTAGCCACTCTATCCTGAGGAGGAGCCTACAATAGTAAGTTGTAGTTTGAATTCATTATTAAATATGTTATAAATTTAGCATGCTATGAATTATAATGTTATAGTTTAAGTTGTAGATTCATCTGACAAACGTATTTGAACATACACTACCCACAATCAGTGAGGTACAAGCATTGCTGAGGGCATAAGAGAGGACTCCTGACCAGTGTAGGAGGTTGGTGAGAGAGGTATTTATTATGATATTTTAATAGTATAAATATTCATTACAAAAAAGATCATTATGCATTTGAGTAAATCAATGTTAGATACAAAGAATCATTTAAATTTAGTAGTCTAACTTTGGGTTTTCCTTTTTTATTTATGTAGGAGGCATCCGATCCACCTAGTGCAGTAAAGAGGCTGCATTTTGATCATCCACCAGCACCCTAGGATAGTATAGTTGTCGTAGGATGATTCATGAGACATTTTTGGATGGCATATGCCACATTGTGTACAGAAACATTGATGTTATACACATTTCGATGGCATGATTAGCCACATTTTGTATATGGATTTATGTATTTTGATATGTATTTGAGTACTTTTCTATGGATACATGATCTTTGATATATATTTGTGTGAAATTTTTTCTATGGATAAATGTATTTTGATATATATTTTTTTCATTTATGTGCACAATGATATACATATTAATTTAGTATCTAGTAGTGTTCAATTTATCGTGGATCATGTGTATTGTTCATGTTTATGGAATATCATTAATTTTGATTATGTTTTTTATATTCGATTCAAATGCAATAATTTTTGAATAAAATTTTAATAACCTTTATTATTAAATTTGGATGCAATGTTTAATTTGAAGTGCTATCATGACATAAACACACTTGTTAACCTCCTAGACAAGGTTCATATAACCCCAAACGTGATTTTAAACTCCACCTTCAACCTTGAAACTAATCTTGGCTTCAAATCTCATCTCAACATAGTTAAGGACTCCACTCCTCAACCATGGATTCTATTCCCAACCACAAAGTCATTCCTAGATTCATAATCTTTGATAACTAGCACTTCACTTTGTTACTATCCTCATACTACAACTTTTCAATTTCAACATAATCTCAAAATATCTCAACTTAAGAGACCTGATTGGATGGTTCATCAATAGCCCTCATAAGCTCTGAGTCATTTTAGGCCTCAACATCACTGTCCTGTAGCATTCAACGATTCATCAATAGCCCTCACGAGCTCCAAGTTATGACCCTCAGAAGATTGACCTCGAAATGCACTTAGAACACCTTGGAGACTCCTTGGTACGGGGTCGCCGGGGATGATGGATGGTCTTCATG
Organism: Cupressus sempervirens; assembly: GCA_028749045.1. Taxonomy (NCBI): domain Eukaryota; kingdom Viridiplantae; phylum Streptophyta; class Pinopsida; order Cupressales; family Cupressaceae; genus Cupressus; species Cupressus sempervirens. The sequence goes on along the minus strand of CM053786.1, from coordinate 562,283,285 downwards.
GCCAAAACAAGGCTGTCATTAGGTTTCACCCACCCACTTGGAGCTAATGGCACTAATTATTTGATGCCAAGATCAGCAGTTTGAAAGTTATGCTCTTGTGCACCTATGAACTGAGGCACACTACAAGTTTTGCCATTGAGCGAGATCATTGTGCCAAATCCAAATGGAATGTGATCTCTTGAAAATGAGATAGGTTATTTTAGGTATCAGCATCACTATCTGATAACATTTGACAGTTCATTAATAGCCCTCACGAGCTCTGAGTTATGACCCTCGAAAGATCAACCTCGAAACACACTTGGAGCACCTTGGAGACTCCTTAGTACGGGGTGGCCGTGGATGATGGATGATCTTTGTGGATAAAATAAGGATGTCCCTAGGGTTCACCCACCCACCTAGAGCTAATGGCATTGACGATTTGATGCCAAGATTAGCGGTTTCAAAGTTACGCTTTGGTGCACCTATGAACTAAGGCACACTATGAGTTTTGGAATCGAGCGAGATCACTATGTCGAATCCAAATAGAATGTGATCTCTAAAAAATGAGATAAGTTATTTTAGGCATTAGCATTACTATCCTATAGAATTAGACGTTTCATCAATATCCCTCACAAGCTCTGAATTATGACCCTCGGAAGATCGACCTTGAAATTCACTTAGAGCACATTGGAGACTCCTTGGTATGGGGTGGCCGAAAAAGATGGATGGTATCCCTAGATGGAACAAGGGTGTCACTAGGGTTCACCCACCCACGTAGACCTAATGGCGCTGGCGATTTGATGCCAAGATTAGTAGTTTCAAAGTTACGCTCTGGTGCACCTATAAATTGAGGCACACTGCAAGTTTTGGCATGGAGTGAGATTGCTGTGCAAAATCCAAATGGAATGTGATCTCTCAAAAATGAGATAGATTATTTTAGGTATCAACATCACTATCTTAAAAAATTTGATGTTTCATCGATAGCCCTCACAAGCTTTGAGTTATGACCCTCGGAAGATCGACCTTGAAACACACTAAGAGCACCTTGGAAACTCCTTGGTATGGGGTGGTCGCAGACAATGGATGGTCTTCATGGATAGAAAAAGGGTGTCACTAGGGTTCACCCACCCACCTAGAGCTAATGGCACTAACAATTCAATGTCAAGATTAGTGGTTTCAAAGTTACACTCTGGTGCACCTATGAATTGAGGCACACTGTGAGTTTTGGCATCGAGTGAGATTGTTGTGCCAAATCCAAACGTAATGTGATATCTCAAAAATGAGATAGGTTATTTTAGGTATCAGCATCACCATCCTATAGAATTTTGCGTTTCATCAATAGCCCTCACGAGCTCTGAGTTATGACCCTTGAAAGATTGACCTCAAAACACACTTAGAGCACCTTGGAGACTCCTCAGTACGGGGTGGCTGTAGACAATGGATGGTCTCCATGGATGGAAAAAGGGTTTCACTAGTTTTCACCTGCCCACTTAGAGCTAATGGCGCTAATTATTCGATGCCAAGATAAGCGATTTCAAAGTTACACTCTAGTGCACCTATGAGCTAAGGCACACTGCGAGTTTTGGCATCGAGTAAGATCGTTGTGCTGAATCCAAATGGAAAATGATCTCTCAAAAATGAGATAGGTTATTTTAGGTATCAACATCACCATCTTGTAGAATTTGACATTTCATCGATAACCCTCACAAGCTCCGAGTTACGACCCTCGAAAGATCGACTTCAAAATGCACTTAGAGCACCTTAGAGACTCCTCGGTATGAGGTGGTCGTGGACAATGGATGGTCTCCTTGGATGAAACAAGGGTATCACTATGGTTCACCTACCCACTCAAAGCTAATGGCACTGATGATTTGATGCCAAGATCAACGATTTCAAAGTTACGCTCTAGTGCACCTATGAACTGAGGTACACTACAAGTTTTGGCATCAAATGAGATTGTTGTGCCCAATCCAAACAAAATGTGATCCCTAAAAAATGAGATAGGTTATTTTAGGTATTAGCATCACTATCCTATGGAATTCAACATTTCATCAATAGCCCTCATGAGTTCTGAGTTATGACCCTCAAAAGATCGACCTCAAAAGGCACTTAGAGCACCTTGGAGACTCCTTAGTACGGGGTGGCCGTGGATGATAGATGGTCTCCATAGATGGAACAAGGGTGTCACTAGGGTTCACCCAGCCACCTAGAGCTAATGGTGCTGACGATTCAATGCCAAGATTTGCGGTTTCAAAGTTATGCTCTGGTGCACCTATGAACTAAGGCACACTGCAAGTTTTGGCATCGAGTGAGATTGCTATGCCGAATCCAAATGGAATGTGATCTCTCAAAAATGAGATAGGTTATTTTAGGTAGTAGTATCACCATCCTATAAAATTTTATGTTTCATCAATAGCCCTCATGAGCTCCGAGTTATGACCCTCAGAAGATTGACCTCGAAATGCACTTAGAGCACCTTGGAGACACCTTGGTATGGGGTGGTTGCAGACAATGGATAGTCTTTGTGGATAGAACAAGAGTGTCACTATGGTTCACCTACCCACTCGAAGCTAATGGGGCTAATGAGTCAATTCCAAGATCAGCGGTTTCAAAGTTACACTCTTATGCACCTATGAACTGAGGCACACTACAAGTTTTGGCATCGAGCAAGATCATTGTGCCGAATCCAAATAGAATGTGATCTCTTGAAAATGAAATAGGTTATTTTAGGTATCAACATCACCATCATATAGAATTTGATGTTTCATCCATAGTCCTCTGAGCTTCGAGTTATGATCCTCAGAAGATCAACCTCAAAATGCACTTAGAGCACCTTAGAGACTCCTCGGTATGGGATGGCCGCAGACGATGGATGGTCTCTATGGCTAGAACAGGTCTATCACTATGATTCACTCACCCACTTAGAGCTAGTGGCACTGACGATTCGATGGCAAGATCAACGGTTTCAAAGTTACGCTCTGGTGCACCTATGAACTGAGGCACACTACAAGTTTTGACATCGAGCGAGATCATTGTGCCCAATCCAAACAGAATGTGATCTCTCAAAAATGAGATAGGTTATTTTAGGTCTTAGCATTATCATCTTGTAGCACTTAACAATTCATTGATAGCCCTCACAAGCTCTGAGTTATGACCCTTGAAAGATTGACCTCGAAATGCACTTAGAGCACCTTGTGGACTCCTCGATACGGGGTGGCTGCGGATGATGGATGATCTCCGTGGATGAAACAAGGGTGTCACTAGGGTTAACCAACCCACCTAGACCTAATGGTGCTGATGATTCGATGCCAAGATTAGCGGTTTCAGAGTTACACTCTGATACACCTATTAACTGAGGCACACTACGAGTTTTGGCATCGAGCGAGATCGTCATGCTAGATCCAAATGGAATATGATCTCTCAAAAATGAGATAGGTTATTTTAGGCCTTGACATCATCGTCCTATAGAATTCAATGTTTCATCGATAGCCCTCACGAGCTCTGAGTTACGACCCTCGAAAGATCGACCTCAAAATGTACTTAGAGCATCTTGGAGACTCAAAGGTACGGGGTGGCCGCAGATGATGGATAGTCTTTGTGGATGGGACAAGGGTGTCACTAGGGTTCACTCGCCCAGTTGGAGGTAATGGCGCTGACGATTTGATGCGAAGATCAGTGGTTTCAGTGTTACGCTATGGTGATCCTTTAATTTTAGAATGTTATTTTTATGCACTTTTATGGATGTGTATTTGGAAATTGAATAAATTTTGCAAATTGAATAATTCAAAAAAATGGAAACTAATGTCTCATATCTAAAAGATAAAGACTAATAAGTATGAATCTAATCGTTAAGTAGTCTAGTCAGTTCAATATTATATGATAGATCTCTTTAGATGGGTGTATAGATCTCTTTAGGTGGGTCTTTTGGAGGGTGTCTTCATGTTGGAGTGCTTGAGATAGGTTTTGTGTTTCCCAATACAACCTAGCTCTATGTTCAATCTCTTGCTTCTTCTCTTAGTGGTGACTTTATTCTCTCTTACTCATGATTATTCTCTTTTCTTACCTATAGTGAATGGCTATGTTGATATGCGAGAGTAATGTTAGGCAATTTGTGAGAGATCAAGATTCTATGCAATTTCTTTCACCCCCTATTTCTTTATCTTGGTGATGATATTTGTATACCTTTTGTGCTTTAAGGTTTATTCTTTTTTAAAATCTATGTTTGTGGTAGTTGGGATGCAAATTTAATAGTAAGTATGAGGACTCTTCATTTCTTCTATAGTGTCTCTATTTCTCATCCTTCTCAAAAGATTAAATTTATTATGGTTGTTTTTGGTTGATCATCTTGCATGGTGGAGATCTTCTCTCTAAAGGGTGGAAAGTGTTCTAAAGAGCAAAAATCTTATAGAAAGTTTACAAAAATTGAAAAACCACCTCTTTATGAAATTAATATATCACAATGATGTAAAAGAGACAATCATGGAAAAAATTAAATTGATCTTTTCTTTTCAAGTACTAAATTATATCATGTAATTTAGACCACTCATCATAAATAAAAATAGAATAATTCAAATCTTTTGCATGTATTTGCATGTGTATGTATTATTTTGAATAACTTATCTTTTTCATTATTACCAAAACTATGATATACAAGAAAACTTCACATTTTACATCATAATACATCATAAATATTAGGAATTCTTCCCAACACTCTTTGTGATATACCCCACCCCCCCCTGCACTCTTTGTGATATACCTACATTCCAATATCATAAAAAAATTAGTAACTTATTGTATTAAACAAGATAATCAACGGTTCACTAAATCATTTTGAAGAAAACATCATAAGAAGTAAATATACCTATTCAAGTGTTCTAGTAGGGTCCTCTCTCTATTTTAGGGTCTCTAGTAGGGCTTCATGATCAACATTAGTAATAGTAAAGAGTTCTTTTACTTTTGGTTTTCCTTGATGCTTCAACAACTTTACATTTTTTTCTATAATAAGATACGAAAATATGAGAATTATTTTGTGCTTCTAATAGTCTTCGAATGTAGGAATTCCATTTCTTCTAAGCATGTATGTCTGCAGCCATGTTCTAGCGACAACCATTGAACTAGTAGGATATGTGAATCCATCATCATCTGTGATTATTTATGCAAGTTTTTTTTTTACCTCTTACACAACGTGCTAACCAATAGTCAAATTTCTCATTATTCCTCTATGGTGAAACCAATGCAAAGACATCTCCTAGCTGAAGTAGATCTGATAGATGGTTATGCTCAAGTGAACTTCCCATGTCATCATTTCTAATAGAGGGTATGATAGACAATGGAGTAAGATAATGTGGAGCCCATGTGTCCACCCACTCACTTGACTCACAGTGATCCCAATCACACTAAAAACAACTAGGAGAAAAGCAAGGTAGCTGTTGTGTCCAAATGGTCCACGTACTTGAATTAGAGCTTTGGAATGAATGCATTTTTGATGAGTCTCTCACTATAGCAAAATCTAATCTATCACCTATGGACCCTTCCTCAACCAACCAAAAGAACCTGCATACCACTAAATCAAGAGTCCCCCCCTGTGATAATGATAAACTACACCGATCAACAATGCTATGAGCATCAAGAAGTTCTACTACTGAAATCTTCAGTTGCTCCTTAAATAAAGCTCTCTTCACACATGCCCTTGCTCCATCATGTTCCCCTTTTCAATGGCAGGACTCAAAAAACTCCAAACATGAGGCACCCCCCTCTCTATGTGCATCCTATACAACCAATAAAACATGTGAGCATTCTTTATTGACCTGTACAGTTATTTGACCAAATGATATGTCTATCCATAGCAATTGCATGCTCATGTAAGAAATCAAAATAATTCTCAAAAATTTGTTGCACAAACTCATGAGAGTGATATCTATCATCACTCATATAAAAATGATACTCTCTAATAATCTTCTGATTATCTTCTACACTATCAGGGGCATGTCTATATGGTATGTGAAAAAAAATATCAATCTAAATGGAGTTGTAATACTAAGATTGTGTCTTATTTTGAGGTTGCAATGTGTAGTTCTCAACAAAATCAACAACTGATATAATAGTGCCAATAGGAAAAGTCTCCTTACATATTCTAAATTATTGATCCAACCACTAAGACCTATGACTATGTTTTGCATACTTGTAGAAAAGATTTGCCTTGAAATCTGAAATAAAACCAGCCACACTGTTATCTTTTCCAACCAATTCACATATAGAGCTCTCACCCCCACTCTTCGATTTGTATTTCACCATTTCATATACCTTTTTTTTCACTATTGTCTTTCCAAGATCTTGTTCGCACCCCTCATGGAAATATGTGGCAAATTTGGATAAGCCACCACATTCTGAACACTTCTCATTTAAGCAAGGATTTCTATAAAAGAAACAACCATTAACTTTACGACATAAAAGTTGATCTAGCAAGTCTCTTGATGATTTTGGAATCCCACTAGCACCACAATCCTCCAACATTTCTTTACTATTCAAAGTAGAATTGATGGAGTGTAATAGTTCATGGTGCATAGAAAATTCAACATGATAATTGCAACAACATGTATTTCAAATTTTGAGTGGCACACAATAAAATGGCTTCAAAGATTCAAAAGCCCTTTATGATATATGAAGACTTGGATAACTCTCTCTAAATTGTTTGAACAACATAGTTTGACTTACCTCGAAATAGTGTTTAGGATGCGGCATGTAATCTCTGATACCAATTCTCAAGTTTAACACACCTTTAGCATTGGGTGATACTCATGAGCTAGAGTGCCAAAATTGTGTAATTTCTTCCTTCACATCATCAGATAGCTTCTTATTAAAATGTGGAAGACTCCCACCAAATGCCCATGTTTCATTTTGAAGAGCATCATCAATTTTTTCTTGTCGACTAAGTTTTCTTCTCAAAGTAAAATGATTTAGATTCAAATCAATACAAGTTTGTCTCATATATCTACCCTTTCTCAAATGATGACTTAAAAAAGAGGTTGTAATAACCTTTTGAGCAGCTCTTTTATCTTTCTCCCTACTATTTTTTCCAATGCTATTGAGAGCACTGAAAAGATTCTTCACAATAATGACATTTCTTTCCAACCTTTTATTGACACGAATCTTCAATTTGGAAAGCATAGGTCTCATCTTTTGCATCCTTAATAAGTGCATGAAAAGCTAACATTGCTCCACAACTGTCTTGTTACCAAAAAACATATTATATAGTCTCAAAGCCCATAACCAAATGCTTTTTTATGATTTTTTCCCTTCCAAATTGGTAATAATTGTTTCATCAATTTCAATTATCCATTTTGGTATTCTAGAACCTTCATGTCGATTATAATTAGGAGATATTTAAGGTTCTTGTGCATTAGGTTCCTCTGCATTGTTATGTTCGGCGTGCTCAATTATGCAATTTACATTATGACCTAGTAGCATTTCGTCCTTGAAATTTTCATTCTCTAAATTTTCAAGTCTAGCATTATCACTTTCAATTGATACATTTTCATTCCCCAACTAGATATATTCATTATTTCACTCTATGATTTCACCTTTGACTAATTCGTCATCAACTTGACAAACATTTAACATACCTTGTCTTTTCCTTCGATGTTCCATTTTGTCCCTTTCCCTATATGCCGCAATGTCTTCATTAGATGCCTTCCTTTTATGTTTAGCCTTTCGACAACTGCTGCTCCCAATTTAGATGACAATATCGGACACCTAGGGTTATATTATCAAACATCTTTTGGTTGGTTGGGCCCCAAAACGTGACTTTTTCTAAAACCCGTGAAAAAGACCTCCAAAAACATGATGTTGTTGGGTCTGCAGTGATAGGGAATATTTGGGAAAATCATGTCAGTATCTAAGATATCTAATACTTGTCCAAAAAAATTTGGAGGGAAAAACAAATTTGTGGGTTATGATAAAATTTGAGTTTGTGAGTTATAAGTTATTTGAGTTATATGACTATGTAATGATATAATATATAATATATTAATATATACTAATATATTATGTTATTATTATTATAATCTATAAATATAATATATATTATTATATTATATTATTATTATTTTTACTATATTATTATTAAATATAATAATGTGATATATATATATATATATATGTAATTAATATATATTATTATTATTATTATCTACAAATTATAATCTACAATATATAATATTATTACTATGATGTATGTTATTAAATATAATAATATATTATGTTATTATTATAATCTATAAAGATAATATATATATTATAATATATGTCTTTAGGGGTCCTAGGACCCCTAGGGACATATTAGAATCGTTCATATGGGTTGAAGGGGGTAATAGAGTGACCTATGACCCCTTTCCACACATTCCATGATGACATATGTCCCTAGGAAAATTTTAGAATCGTTCATATGGGTTGAAGGGGGTCATAGGGTGACCTATGACCCCTATCGACCAATTCTATGACAACATATGTCCCAAGGGAACCTAGGATCCCTAGGGAAATATTAAAACCATTCATATAGGTCGAAGGGGATCATAGGGTGACCTGTGACCCGCTTTGACCCATTACATGATGAGATATGTCTCTAGGGGTCTTAGGACCCCTAGGAACATATTAGAATTGTTCATATGGGTCGAAGGGGGTCATAGGATGACTTATGACACCTTTCAACACATTCCATGATGACATATGTCCCTGGGGGTCCTAGGACCCCTAGGGACATATTAGAATCATTCATATGGGTCGAAAGAGGTCATAGGGTGACCTATGACCCCCTTCAACACATTCCATGATGACATATGTCCCTAGGGGTCCTAGGACCCCTAGGAACATACTAGAATCATTCATATGGGTTGAAAGGGGTCATAGGGTGACCGATAACCCCTTTCAAAAAATTTCATGACAACATATGTCTGTAGGGGTCCAAGGACCGCTAGGGACATATTAGAATCATTCATATGGGTCAAAGGGGGTCATAAGATGACCTATGATACCCTATGAAACATTCCATGATGACGTACGTTCGTAGGGGTCCTAGGACCCTTAGGGAAATATTAGAATCATTCATATGGGTGGAGGGGGGTCATAGGTCAACCCATTCCATGATGACATATGTCTGGAACTGTTCATATGGGTCGAAGGGTGTCATAGGGTGACTTATGACCCCCTTCGACACATTACATGATGACATATGTCCCTAGGATTATTAGGACCCTTAGGGACATATTAGAATCGTTCATATGGGTCAAAGGTGGTCATAGGGTGACCTATGACCCCCTTGGACCCATTACATGATGACATATGTCCCTAGGACTCCTAGAACACCTAGGGACATATTAGAATCATTCATATGGGTTGAATGAGGTCATATGTTCCCTCAACACATTACATGATGACATGCCATATTATAATCGTTCATATGGGTCGAAGGGGGTCATAGGTCTTTTGACACATTCTATGACAATATATGTCCCTAGGGGTCCTAGGACCCCTAAGAACATATTAGAATCATTCATATGGGTCGAAGGGGGTCATGGGGTGACCTATGACCCCCTTTGAAACATTCCATGATGACATATGTCACAAGGGGTCCTAGAACCCCTATGGACATATTAGAATAGTTCACAGCCTATGACCCTTTTCGACACATTCCATGATGACATATGTCCCTAGGGGTGCTAGGACCCCTATGGACATATTCAAATCGTTCATATGGATTGAAGGGACCATATGACCCTCTTTGACACATTCCATGATGACATATGTCCCTATGGGTCCTAGGACCCCTAGGGACGTATTAGAATCGTTCATATGGATCAAAGGGGGTCATAGGGTGACCTATGATTCCTTCAACACATTCCATGATGACATATGTTCCTAGGGGTCTTAGGACACCTAGGGACATATTAGAATTATTCATATGGGTCAAAGGGGGTCATAGGGTGACCTATGACACCTTTTAACCCATTACATAACGACATATGTCCCTACGAATACTAGAACCCCTAGGGACATATTAGAATCTTTCATATGGGTCCACCCTATGATCCCCTTCGACACATTACATGACAACATTTGTTCCTATGAGTCCTAGGACCCCTAGCGACATATTAGAATCGTTCATATGGGTTGAAGGAGTTTATAGAGTGACCTATGACCCATTTCGACCCATTCCATGATGACATATGTCCCTAAAGGTCCTAAGACCCCTAGGGACATATTAGAATCATTGATATAGGTCGCAGGGGGTCATAGGGTGACCTATGAAACCTTTCGACCCATTCCATGATGATATATGTCCCTAGGGGTCCTAGGACCCCTAGGGACATATTAGAATCACTCATATAGGTCAAAGGGTGTCATAGGGTGACCTATGACCCCTTTCAACCCATTATATGATGACATATGTCCCTAGGGGTCTTAGGACCCTTAGGGACATAGTAGAATCATTCATATGGGTCGAACGGGGTCACAGGATGATGTATGACCCCTTTCGACCTATTTTATGATGACATATGTCCCTAGTGGTTTTAGAAACTATAGGAACCTATTAGAATCGTTCATATTGGTCAAAGGGGGTCACAGGATGACCTATGACCCCCTTCGACACAATCCATGATGACATATGTCCCTAGGGGTCTTAGGACCCCTAAAGACATATTAGAATCATTCATATGGGTCAAAGGGTGTCACAGGAGGACCTATGATCCCCTTCGACCCATTCCATAGCGACATATGTCCCTAGGGGTCCTAATACCCCTACGGACATATTAGAATCATTCATATGGGTTGAAGGGGATCATAGGGGGACCTATGACCCCCTTTGAGACATTTCATGATGACATATGTCCCTAGGGGTCCTAGGACCCCTAGGGACATATTAGAATCATTCATATGGTTTGAAGGGGGTCATAGGGTGACTTATGACCACTTTCGACCCATTCCATGATGACACATTAAAATCATTGCTATGGGTCGAAGGGGGTCATAGGTCCTTTGGACACATTACATGATGACATATGAGAATCGATCATATGGGTTGAAAGGTGTCATAGGGTGACCTAAGACACCCTTCGAGACATTCCATGATGGCATATGTCCCTAGAGGTCTTACGACACTTAAAAAAATACTAGAATTGTTCATATGGGTTGAAGGGAGTCATAGGGTGACCTATAACCCCTTTTGACCCATTCCATGATGACATATGACCCTAGGGGTCCTACGACCCCTAGAAACATATTATAATCATTCATATAGGTCAAAGGGGGTCATAGGGTGACCTATGACCCCCTTCGACACATTCTATGATGACATATGTCTCTAGGTGTCCTACAACCCCTAAGAACATAGAAGAATCATTCGTATGGGTCGAACAGGGTCATAAGGTGACCTATGACCCCCTTCGACACATTTCATGATGACATATGTTCCTAGGGATCTTAGGACCCCTTGGGACATTTTAGAATCATTCATATTGGTTGAAGGGGGTCATAGGGTGACATATGACACCCTATGACCTCCTTTGACACATTCCATGATGACATATGTCCCCAAGGGTCCTAGGACCCCTCAGGCCATATTAGAATAATTCATATGGGTTGAAGGGGATCACAGGATGACCTATGATCTCCTTCGACCCATTCCATGATGACATATGTCCCTTGTGGTCCTAGGACCCCTAGGGACATATTAGAATCATTCATATGGGTCAAAGGAGTTCACAAGATGACCTATGGAACCCTTCGATGCTCTTCATGACAACTTATGTCCATTGGGGTCCTAGGACCCCTAGGGATATATTAGAATAATTCATCTATGTCGAAAGGGGTACAGAATGACCTATGACCACCTTCGATACATTCCATGATGACAGATGTCTCTAGGTGTCCTAAGACCCCTAAGGACATATTAGAATCATTCATAGGGTTGAAAAAGGTCATAAGGTGACCTATGACACCTTTTAACCCATTCCGTGATGACATATGTCCCTAGGAGTCCTAGGACCTCTAGGTACATATTAGAATCATTCATACAGGTCGAACCTTCGATGCAATAGATGATTCTAATATGTCCCAAAGGGTCCTAGGACCCCTAGGGATATATTAGAATTGTTCATATGGGTCAAAGGGGGTCATAGGGTGACCTATGACCCCCTTTCACCCATTACATGATGACATATGTCCCTAGGGGTTCTAGGACCCCTATGGACATATTATAATCATTCAGATGAGTTAAAGGGTGTCATAGGGTGACCTGTGACTCCCTTCGACACATTGCATGATGACATGTGTCTCTAGGGCTCCTATAACCCTTAGGGACATATTAAAATCATTCATATGGGTTGAAGGTGGTCATAGGGTGACCTATGACCCTGTTCAACCTATTACATGACGACATATGTCCCTAAGGGTTCTAGGACCCCTAGGGACATATTTGAATCATTCATATGGGTCGAAAGGGGTCATAGGGTGACCTATGAGCCCCTTTGACACATTCTTGATGAAATATGTCCTTAGGGGTCCTAGGATGCCTAAGGACATATTAGAATCGTTTATATGGGTCGAAGGGGGTCATAGGGTGACCTATGACCCTTTTTGACCCATTACATGATGACATATGTCCGTCGAGGTCCTAGGATCCCCAAGGACATATTAGAATCGTTCATATGAGTCGAAGGTAGTCATAGGGTGACCTAAGACCCCTTTTGACCCATTCCATGATGACGTATGTCCCTAGGGTTCCTAGGACCCCTATGGACATATTAGAATCATTCATATGGGTCGAAGGGGGTCATAGGTTGATCTATGACCCCCTTCAACATATTCTATGATAATATATGTCCCTAGGGGTCCTACGACCTCTAAGGACATATTATAATTGTTCATATGGGTTGAAGGGGGTCATAGGGTGACCTATGATCGCTTTCAACCCATTCCATGATGACATATGGCCCTAGGTGTCCTAGGACCCCTAGGGACATATTAGAATTGTTCATATGGTTCGAAGGAGGTCATAGGTCCCTTAACCCATTCAATTAAAACATATGTCCCTAGGGGTCCTAAGACCCCTAGGGACATAGTAGAATTGTTCATATGGATCGAATGGGGTCATAGGGTGACCTATGACCCACTCTGACTCATTACATGATAACATATGTCCCTACGGGTCCTAGGACCCCTAGGGACATATTAGAATCGTGTATATGGGTTGAAGGGGGTCATAGGGTGACCTATGACCCCTTTCGACACATTTGATGACAATGTATATCCCTAGGACCCCTAGGGACCCATTAGGAATGTGTCAAAAGGGGTCACTAGGGGCCCTAAGGACATATATTGTCTTGAAATGTGTCGAAATGATGCATTTTATGAAAATATTATATTTAATAATTATATAATATTTTATATTTTAATATAATAATTATATATTATTATATTTTATAACAATAGTGATCATAAATTTTATTAGATTATAGATTTAATAATAACAATAACCATATATATTATTATATATAATAATTTAGTTATATAATACTACTATATATATTTAATAATAATAATAGATATCATATATATCACTATATTATAGTTAGTTATAATAATAATAATATTTATAACTATATTATATTTAATAATAATATTTATAACTATATTATATTTAATAATAATAATTATACATATTACTATAATATAATAATAATTATAATAATTAATAATAATAATAATATTAATGTCCACACTTTCTCGAAATAAATTTTCCTCTAAAATAGTCTAAAGTTTCCCTCTTAAATTTATTTCCTCTTAAATTTCTCTCCTTGCAAATTTAAAATTGAAAAAAATGCCCCCTCTCAAATTTCCCTCCAAGATTGGATATCCGATGAGGCTTGGCATTTACCAAGCTTATTCGGTCAACCTAGAAAATGTGTTTGAGAATGGTTTCAGTGACACTCAGACTTCGGGTAGCCATCTGATAATGTTATTTTGATTGAAATTGAATGAAACCAAAAGGGTTTTTTTATATCACTCTTTAGATTCCATCGATATAATTGCTGTCAAATTCTGAGTTGAATAAGTATTTATTAGTTAATTTTCAATGAAGATTATTGTAATGTGTTGATTGACATACTGATTGAAAAATAGCTATAACTTTCAAACATAATAACATTTTTTAAATCCAGAAGTTGTGTCACATTCTATGCTTCGCCTAGTATAACAAAAAAAAAAAAAAAAAATTGGTAAAATTTTCTATTAGTTAAGGTGGTCAAACACGAGAGTTTTTTTTTTTCTGAAAAAGTTTTAGTAAAAAATTCATATTTAATTATTTATTTGGAATAAAAATATGCACCACAACTAGACATGAGTCTCTTTTTATACCTATAATTATATTAAAAAAATATTATCATTTGATTTTGATTAAGGTGGTCAGATATACACCTACTTTTTATTTTCTCCTTGAAATTTTTGTAGTACTGCATTAAAATCCAAACTTTTGACCAATCAAAATTTTTTTTTTTTCCTAGATAAGGCCTAGTAGTTTACAAACTACATTCAATTTCGTACTGATTATTTTCTTACAACTTTTTGATATAAACTCGATAACCACTTTAAAATTACGTGTCAAGTTAACATAACCCTGATTTGCTAATTTTTCACTACCACTTAAGGCCATAGTTTGGTACACCATGATCCTGCACATACCCGACTCTTCCTTTTTGAAATTTTGTATAGTAAAATCAAATTTAATTTCTAACTAATTAATTAATTTGTAGAATTAATCAATTTCTTTTATGTTCAATGTTGTCAAATGTTACTAAATATTTATAAACAATGCTACATTAAGGTTTAGTTATTTTTTTAATGTTTTTAATTTACAACTACTTGTATTATACATTAGCCTTCAAAATTGAAACTTGTATTATCTGAAATTAAATCTATAAAATGTTGTTTTTCTTTAACTCATTTGTATTGGATTCTTGCATTCATAATAGGTGTGAAAATGAAATTTTGATAGTTTCAATTTATCTTACAATAATAGGATCAATGCTTCCATCCTAAAGTTTATGAATGGAAAGGGAAAAGTCAACCTAAAAGGATTGAGCTCAATGTTGATCTAGACAAAAAGGAGAATGATAGCCCGAGATGGTTGAGGGTCCTAGTAATAGGACTAGGGTAAGGCTCAATAGGAAGATGACTACTACATAAAGAATTGTGAAGACTCTAGAGGAATACCTTGATGTGACGATGGTCCAGGAAACCAAAGCTCTGAAGGAGCTTGTCTAGGTTCTATTTTGTCCTCTTCTCTATCATTTTTTTGTGTTTGTTGATTGTTGGCATGTGGCTTTTGCTAGTTGATGAACGGTTAATATTTTTTAATCTTATTCTAGCGAAGACTTACATTTTCTAGTCTTTAATCTTTATCTTATGTAACTTGAACTAGGGTTTTGGGTCCTCTTAATACCAATATTTACCTTAATCTAGTTTTTTTAATCTTGTAATACCATCTGAGAGATTCAAGTAGATTTGTAAAATATTTAAAGAAGTATTTGAAGTGTTTCTAATATATTGCATAGTTAATGAAATTATAAATTTCACGTAAATAAATTATTCTAGGGGAATTAGATACAGATTTGTGTTTGATGTAGATACCACTACTATAAATGACATTGCTTAACTTGTATATTGTTTGTTTTTCCTTACATTGCTCATGAGAATAAGCTTGGTTGAGTTTGTAAATTGTATTGCAATAATTGGTTTGAATAGAAATCTTCAGTAAGTATGGAATAATTATATTAGGAAACTAAGTATTAATAGACGATTTTAACTAAATTGAGGTTTATAGGAATTTTTTTTCTTAAATTAAATCATTTTCCTATGAAGAGCTTTATATTACATTTAGCAAAGTTAGATTTTTACTATGCAATAAATTAATTTTGAATAATATTTGGGGAGATAAAAAATATATTTGAAAACTAAATTTAGCCTAAACTTATTATTATTATTAGATATTCTAGAGCTGGGTAAGTGCAAGAAGTTGGGTCTCACTTTTGGACAAAAAGTGGAAGTGTTTTTCCTATTTTTGAAATTTCTCATCAATTGATGTCAAAATTTTAGGCATTTAGAGATTGAATATAAAAAACCTCCAGAAATAAAAATTATAGCACGTTCTGAATCTACTTTTTGAATATGTATTTTATTTGTGTACACATATGATAGATTTTTTTTGGTATGGATCTTTAAAAACCACTTTTTCAAAATGCATGTTTCAGCACCATACCACATTTCTGTACGAACAACATAATTTGATACAAATAAATAAATTTTCATAAATCCTTTTAAAGGGAGCTACCTAATCCACTTAAGATTGATGATAATATTTTCCCTTATTTTTTTATTGAATAATTTTTTTATTATTAATTATTAATTGGATATAAAGGTAAATTTTAAAACCTCTCATGTACAAACACCATAATTTGATCAAAATTTCACTTTTTTCAAATTTTATTTTTTTCTAACCTCAAAAGAATTGTATGTAGATTGATGATATATAAATTAGTTTAAGAAAAATTATAAAATAAAAAAGTTATTAAAGTTTTAGTGAACTTCACTATTTTACATTTAGGTACCACCTTTAATTAAAAAATAATGCAAAAATAGTATATTTCTGAAAGCAGGACAACAAGAGCTCTAATGGGTTTCTTTACATAAAAAATTTGATCAGGAAGACCCTGTAAAAATTATCGCAATGTGTGAATTTGTTAGCTCAATGCCTTAGCCAAATCTTGAGAGGTCAAGGCATAACCTTGGTCTCACCAAGCCTACCCCTAACAAAAATCCAGGGTAGGATAAAAGAAATCCTAACCCATGTTGTAAGAAATAGACATCTATTGTTTGAAATTCAAAAAATGGGTACTTGTTTCAAAAAAGTAAAATCAACATTTAAAATCCTTCAATTTTTTTTTGAATATTTAGAAATGGGTACCCATTTTTTACTTTTCAAAAACAGGTACCTGTTTCTAAAAAATACTATTTTTTTATGTTTTCAAAAATGGAAATTAAAAAAGGGTACCCAATTTTTTAAAAAATGGGTGCTTATTTTTTAAATTTTGGATTGGCTACCCAAGCCTAAAACAGGTACCCATTTTTTTAAAAATAACAATATCACTCTTGTAAATGTACTTCTCCACTCCTATAGGTTCAATACAATCACTGGTGCCCATAGCGCCACCCAACTCAACCACCAACTCTTTAGATTTTTTCACTAACTCTAAATTTTACCGCATTGCCAAGTTACAGGTAAGGCAATTTTTGGAAGTTAAATAAAACATACTCAAGATGTAAATATAGAGATAGTAGAAAGCCATGATAAGGCCATAAGGTTTTTCAAAGCCCAAAAAATCTCTTTCCATGGCATGTGTGAATTGTCCCTTTCTTTTCATAATCACACAACATAGCTATAAATGTAGCGAGGTATGAGTGAGGTGTCATTATTGTCTTTTACAATCAAATTTGTGAATCTAAGAAAATCCATTACCTTCTGCCTTTTGCGGAAATAAATAAAATTTACAGAAAGGATATCATTCAAAGAGTATCCACATATAATCTTTCCAAATGTAAACTTTATGAGCCCTTTTGCTTTCTCACCCACACTGAAACTTGAAAATGTGCCAATTGGTATGATGATTCATATGATAGTGTTAGAATTACTTTCATGTTCCATCAATAGTTTAGTTGATGATGGAATTAGGTTGATGTCTTCCCATTCAGTTAGCCTCGTGACACTGTCTGAATTTGGCCAACTCATCTGACACGCCATTACCTTCACAATAAATATAGTCCACCTAGATTTCCTAGTATTCCTCCATCATCTTACAAGTTTCCTCAATTATCACCTTGATCACCCAAAAAATTAGATTGTACCCTTTAATGGATTTGATAATTAGCATCAAATCTCCCTCAATCATCAGCCTATTAATTCCACATTTCCTCACGAGTCTCAATCCTCATAGAAGAGCCAAGGCTTCAACTTCATTATTTAAGCCACCTCTACAATTTCCAAAATAAGCAACAACCATTTTCCCTATAGAATTGCGTAAAACACCCCCAAAAGTAGAGCTTCCCACAATGGCCAAGCCATCAAAATAAAGCTTAAACCATGTCTTAGGGGGTGGGTTCCACACTGTATACTTCCTAGACAAGGCTTTGGAGTTATCAAATTGTGCCAGTATATGGCCCACTCCCTAGGAAGAAGCCCACTACCTATCAAGTCTACCCAGGGGTTTGTTGGGGGGGGGGAAGGGGGGTTTCCACTACCAAATTCCACTATAACCCTTTAGGATTTTGATAACCTATTGTGCCACCCCCAAACTAGTAGCAACTTTATCCTTGAATATTTTGTTATTCCATTCCTTCTAGATTTACCGTGAAACATAAGGAAGAATTATTAACCATAAGTTATTTAGGTATGGATGGGAAGACAAACCATTCTAGTGAACAAATTGTTGCAAGCCTTCATTAGCACACCATTGGATTCTCCATAAGGCAAGTACCGCCCTCCAAACCTTTGAGGAAAAAGGGTCATGAATAAGAAAGTGTGATATATATTATGTGTCCTAAAGACAAAGAACACAACAGTTTGCAAGCTGACATCCTCTCCTTTGGAGATTTTGCACTGTAAGGATAGATCCATGTAAAGTCATCCACTAGAAAAAAAAAAAAAAAACTTTGGAAGGATCCATAGGTGCTAGACCTTTCTCCAATATCCCTGGTTCTCCTCCCCAAGGAAACATAGGTAAGCCAACATCATTGTGAAGTCCCCCAAGGGAGTAAGATTAAAAACCATGGAGTCCTCAACTCGAATGAGGGGGGTCCTATAATTATTTAGTAGCTTTTAAAATTCCAAGAAAGACCCACCCCCACAAGAGACTGGTGTTGGATCCCAATCCATTGGTGATCTGGGTGATATAGTTTTGGGTCATGGATCCATAAGCTTTGATGTATGTCTTACGCAAAGGGAGGAATTTAGTGTGCTTGAGTGGGTAATCTCTGAGCCTTTGATCTTCCTAGAAATCAATGGTGTCACCATTCCTAACTATCCAATGGCACCCATCTTTAGAATTTTCTAGGTGTGCACCAAATTATTCCAAATTTTAGAGCCCTAGGGGAGAGCCTAGGTCCATAAGGCATGACTAAATGATTCTCCTCCAAGGTACTTAGCCCTCACAATGTTGCACCAATTACCTATTGAATTCATCAACCTTCATCCAACTTTGGATAGGAGGGCTTATTCATATGTCTAATCCTTCATATTTTTAAACCTTTGAGGTCCTTAGGATGACAGATTTTTTCCCAGCTTACCAAACTCATCCTAGTTCGTTCATCAGTGTTAGACCATAAGAAGTTTTGCTATATTTTTTCCAAGATATCTTTGAATCTACGAAGGAGTTTGAAAATGGATAGGAAGTAAATCAAGATGCCCTGTAAAGAAGCATAGAGAAGTTGGAGTTTCTTGGCATTGCTCAAAATCTTACCTTTCCATCCCACCATTTTCCTTTGGAAGTGTTCAACAAGACCATTCCAAAAATGATTTTAAACTTCTTTAATCATGAGTGGGATCCCAAGATAAGTGTCTAGGGGAAATGCCTTTTGGTATTCCAGAATTCAAGTAACCTTACCTTTCAGACTAGCAATAGTGTTGAGGAAATACACTTTGATTTTTCGATAATTTATGCATTGACCAAAGACCTTTGCATACTAGTTTAGGATAGCTTTCCACTCCCTAGATTCATAGACTAAAGAGATACCAAATAAGAAGGTGTCATCCACAAATTGTTAAATAGTTTCAAGAGGACATAAGGATGCAAGTCTAAAATCTCTTACCTTGCCAACATTGTTCAAGGAAACCAAATTTCTACCAAGGACCTTAGCCACAATAATGAAGAGATATGGGGATAGGGGGTCACCTTGGCACAACCCTTGGGATGAAGAAAAAAACCTCCAAGAGTCCCATTAACAAGCACCGAAAAGGTGACAATATTAACCACATTTTTGATAATTTTGATAACATTTTCATTAAACCCATGTTTAGAGAGAATAAAAATTAGAAATTATCTCCTAACTTTATCATAGGCTTTTTGGATATCTAGTTTGAGATCCATACCTAGGTTCTTGCTCTTATCCATAGAGTGGATAACCTTGTGAGTAGTTATGATTGCATCCAGAATCTACCTCTTGGGATGAAACTATTTTGATAGGGACTGATGAACTTATCAAGGATGGGCTCAATTTGGTTTACCATAATCTTGGCAAGGATTTTATAAATCATGTTGCATAGACTAATAGGTTGAAACTCCTCTAGATTACTAGGGTTATCAGTCTTAGGGACAAGAAAAATGAAGGTCTAGTTGAGTTCCATCAGTAAATTGCATGTTCCGACGAAGTCTCTAGTGACATGGATCAAATCATACTTGACAATATCTCAAAATTCTTGAAAAAAAGCCTAGGGAAAACCATCAGGAATTCTTTTCAGATTCTTTCAAGTTTTCTAGTGATATAGAACATGGTCATTCCCTCAGTTGGGTCTTTTCACCACTGTGTAATACAATCTGTGAACTTGGTGTGTGAGTGCCACATGATTTCCTACCTTAAAGGCCTCTATCTAGTAGGTTGATTCTCCAAGCAAGAGAACACCAACATCCTCGACTCTGCCTTTAAGGAAGAATGTTGAAGAATGTCCCAACTAGAAGAAATAAGAGACCTATCAAGTCTAACCTAAATCAAATATTTTCCCAATCTATTATTTGACTAAGTGAACACAAGACCGAGAAGATCAATACCAATCAAGTCATTCCTTCCAAGAAAGCCCTCCAAATCTTGCATACTATCAAAAAAGTCGTCCAAACCCCCCAATTTCTTTGACAGAAATGGAGGGGTGTTAAAATCCCCCATGCACACAATTCTTTCTTGTCTCATAGTCTCAACCACTTTAGTAGCCTCATCCTAGAAACCTAGTCTACCATCCCTAGTGTTGGGGGCATAGAAATTGAAAAGATTCCAACAAACAACATGGGAGTTGAAACTCGTGAGCACAAAATGAGACATATATTATATTAGTATTAAATGCAAGTCTTACATTGATTGTCTATTATGTAAATAAATTTTAAAACATCTATTTTACATTGTGATATTATTATTAGGATTTAATTGTGTAATTTTTTAGTCAAACTTATTGACCCGTGTGTC
Source organism: Cupressus sempervirens (assembly GCA_028749045.1). Taxonomy (NCBI): domain Eukaryota; kingdom Viridiplantae; phylum Streptophyta; class Pinopsida; order Cupressales; family Cupressaceae; genus Cupressus; species Cupressus sempervirens. The sequence continues at coordinate 562,262,033 of CM053786.1, read as the reverse complement.
ATAAGTAGCGATTCACATGAATCCATCTCTCATGTGAACAAATGCAACACTTAACACTCACTGAATCTAGGTGATGCTCATAGAGGTGAAGCATTGAGACTTCCCAAGAGGTCACCTATCCTAGTACTGCTCCAACTTGAGTGCACTTAACTACAAAGTTTTCTCCATAGTTATTTCATTTCATTTTCTAACTATTTAATAAAATATAAAAAATTGATTGAATATTCTACATAATTGTACAATTTGTTTATAAGAAAAATAATTAAAATATAACTTCCTTAAATAAAAAAAGAGCTTTTATATTACATTCTATAAAACAAAAATTATAATATGACTAAGATTTTGTTATCATTCTCTAACTTTTATAGAATAGACTTAGGAAAATTCAGTTCTCTCTGAAACAAAAAATTAGATTTCATCATAGAAGTTTACACTTTTTTAATATATATTAAAGGAAATTTTCCATCTAATTAAAATAAATGAATTACTTTGTAATGAGAAATTTATATCTTCCAAAATATTTAAATTAAGAAAGACTTTCTCTTTTGAATTTGACATATTTTAATATTTTTCAATTATTAATTTTTCATAATTTTTAAATTGAAGATAATTGTCTATTTTATATTGTGTGAACTATGTTTATTTCTTTATTTCCACACTGCCTTTAACATTATCTTTTACATAATTTTTTTGTTGAGTATTATTTTTATTTTCAACATTGCCTTCTCATTTTCAACTTGACTTTTGAATTTCATTAATGATAAAATGAGTGGTGTAGGATATGTGAGTATATTAATCTTAACATCGATCTTTTTAGGTTAAGTTAGAAAAACCTTTTACATGTCAAAATCATAATATTTATTATAAACAAAGTATATTTCTAATAATAATTTAATAAAAACTAAATAAAATATTTGTTAAAATTATTAAATTTGCATAGATAAATATAATTTTTTAAAGAAATTGAAATAAAAAACTTAAGTGCGTGCAAAATAAATAAATGAAGGTAAACATAAATATATATGTTTTTTGATGCAATAAATTGTTTAATCATTTTATATCTATCGACTTTTCTTTAGATATATTTTTTAGTATATTTATACTATTTTATGTTTTGTCATATATTGAAACATATTATTGTGTTTAAATAATGTTTAACCCGCATCTTGATTGATAGTTGTCATATACAAATGAACTTGGCTGTTTCAAGACATTTAACATGAAAACCACATCACTATTTAATATAGATATATATTGTTTTCTTGAGAGGAAAAACAAATGTTGCTTTTATTTATTAGTCCCTGCCTTATATAAGACATGGAACTAATGTTTTCGTTTGACCCCCCTCAATTTCTTTTGCTTGAGTAACCAAGCATATTTCAAAAGTTTTAGGATGTATATTTTTTATTTCATTTATGAAAACTTTTTTTTTTCTAATTGGTGGAAGACTATTTTCCTAGGCTTTTATTATTTTTTTCAAGTATAAAAGGGTATGTGTAGGATCATGGTGTACCAAACTATGGCCTTAAGTGGCAGTGAAAAATAAGCAAATTAGGGCTATGTCAACTTGACACATAATTTTAAAGTGGTTATGGACTTTATATCAAAAAGTTGTAAGAAAATAATCTATAGAAAATTAAATGTAGTTTATAAACTACTAGGCCTTATCTGAAGAAAATATTAATTGATTGGTCAAAAGTTTGGATTTTAATGCAGTACTACAAAAATTTCAAGGCGAAAATAAAAAGTAGGTGTATGTCTGACCACCTTAATCAAAATCAAATGATAATATTTTTTTAATATAATTATAGATATAAAAAGCAAATGCATGCCCATATGTGATGCATATTTTTGAGTATTTTTATTCCAAATAAATAATTAAATATGAATTTTCTACTAAAATGTTTTTGGAGAAAAAAAACTCTCATGTCTAACCACCTTAACTAATAGAAAATTTTACCAATTTTTTTATTTTTATTTTTCTTATACTAGGTGAAGCATAGAATGTGACTCAACTTTTGGATTTCAAAAATGTTATACCATTTGAAAGTTATAGCAATTTTTCAATCAGTATGTCAATCAACACTTTACAATAATCTTCATTGAAAATTAACTAATAAATACTTATCGAACTCAAAATTTGACAACAATTATATTGATAAAATCTCAAAAGTGATATAAAAATACTCTTTTTGCTTTATTCAGTTTCGATCAAAATAGCATTGTCAGATAGCTACCTGAAGTCTAAGTGTCACTGAAACCCTTCTCAAACATGTTTTTTGGGTTGACCGAATAGGCTTGGTAAATACCAGGCCTATATTTGATTTGAAATTAGATATCTGATTTGAAATCGGATATCCGATTAGGCTCGACAACTTTTCAGACCAATTTGGAGGGAAATTTGAGAGGGGAGGATTTTTTAAATTTTAAATTTGGAGGGAGAGAAATATAAGAGGAAATAAATTTAAGAGGGAAACTTTAGACTATTTTAAAGGAAAATTTATTTGGGGAAAGTGTGGACATTAATATTATTATTATTATATATTATTATAATTATTATTATATTATAGTAATATGTATGATTATTATTATTAAATATATATAGTAGTATTATATGACTAAATTATTATATATAATAATATATATGGTTATTATTATTATTAAATCTATAATCTAGTAACAGATATGATAATAATATAATAATATATTATTATTATATAATATAATAATATATTATTATTATATAATATAATAATATATTATTATTATATAATATAATAATATATTATTATTATATAATATAATAATATATTATTATTATATAATATAATAATATATTATTATTATATTAAAATATACAATATTATATAATTATTAAATATAACATTGTCATAAAATGCAACATTTCAACTCATTTCACGACAACATATGTCCCTAAGGCCCATAGTGACCCCTTTCGACGCATTCTCAATGGGTCCCTAGGGGTCTGAAGGATATACAATATCATGGAATGTGTCGAAAGGGGTCATAGGTCACCGTATGACCTCCTTCAACCCATATGAATGATTCTAATATGTCCTTATGGGTCTTAAGACCCCTAGAAAAATATGTCATCATGTAATGGGTTGAACAGGGTCACTGGTCAACCTATGACCCACTTCGACCCATATAAACAATTCTAATATATCCCAAGGGACATATGTCATCATGAAATGGGTTGAAGTGGGTCATGGGTCACCCTATGATCCCATTCGACCCATATGAATGATTCTAATATGTCCCTCGGGGTGCTAGGACCCCTAGGGACATATGTCATCATGGAATGGGTTAAAAGGGGTCATAGGGCACCCTAAGGCCCCCTTCAACCCACATGAATGATTCTAATATGTCCCTAAGGGTCCTAGGACATCTAGGGACATATGTCGTTATGGAATGTTTCGAAGGGACCTATGACCCACTTCGACCTATATGCACAATTCTAATATGTCCCTAGGGGTCCTAGGACCCCTAGGGACACATGTCATCATAGAATGAGTCAAAAGGGGTCATAGGCCACCCTATAACCCCTTTCAACCCATATGAACGATTCTAATATGTGCCTAGGGGTCTTAAGACCCCTAGGGACATATGTCATCATAAAATGTGTCGAAAGGGGTCATAGGTCACCCTATAACCCCCTTTTACCCATATGAATGATTCTAATATGTCCCTAGGGGTACTAGGACCCCTAGGACCATATGTCATCATGTAATGGGTCGAAGGAGGTCATAGGTCACCATATGACCCCCTTCGACCCATATGAACGATTCTAATATGTCCCTAGGGGTCCTAGGACGCCTAGGGAAATATGTTGTCATGGAATAGGTCAAAACCCCCTTCAACTCATATGACTGATTCTAATATGTCCCTAGGGACATATGTCATCGTGGAATGTGTCGAAGGGGGTCGTAGGTCACCTATGACCCCCTTCGACCCATATGAACGATTGTAATGTCGAAAGGGGTCATAGATCACCCTATGACCCCCTTTGATCCATATGAATAATACTAATATGTCCCTAGGGGTCGTAGGACCTCTAGGGACATATGTCATCATGGAATGTGTAGAAGGACCTATGACCCCCTTCGACCCATATGAACGATTCTAATATGTCAGACCCCTAAGGACATATGTCATTATGTAATGGGTGGAAGGGGGTCATAGGTCACCATATGACCTCGCTTTGACCCATATGAATGATTCTAATATGTCCCTAGGGGTCTTAGGACCTCTACAAACATATGTCATCATGTAATGGATCGAAGGGGGTCATAGGTCATCCTATGACCCCCTTTGACCAATATGAACAATTCTAATATGTCCTTAGGGGTACTAGGACCCCTAGGGACATAAGTCATCATGGAATGGGTCGAACGGGGTTATAGGTCACCCTATGACCCCCTTCAGCCCATATGAATGATTCTACTATGTCCCTAGGGGTCTTAGGACCACTAGGGAGATATTTCATCATGGAATGTGTTAAAGCGGGTCATAGGTCACCTTGTGACCCACTTCGACCCATATGAATGATTCTAATATGTTCTAAGGGGTCTTAGGACCCCTAGGGACATATGTCATCATGTAATGGGTCGAAGGGGTTCATAGGTCACCCTATGACCCCTTTTGACCCACATGAATGATTGCAATATGTCCTTAGGGGTCCTAGAACCCCTAGAGACATATGTCATCATTAAACGGGTCAAAAGGGGTCATAGGGTGACCTATGACCCCCATCAACCCATATGAATGATTCTAATATGTCCCTAGGTGTCCTAGGACCCCCAGGGACATATGTCATCATGGAATGTGTCGAATGGGGTCAGAGGTCACCCTATGACCCCCTTCAACCCATATGAACAATTCTAATGTGTCCCCAGGGTTCCTATGACCCCTTGGAACATATGTCCTCATGGAATGGGTCAAACGGGGTCATAGGATCATAGGTCATCCTATGACCCCCTTCAACCCATATGAATGATTCTAATATATCCCTAGGGGTCCTAGGACGCTTACTGACATATGTCATCATGCAATGTGTCGAAAGGGGACATAGGTCAACCTTTGATGCCCTTCGACCAATATGAACGATTCTAATATGTCCATAGGTTAACTTTTGATGCCCTTCAACCAATATGAATGATTCTAATATGTCCCTAGGGCTCCTAGGACCCCTAGGGACATATGTCATCATGGAATGTGTTGAAGGGGGTCATAGGTCAAGGTATGACCCACTTCGATCCATATGAATGATTATAATATATCCCTAGGGGTCGTAGGACCAGTAGGGACATATGTCATCATGTAATGGGTCAAAAGGCCTTCAACTCATATGAACGATTCTAATATTTCCATAGGGATTATAGGACCCCTAGGGACATATGTCATCATGGAATGTGTTGAAAGGAATCATAGGTCACCCTATTGCCCCCTTCCACCCATATGAACAATTCTGATATGTCCGTAGAAGTCTTAGGACCGTTAGGGACATTTGTCATCATGTAATTGGTCGAAGGGAGTCATAGGTCACCCTATGATGCCCTTCAACCCATATGAATGATCGTAATATGTCCTTAGGGATGCTAGGACCCCTAGGGACATATATCATCCTGTAAAGGGTCAAAAAGGGTCATAAGTCATCCTATGACCACCTTCGACCCATATGAACGATTCTAATATGTCCCTAGGTGTCCTAGGATCCCTAGAGACATATATCGTCATGAAATGGGTTGAAAGGGATCATAGGTCATCTTATGATCCCTTTCAAACCATATGAATGATTCTAATATGTCCCTTGGGGTCCTAGGATGCCTAGGGACATATGTCGTCATAGAATGTGTAAAAGGGAGTCATAGGTCACCCTATGACACCCTTCGACCCATATGAATGATTCTAATATGTCCCTAGGGATCCTATGACCCATAGAGACATATGTCATCATAGAATGGGTCGACCTTCGACCCATACGAATGATTGGAATATGTTGCTATGGGTTCTAGGACCGTTAGAGACATATGTTATAATATAAATGGGTTAAAGGGGGTCATAGGTCACCCTATGACCCCCTTCAACCCATATGAATGATTCTAATATGTCCCTAGGGGTCTTGCGACCCCTAGGAAAAAATGTCATCGTGGAATTGGTCAAAAGGGGACATAGGTCACCTTATGATCCCTTTCAACCCATATGAACGATTCTAATATTTCCCAAGGGGTCCTAGGACCCCTAGAGACATATGTCATCCTAGAATATGTCAAAGGGGTTCATAGCACCCTATGAGCCCCTTCAACCCATATGAACGATTCTAATATGTCCCTAGGGGTCCTAGGACCTCTAGGGACATATCTTGTCATGGAATTGTTCGAAAGGGGTCATAGGTCACCCTATGACCCCCTTCAACCCATATGAACAATTCTAATATGTCCCTTAGGAACATATGTTTCATGAAACCTGTCGAAGGGACCTATGACCCCCTTCGACCCATATGAACAATTCCAACATTTCTCTAGGGATCGTAGGAACCCTATGGACATATGTCTTCATGTAATGGGTCGAAGGGGTTCATAGGTCACCCTATGACCTCCTTCGACCCATATGAACAATTCTAATATGTCCCTAGGTGTCTTAGGATAGCTAAGGACATATTTCTTCATGGAATGGGTCGAAAGGGGTCATAGGTCAACCTATGGCCTTCTTTGACCCATATGAATAATTGTAATATGTCTTTAGGGGTCCTAGGATCCCTAGAGACATATGTCATCATGAAATGTGTTAATATTAACAATTCTAATATGTCCCTATGGTTACTAGGACCTAGGGACATATGTCGTCATGAAATGTGTCGAAGGGAGTCATAGGGTGTGTCGAAGGGGGTCATAGGTCATCCTATGACCCCCTTTGACCCATATGAACAATTTTAATATGTGTCATCATGGAATGGGTCAAAAGGGGTCATAGGTCATCCTCTGACCCCCTTCGACCCATATGAATGATTCTAATATATCGCTAGGAGTCCGAAGACCCTTAGAGATAGATGTCATCATGTAATGGGTTGAAGGGGGTCATAGGTGACCCTATGACCCCCTTTGACCCATATGAATGATTCTAATATGTCCCTAGGGGTTCTACGTCTGCTAGGGACATATGTCATCATGGAATTGTTCAAAAGGGGACATAGGTCACCTTATTACCCCCTTCAACCCGTATGAATGATTCTAATATGTCCCTATGGGTCCTAGGACCCCTACGGATATTTGTCATCCTGGAATATGTCAAAGTGTGTCATAGGTTACCCTATGACCCCCTTCAACCTATATGAATGATTTTAGTATGTCCCTAGGTGTCTTAGGACCCCTAGGGACATATGTCATCATGAAATTTGTTGAAGGGGGTAATAGGTCACCCTATGACCCCCTTTGACCCATATGAACAATTCTAATATGTCCCTAGGAGTCCTAGGACCCCTAGGGATATGTTGTCGTGGAATGGGTCGAAAGGGGATTTCAACTCATATGAACTTGATTCTAATATGTCCCCAGGGGTTGTAGAACCCCTAAGGACATATGTTTTCATGGAATTTGTTGAAGGGACCTATGACCCCCATCGACCCATATGAAAGATTCCAATATGTCCCGAGGGATCCTAGGAACCCTATGGACATATGTCATCATGTAATGGGTTGAAGTGTGTCATAGGTCACCCTGTGATCCCCTTCGACCCATATGAACGATTTTAATATGTCCCTGGGGGTCTTAGGACCCCTAGGGACATATGTCATCTTGGAATGAGTTGAAAGGGGTCATCGGTCACCTTATGACCCCATTTGACCCATATGAATGATTCTAATATGTCCCTAGGGGTCCATGGGTCGAAAGGGGTCATAGGATTCGACCCATATGAAGGATTCTAATATGTCCCTAGGGGTCTTAGTACCCCTAGGGACATATGTCGTCATGGAATGTGTCAAAGGGGATCATAGGTCACCCTATGACCCCCTTAGATCCATATGAAAGATTCTAATATGTTGCTAGGGGTCCTATAACCCCTAGGGACATATGTTGTCATGTAATGGGTCACCCTATGGCCCCCTTCTACCCAAATGAACGATTCTAATATGTTCTTAGGGGTCTTAAGACCCCTAAGGCATATGTCATCATGGAATGTGTCGATAGGCATCATAGGTCATCGTATGACCCCTTTCGACCCATAGTAACGATTGTAATATGTCCCTAGAGGTCCTTGGACCCCTAAGAACATATGTCATCATGGAATGTGTTGAAAGGGGTGATAGGTTATCTTATGACCCCCTTTGACCAATATAAATGATTGTAATATTTTCTTAGGGGTCCTAGGACCCCTAGTGACATATGTCATTATGGAATGCATCGAAAGGGGACATAGGTCATTTTATGACTGCTTTGACCCATTTATACGATTCTAATATGTCCTTAGGGGTCCTAGGACCACTAAGGACATATCTCATCATGGAATTCTTCAAAAGGTGTCATAGATCATCCTATGATCCCCTTCGACCAATATAAACAATTCTAATATGTCCTTGGGGGTCCTAGGACCCCCAGGGACATATGTCATCATGGAATGCATCGAAAGGGGTCATAGGTCATCCTATGACCCCTTCGTCCCATATAAATGATTATAATATGTCCCTAGGGGTCTTAGGACCCCTAGCGACATATGTCATCATGGAATGCGTCAAGAGGGGTCATAGGTCATCCTATGACCCCTTTTGACCCATATAAACTATTGGAATATTTTTCTAGGGGTCTTAGGACCCCTAGGGATGTATGTCATCATGGAATGCATCGAAAGGGGTCATATGTTATCCTATGATCCCCTTCAAGCCATATAAACAATTTTAAATGTCCCTAGGGATCTTAGAACCCCTATGAACATATGTCATCATGGAATGTGTTGAAAGGGGTCAGAGTTCATCCTGTAACCGCTTTTGACACATATAAATGATTCTAGTATGTCCCTAGGGGTCCTAGGATCCCTATGGATATATGTCATCATGGAATGTGTCAAAAAGGGTCATAGGTCATCCTATGACCCCCTTCAACCCATATAAACGATTCTTATATGTCGCTAGGGGTCCTAGGACCCTTAGGGACATATGTCATCATGGAATGTGTCGAATGATCTATGACCCCCTTCGACTTATATAAATGATTGTAATATGTCCCTAGGGGAACTAGGACCCCTAGCGACATATGTCATCATGGAATGTGTTGAAAAGGGTCATAGTATAACTTATTACCCTTTTCGACCCATATAAATGATAGGGGTCCTAAGACCCTTGGGGACATATTTCATCATGAAATGTGTCGAAAGGGGTCATAGATCATCTTATGACCCGCTTTGATATACATAAACCGTTCTAATATGTCCTTAGGGGTCCTAGGATCCCTAGGGACATGTTGTCATGGAATGTATTGAAAGGGGCCATAGGTCATCTCGTGAGCCCCTTCGACCAATATAAATGATTCTAATATGTCGCTAGGGGTCCTAGGACCCCTAGGGACATATCTCATTATGAAATGTGTCAAAATGGGTCATAGGTCATCCTATGACCCCCTTCGACCCATATAAATGATTCTAATATGTTCAGACTTATGTCATCCTGGAATGTGTTGAAAGGGGTTATAGGATGACCTATGACCCCCTTCGAGCCATATAAAAAATCATAATATGTCGCTAGGGGTCCTAGTATCCCTAGAGACATATGTTGTCATGGAATGTGTCAAAAAGGGTTATAGGTCATCCTATGACCCCCTTCGACCCATATAAATGATTCTAATATGTCCCTAGGGGTCCTAGGGCCCCTAGGGACATATGTCATCATGGAATGTGTTGAAAGGGGTCATAGGTCATCCTATGACCTGCTTCAACCCATATAAATGATTTTAATATGTCCCTAGGGGTCGTAGGACCCCTAGGGACATATGTCATCATGGAATGTGTCAAAAGGGGTCATAAGATCGACCCATATAAACAATTTTAATATGTCCTTATGGTCCTTGGACCCCTAGAGACACATGCCATCATGAAATGTGTTGAAAGAGGTCATAGGTCATCCTATGACCCCATTCGACTGATATAAATGATTCTAATATGTCCCTAGGGGTTCTAGGACCCCTAGGTACATATGTCATCATTGAATGTGTCGAGAGGGGTCATAGGTCATCCTATGACCCCCTTCAACTCATATAAAAGATTATAATATGTCCCTAGGGGTCCTAGGATCCCTAGAGACATATGTCATCATGGAATATGTCGAAAGGGGTCATAGGTCATCTTGTGACTCCCTTTGACCCATATAAATGATTCTAATATGTCCCTAGGCATCCTAGGGCCCCTAGGGACATATGTCATTATGGAATGTGTCAAAATGGGTCAGAGGTCATGTTGTGACCCCTTTCGACTCATATAAACGATTCTAATAGAAATAATATAGTAGAAATATAATAATATAGTAAAAAAAAAAATATTATAGTATAATACTCGTATATATATATATTAATATGTATATTATATTTATAGTTTATAATAATAATAACATAATATATTATTATATATTAATAACATAGGTCATAATAATAATAATAATATATTATAGATTATAATTTATAGATGATAATAATAATTATATATATTAATAACGTATATATAATATATTATGTTATTATATTTAATAAAAATATACTAAAAATTATAATAATATAATATAATAATATATATTATATTTATAGATTATAATAATAATAACATAATATATTATTATATATTAATAGATTATATATTATATCTTTACGTTACGCTATTATATATATTATATATTATATAATATTAAATTATTATATAATATATAGATTATATATTATATTATATATAATAGTTATGTTATTATATTATATATTTATAGATTATATATTATATCTTTACATATTTCGTAACTCAAATTAGTCTATAACTCACAAATTCATTTTTTGCTCCAATTTTTTTGCAACCAGTATCGAATATCCGATTTGATATCGGATATCTGTTCTCAGATTGGATATTCATTCTTAGATCGAATATCCGATCTCAAATCTGATATCCGATAAGGCTTGGGCCTTACTTTCCAGGTTTGGTATCTGGATAGGTGAAAAAAAGTCAGAGTTGATTTTGAAGTGCTTTTAGATGTCTTCAAACTCTATTTTTTTCACATTGCCACTTTTTGGCACACTATGATCTTGCACATACCCAAAAATAAAACTAAAAAGACACGATCAGTGAGATGAGATAAAAAAAAGGAATTAATGTGTCAGGCCGGCTATCAGAAAGGACAACTTTTTTAGGTGGCATTAATATTATTATCAGCAATGTCTCTATAGAAGTTTACAAGGACAATTGTAATTTCAACATAGAATGAAGGATCATGATTGGTTTATTATATACCAATAATTCTAGATGACCATCCGTTGGTTGATTCTAATTTTTACTTACCCCACTTGTTGATTCTAATTTTTAATTACTCTTGAATTTTTCTAAGTGATTCATATACAAAGAAAAACATGTAAACCATGATTGGTTGATTGATAATATTATTTACTTGTAATCTTAATAGGATTAAAAAAGGTATTATCTATTCAATGGTTAAATGATGTAGCCCAAAACCTTCAGATTAATAACTCAAGAAAAACTAACACAACACAGATTCTCAAAATACCAGACTCTTCATTAAAATTCCCCAACTCTGCTTTTCTTCTACAAAGAAAATAAAACACCTACTTATTACAAACTCAAAAATTACCAGATTTGGCAAATTTTTTAGGAAAAATAGATTTTTCCATTTTTGGAAATTTTTAAAACCCACCCTATGAATCTTGACTTTCCCAAAGAAATGCCCCCAACTTAGGCAAGATGAATTACCAACTAATCTAGGAAATCAAGAATATGATTTTCGATTTATTACAAAACTAATTTTCTAAAAAACTAGGAAAAATAGAAAAACCAATTTCAGCGGTCAATATTAAATTTCAGGCTTCCAAAAAAGTGTCGAAATGGCCACCTATCAAGCAAAGCTTAACTGACAATCCAAATTACTCCTCACTCAACTGCTTGTAAAATTTTAGCCAAAACCCATATCCAAGTCAAAAGTTATGACTCCCAAAAGTTAAATAGTTGATTTAGTGTTTGAAAATGAAAATATGGGCTTCTTTGGTTATTATTATTTTATTTACATCAAAAGGGATGAACAGTTTTTGAGCTGCATTTAGTTTTTATAATACTATAAAAAATCATTTTTTATTCAACATTACTTGTATTTTTATTTATTTATTTAAGATTGAAAATTTATTAGTTAAAGGTTGTAACTATGTCTTAATTTTAATTTTGTTGATAAATGTGGGAGTTCAAATTTTTCATAAGTATTTTTAAATAAGATAAATTTGTGAGTTTGAATTTTTTTCACCAATTGGATAATCTAACTAGATCTCCATCATTAAATTATGAAATCATAAAAAAATTATGGTGTAACATGGGTCTAAATATAAGTTTTATTTTAAAATTTTACCATAATATAAGATGGTGACAAACAACATGTCTAGAGTGTTTATTAGATGCAAAAATTTGAAGTACAAGGAACTTTTACTCGTGTAGTAGACAACTTGTAGATGAAAAAACTTAAACTGAAATATAAATTTTCAAACAATTATCAAATTTACTATTTTTTTTCTCATTTAAAATGTATATTTATCTTAAGATTTATAAAGTAGATATTTATGAGAGTAATGTAACACTTTCACCAGTTATTATAGGGATTTGCACAATAAGATTAATGCTTTCCCCACATCAACACACAATGATACATAGATGTATAAAATGAACTTGAATACTTGAACATAAGTAGAATCAATTTTACTGCACAAATGAATACAATATAATTTGTGTTGTTGTGAATTACTACAAGACATGCTGACAACTACAATCTCCACCATGACTCGAAAAGGTAGGGACTCCTACTCGCAAAGAATTTTTGTTTATTTACTACTTACTTATTCCCAAATCAACTAGTTAATCCCTTTTTATTAAGTTTTTTTAAAATAATGAACTTCAATATATAATATGAGTTTCCCAAAAATTCAATCATCTAGTCAGTCCAATGATTCAAAAATTAAACTCCATTTAGACTATGTTACTAATAGTTGTGCCTAGCATGAATTCTATTTTAAACTAATGATAGTCATAAAAACAACTTATAATTACAATTCCCTTAAAAGATGGGTACAATATTTTTGTTACAATATCTTAGTTTTGTACTTTAATCAAATACTATATCATTAATCTTAAATAGCTATTGAACAATCACTATAATTTACAACATCAAATAGTTAATATTACACACAAAGAGTTAATCACTTGTTCTATAACATTACATTTACATTACTTGTAAAAATTGCATTTACGTTACCCATAAAAAAAAAATATTACATTTACATCACAACATATTTATTATTAATATTATACGTTAGAAAAATAGAGTTCCTATAATTCCAAAATTGCTCCAGGGATAACATTTTGACAAAGATTTTCTCAAGTTTGATAAATATATTCTAAGAAGAAAAGCTTGCTTACAATTTAGAAGTTTGTTTCAAGATATAAGGGAATTATATTTAAAACAAAGCTTTTTAAACAAATAATTTAGAAGGAGAAAGCTTGCTTTTACGAAATTCAGAGACTCACAATGACAAAACTTGCTTATTAGCATGGAGCATTATTAACAATTGTATGTCTCATGATAATAGAAATATCAACAAAATGGAAGTATATCATAATTCGATAGTGTAGCCTATGTTAGATATGAGCAAGGGCTTATTAATTGGTAAAGGAATACAAGTGGAATAGGCATATGTATATTCTTAAAATTTTGAATTTTCTGTTTGGATGTACCAAATCGAAATTGGAATAGGAATAAAATTGGAATACGTATTCCAATTTCGGTCCAAAAATGAGGATTTGCTATTCCACCTAAATAGGTGGAACAGAAATATGAATTCCTATTCCAATTCTTTTTATTTTAGAAAACATAATTTTTTGAGTCCGTGAATTCCACATCAAATTCTATGTGAACCAAACAAGAATAGGAATGCGTAACCCCATTTTCTATTCGAGAATAAGTATTCTTGTTCCCTTTTTTATATTCCCGCAGTCAAATAGACCCCAAGTGATTTGTAAAAATAATTTTAATTTATTTATATATTATGGATGGATTCACAAGTCATCATACTATCCACTTTAAGAGGGCGTGAGACATATAGATCACAAAGAACAAATGCTGAAAATTTTATAATAATCCATTGTATTTTCAATGTTTTGAATTTTAGTACATATAATGAAAATTTTACAAAAATCTACTATATTTTCAATTTTTCGAATTTTAGTCAAAGATACATTTTGTCTGAAAAATAGAATGCTTCTTCATCCTCTACCACGCCCTACTGACTTTTTGATAGCACCGGACCAATATAATTGCTAACTCCGGCGCATTACAACAACTGTTTATTGAGCTCCATGGATTCATCATAGTGGGATTGAATCTCTTTAGCAGTTGGGTTCTGCTGCATTATTTTTCCTGCAACGTTTTCCAACGTTTGCGTCAACGATCATATTGGTGGCCAGCTCTTACCTTCGTCGCGTCTTGTAATCGTTTCTGACACCTGTAATTTGTGATGATGTTTATTTACTGTTCCATTCTCCCGCCGCTGTATGTGATGTGATCATTTAAAAACCATTCTCTTTTGAAGGCCGGTGCATCACACTCTGGTTCTTGGATTTAGAAGGATTCAGAAAAAATATTGTTTGTTTATTCTTCCCACATTCGAAGGCTTCGCCAGCTATTTCTGTCATCTCCGCAGCATGGCAATCTGCATCATTAAAGAACGATCTTGCAAATGATTTAATTGGATATTGTCTTAAAATGCCCTACCGTCTACAGTCCCATCTGAAGATTTCCTACGGATAGTGCGGACGTGCCTTATCTCTCTGCCATTTCTGCTTAGCATTATATGAGATGTTACTCTGTCGGTGTGAAAATGACTGCTGGTATTCTCGCAGTTTTAAATTCCAATTCCAGGAATTCTCGGTTTGACATATATTTGTTTGTGAAGCTAGATATCAAACATGGAATTGAACATTGTGAGTCGCCGCAACGGTTGTTTTTTCACTTTCAGTACAGTTCAAAATTTATTCAAACTTTATAAATTGATGAATTATATTTTTATAAAATCATAATTAGCAATTGCATCATAGTGTGCAATAGGTACATCAAGATGTGTAGAAAGTCAATTGAAGAAAAAATTGTTCTTTATAAAATACATGCAATCTGTTCTAGTATTTCATTTAGTAAATTATTTTTTGTTCAACAATGTTCTGAGAGGAGAAGTGATATCTTCAAATGAATTATGCAATTGAAACACAACATTTGAATGAGGAAGACAATTCGAGTGCACTATCAATTGGATCTTATGTTTGCAAAAGATGGTAGGATATAGTTCAAGAGAGATATAGATAGAGGTAGGGAGAGACAAATAGTGTATAAATGAGGGAGATAGAGAGAGACATGGAGGGAAGGAAAGGGGTATAAATATAGAGATAATGGAAGGAGAGATAGAGATAGAGGGAGAAGATTGATGGGGTGAGAAAGATGGAAATTGGGAAGAGAGATGAAGAGGAAGCTATAGATGAATTATTAGAAATTAAGTCAATTCTATAAACATTTGATTAGAATTATAGAACTCCTCTTGTAACAATGAAAGAGAAGAAGGTGATTGTTTTTTAAAGCGACTTTATACTTGATTGCACTTGCTTAAAAGTTTCCCAAATTTATCTACGTTGTCCATATTCTTTGATCATAAAGTAAAATAAAATAACTACTTATCTATATTAAAAAGCATAAATTCTTTCATTAATTACTAAAAATATTAGATAAATATTTTTTTAAATAATATCTTATATTTTATATTAATTTTATATGTAGATAATAAATACATTTAGATTACCTATTTGATAATTTAATATACTTAACTTCACAATTATTTTCTTATCTATCATTCTTAAACAAAAATATTTCACATAGATTGCACCGCCACCTTGCAATCATTGGCATGCATGTGTATATTTCTTGAGATCAAAACATATAATGAGAGATTGAATCAAGTTCTACCAAATACCATTGCTAAGGAATGAAACCCACTCCAGTTTTGACTTTCCAATGCTTCAAGAAATGTTTTTGTTTGCCTTCATAATTTACAACCAATTTTTCCACAAACTTATATTTCTTGGTATCTGTTGAATCATCAAGCCCAATATCCGTTGAAGCACAGGGGGATTTTGATCTTTGTATGTTTCCTTTATAGGATGAACCAATACCTATAATAGTTTGCATAGGAAATCTTTGAGGAAAAACCTCTTAGGAGAACAAAACATCAAGTGGAGTTTGACCTTGCAAAACACGAGGAAACTATTGAAAAATAGAGAAGTGGCATTCAAGAAAAAAAAAAGACAAGAGAAGAAGAACTAGAAACATAGTATTATTGAATAATGCAAGCATATTTATACAGTTGAATGAACAACCTCCTCCTCTCCATCCATCCATATAGAATGGGTACTTAGGGTTGGTAGCCCCTGTTTGACTGTAAGAAAGAAATCAACCTTTCTTTGCTAAAATTTTGCAAAGGAGATAGACAAAAACTCTTAAGAGTTTAACAACACACTAAGAGGATGTCACACCACAAGTAGAGTAATGGATAAGTGGACTACTCTAGACAGCTAACTAGATTTAAGAGAAAGATTTACAGTTAGTCATTTGTTTAAAATAGATCTCTGTGACACAACTACAATTAATCTAAAGTCTTGCTTTCAACAACTCAAACTTGAGTTGCCACATGTGCAACTGGTTATTCATTATTCTAATAGAAACATATGACATATCTTTAAAATAAAGTAATAAGGCAATAAGAAAAGTATGATCAAAGTATCAAACATCAAAGCATTACGTCTCCTCTAAATTCCATTTCGTGATGAAAAGATACAAAAACATTTTGCCACTCTCATTGCAAACATCTTTGTGTTTCCTTGTGCAGTGGTCTACAACTTTAGACTAACAGATACTCGCATCATCAATAAAATGTCTCTAATCTTTTTCTCATTTGTTGTTGCTATTAATTGTTGTGTCTTCTTCCTCTTTGGAAGAATCTTCTTCACAAGAGCACCTTGCTCTATTGAACTAGAACCCTTTTACACAACAATCTCATTTGTCCTTAATGGTAGTCCCCATATCAAGATAAAACTCTAGATAATTGCTTGAACTAGTATTCTATCACAACTCATTATTTTTGACATGTTTTTATTATGACTTAGGATGCTATTTGACTTTTTGATTAAGACTATGTATGACTTGACTTGAGTTGAATGCCTTTATATTTTTGTTTAGACTTTTGGTCGATGATATTAGATGGACTAAATTTTACTTCTTCTAATGTAGTCATTTTGATATATGTTGATCTTATGAGATTTTGACATAATGGTTAAAAATTGTGATTTCATTTACATGTTTATATCTGATGATGTATGATTGAATATTTTAAAATTTGTATTTAAGATATTATTTATATAATATGGTTATGAAAATACTGATGCAAAGGGTGATGTCGATTCCGTAAGTGTGTAGGTACGAAAGATGGAAGGGTGGTTGAGGTAGAGGAGTTTAGCTCCTCAACAAGGTTGGCCCAAAATTTTTATGGTGTATTCGCGCACACACAGAGAGTTTTATTTTATTTTAAATCAAATTTTTTGACCTTTAATTATCTAGGTAGATTAAAATGTTTTGTTATATGTATGAGTAGCATAAATGATTAGATGAAAAGATTTAAATAATATTCTTTTGAAATGTTATAAGTTTAATTTCAATAGTTCATTAAGGAGATAAATAGATAATAAATAGTTATTTTATTTCAATATTTGGAAAAGAAATGTAATGACCCGCCAAGGGATCCAAAGAATTAATCTAAAACTTCACTAAGTTTGCCAAACAATTTTTTTTTAAACATGAAAGATAAACCATTCATAACACTTGCGGAAGCAATAGAAACAATTCGAATAAAAGTACACATAACATAACATAACAGATTACATTCTTTAAGGATCCCTTAACGTTGAATCACATCATTCATCTAACATCACATCCTTATGAAATAACAATGATACATCCAATGTTCGTAAATTACATTTCCGATTACTCAATCATCCACTGTACATGTCAAAGGCTTAAAAGAATAAACATCCATGTAATGTAAATAAAGTACATCATCATCTAATATTAATCCATGATGCAATAACATAATGAAACCATAAACCATACATGATACATCATCATCATAAAGATATAAACATCCATCTTAAAAGATAACCATATATCACACACATAAATAACTAAGTGCACGGTTCCTCCCAACTGTTAATAGCATCATTAGACCATCGTGGATCCTAGCCATCCCTCCGTGCGTAACATTCCAAAGCACCGAAGAGATCATCGGTATTATCATTGTAGGAATGTCACTCCTAAAACATCCTACTAACATGCAAAGTAAAGCATAATATATCAACATCTAACATAAGCAAACCATCAATGTAAGAAACATACCAGTAAATACATCCATCATAAGGTATATTACCTATCATAATAATCCAAGAACAAAATGAAGATAAATACCAACCAAGAATACTCCAGCCACGGTGTCTCGGATGGATCTCAAATGATAAGAGTGGAAAAACACTACCACCTGACCACGTGGTACCTAAGTGGTCCACTCCCACCGTGCTGAGGAGATAATCTCAAGTCCCAAAAAGGATATCATAACCTCATGGCATAAATCTCTAGAAGTCTAGGAATCCTAAAAGTATACTAACTCAAAGGTTCCAATCACACAAAATCGACATCTTATTCCCAGAGGCACAACAATGACATGTAGGAAACCTACTTTGCAAGCGGAAAATTATCATCACATTTATCACATACAAGTTACCCTGGTAGTTAGCTAAAACTCCACGGGTCCATACTGATCTCATGCGGCCACTAGTATCCTCTCATACTGACGAGGCATACTACGGAATGCAAGGTCGCAACCATGCATTCTCACTACTCCCATCCTAGCCTGTACAAGCACTCAAGGCATGGGCGAGAATATCAACAATTATCTTTTTAGGTTCATTTAATCCCCATTTAGTGTGTAAATGTTATCACTTATTAACCAAACTTACAATGAGTTACCGTGGCAGCCACTTAGGGCCCCGACCCCCATTGCAAGCCACTTCCCGACACTACAAGTAGATAACCTACCCTAAGCTCATGGAACCATAAAATCACCACAGTCTTGTACAAGCAATTGTAAAGAAAATCCAAAAGATAATCCATAAAAAGAATCATCAAATATCCACAATATAAGCATCAAATATCCATAATAAGAATCATCAAATCTCCAAGATAAGAATCATCAAATCTCCATGAGCATCTGGAAAAGCATCCATAAAAAATCATGACCACAACAGTTCTCTATTGGCAACTGAAGGCATCATTGATAATTATAAATATCTATTGGTTCTCAATAGCCAAAACATATCTCAAATAAATCACCATATCCATTGGTTCTCAACAAGCAACCAAGAATATCTCAAAATCATACTGATCGAAGACTCCAAAGTGGTTGAGTCAAACATGTCACAAAATGATATCATCAAGAATAAATCCACATTTTAGTCCCATCATGGTGACTAGAAAATAATCCAAGGATAACTGATCGATGACTCAAAAATGATTAGCTCAAGTGTCTCATACACATACATCTCAACTTCACACATGAAGACTGATGAACAATAACAATCAACAATTATAAACATTTCATAGAGCATTGATGCAGGAGCATCTTGTATCGAAAATAAAGGGGAGACATGTTGAATGTAAAATTAAAAAAAAAACAACAAAAAACAAAAAAATAAATAAATAAATTTAAAAAAAAAAAAAATGGAGGAGAGAGAAAGTGACGAAAATTAGAGGAGAAATAATTAAAAATAAAAATGAGAAAAGAAAGGAAAAGAGGATTTTTATTTTCGAGGTGCATAGGTGGCATAAATAGAAAAATAAAAAAAAATAGTTGTCATTACATTAATCGAGGTGTGTAGGTGGCATCTTAGAAGCTTGTGGAAAGTTTCTTAAATCTTGCATTTAATATTTGTTGTGATCCATAAAGGAAATGTAATTTTCTAATTGGGCCACATGGTGGTGCTTAGTTGTAATTCTAGAAGGTTATGGAAGTTTTAGAAAGTTGTGGATATTGTGTAGGAGGAATTCTAGAAGGTTGTGGATAAGCCATGCATGGGGTGGTAAGTGCCTATTTAAGCAAGGCATATGAGCATTTCTAATCAAGTTTGAGAAGTAGAAGCTAGAAGGCGTGAAGACTTCAAGGTGTGAAAACTGTAAAGGTGTAGCTCTTCAAGTAGAAGTTATTGGTGAAGGCCTTGGTGTGAAGACTCTTATTTAGAATTTCTCTTATGTTGAAGAAGTCATATCATCTTGTGGGTGTTGTAAGGAATTTTCAAGTATAATAAAATTATTTGTGAAGTATTTTTTTTTTTCTTGGTCTCTATATTGTTGCATTCTTGGTTGTGAGTTGTTAGAGTGGTGTGGCCCTCTATCAAGTGGTATCAGAGCGGGAGTTCCTGAGTGTGTGGACAGATCGCCGAACGTGAGGCAGTTTACACCAATATTTGCAAAGAAGGTTGATCTTGTGGCTGATTGATCTTTTAGATTGGTAGATTTGTTTAGGGTTTGCTAAATTTTTGGAAGATGCCTCCAAGAAGATTGGACCCCAAGGAAAATGATAACCTTAGTGAAGCGATGGAAGAAAGAATCTTAGAGAAGATAAGAGCAGAGGTCAAATCAGAAATTGCATTGATAAAGAGTGACATGATTGCTGAAATTGTGAGTGCTTTGGGTGGTGTACCTAGGCATGTGGGTACTGAAGATAGATATGACGAAGTTGCTGAAGACTTTGAAGCTACTAGTGAGGATAGAAGTGATCATGAGGAGAGACCTATTGGAATTAGGGCTAGTCAGTTTGCTCGACTTGGAACTCAGTTGAAGTTGAAGCATAAGATGGAGGTTTCTAATTTTTCAGGTACTTTGAATCCTAAAGACCTAATTGATTGGATTGGTGAATTAGAGAACTACTTTGAGCTTGAGGGTATTGAAGATCCATTGAGAGTAAGGTTGGCACAAACTAAGTTGAAGGGACATGCTGCTCTTTGGTGGAAGGAACTGCAAAGAGACAGAGAAGAGGAAGGTGAATTGAAGATCACTAGATGGAAATTGATGTTGACTAAGTTAAAAGAAAAGTTCATTCCAGTTGATTATGAACTTGAATTGTTTAAGAGGTTGCAGAATCTGAAACAGAAGGATATGACTGTGAAGGATTACACTGAGGAGTTCTACAAGTTGACTATTCGGTTTGGGCATAGAGAATTGTCAAAGGAGAAGGTAGCACGATATATTAATGGTTTGAGATTCAATATTCAAGATGAGGTTGGTATGCTGAATATTTCCACAGTTGAGGATGCTTATCAGTATGCTTTGAGAGCAGAGGAGAAGCTAAAGAGGAAGAATCAAGGTAGTTCCCGAGGGAAGGAGAAGCAAGATAGTTCGGTACAAGCTAAACCAAAAGTAGAAAGTGAACCAAAACCTATTGAACAAAGAAGAAGGACATGTGGAGGTGTATTCAGAGGTAATTGTTTCAAGTGTGGTCAAGAAGGGCATAGATCTTTTGAATGTTCTATTGGTAGGACAGCTACTATTGTGAATGAGGTTGAAGTCCAGGAAAATCAGCCTGAGGAAGGAGAAAGTTTGTTGGCTCGACGAGTACTAATGGGTAAGAAGACATTGGATTCTTATCAGAGGACTAGTTTGTTCAAAACTTGTTGTAAGTCTGGTGGGAAAGTTTGCAAGGTGATTATAGATAGTGTTAGTACTGATAACCTTGTTATTGAGGAGATGGTTCAAAAACTTGGTTTGAAGAGATTGAGACATCCTTGTCCTTATAGAATTGGTTGGTTGCAAGGTGAGCATGCTTTGGAAGTGAGAGAGCAATGTCTTGTTGATTTTCAGATTGGGCAGTATAAGGATCAAGTATTGTGTGATATTGTGGATATGAATAGTTGTCATGTGTTACTTGGTAGACCTTGGCAGTATGATTTCAGGGCTATGCATGATTGTGTTAGGAATGTGTTTACTATTGAAAAAGGTGGTAGGAAGTTTTCCTTGATTCCTTTGTAGAATGAAGCGCTCGGTAGGAGAAACCTGAGTGTTGGCAGTCGAGTTGAGTTGGCAGATTTTGAGAAGATTGAAAATCAGCATGGGAAGCAAACCTATAGAACACCTGTGGTGGATGTAAAGGAGAAGAAGAAAAACAAGGGAAAGAGTGTGCAAGTTGAAGATTTGGAGGACATATATGTGAAGAACCAGTTTGGAATTTATGTACTGAATCCCGAAAGATGTTCTTCTAGCTATTAGAACATATTTTCAGACCTAGGGAGTCTGATGCAGGAGCATCTTGTATCCAAAATAAAGGGGAGACATGTTGAATGTAAAATTTAAAAAAAAACAAAAAAAAACAAAAAACAAAATAAAATAAAATTGGAGGAGAGAGAAAGTGACAAAAATTAGAGGAGAAATAATTAAAAATAAAAAGGAAAAAAGAAAGGAAAAGAGGATTTTTATTTTCGAGGTGCATAGGTGGCATAAATAGAAAAATAAAAAAAAATAGTTGTCATTACATTAATCGAGGTGTGTAGGTGGCATCTTAGAAGCTTGTGGAAAGTTTCTTAAATCTTGCATTTAATATTTGTTGTGATCCATAAAGGAAATGTAATTTTCTAATTGGGCCACATGGTGGTGCTTAGTTGTAATTCTAGAAGGTTATGGAAGTTTTAGAAAGTTGTGGATATTGTGTAGGAGGAATTCTAGAAGGTTGTGGATAAGCCATGCATGGGGTGGTAAGTGCCTATTTAAGCAAGGCATATGAGCATTTCTAATCAAGTTTGAGAAGTAGACGCTAGAAGGCGTGAAGACTTCAAGGTGTGAAAACTCTAAAGGTGTAGCTCTTCAAGTAGAAGTTATTGGTGAAGCTCTTGGTGTGGAGACTCTTATTTAGAATTTCTCTTATGTTGAAGAAGTCATATCATCTTGTGGGTGTTGTAAGGAATTTTCAAGTATAATAAAATTATTTGTGAAGTAATTTTTTTTTTCTTGGTCTTTATATTGTTGCATTCTTGGTTGTGAGTTGTTAGAGTGGTGTGGCCCTCTATCAAGCATACGATTACATTACCATGGTTGGGTTTATAAAGATCGAGACCAAAAAGATCAACATGCCATCACATCTCATAACCCCCAAGCCTTTGGTAACAACCTAAGACTGGTCAACACTAGTCAACCCAAAACCCAAAACAAGAAGCATAGAGAATGCAAACACATGTTTTGGTTTACTAAAATCACATAGCTGAATTAAGTATAGAGGTTTTTTATTTTCTGTTTGCAAGTATACCTCAAGTGTATTTAAGTTTCATCATTTGACCTACAAGTCAATCCATTTGTTCCCCGATAGCATTGTCCTTCCATTATTAAGATTTACATTCCAGGAATAACCTAAGGATAGATATTCACTCAACTGATCATCATTGACCTTTAATTAAATCATTCACTTTATTTTGCTAAGATCAAAGTTACTAATTGAGTAACTCTTCCTTATCATTAATTCAACTTTTCAACATAATCAAAAGATCATTATTCAGTTATAAGAGAACCAATTATCAATCTTCGAATAAGAAGATTATAACTTTATTAAAATGATCAATTAAATTAATCAATTAACATAGGTACACCATCCATGACCTATAAACATTATAATAGTTTTCAATTTAAAACTTAATTAAGTATTATTAAAATTTGAGCCTTTTAATTTATTTGTTATCATCGTTGACAACCATATAATATCTAAAGTCATTATTCAAGTCATAAGACTTATCAACTTCGATATAGATAATTTACAACTTTGCTAGAAAGATCGATATTAGCATATCAATTAAAAAATTTATTACATATCTTAATTATTAATTAAATTTAATTAACTCTAATTAATTTAATTAATAATTACATATCCATGGCAACGTTTCAATAAATATCAGTTGACTAATAACTAACTATAATTTGTCAGTTAAATAAATGAACCATAATCCAAACTCTCTAATATTAATAATTCAATAATGACTTGTTATTATTTAATAACAAGTTGTATTAAATTTTTTATTAATAAATCTATAATGACCACATTCGTTACTCTCCAACAATGTTCACAAGCTATAATAAATCCCCAACACCAAATATTATTATCTCAAATAAATACCTCCTATGTTGGTTGATAAATAGATTAATTATACTTCTTCTACTATTAACTAATCTTAATTAAATTAGATTAATTAATAAATCATATAAAACTAATGCATAAAAATAAGATTCTACTAAGGGAAGATTGCAATAATATCTTTAATTCATTCCATGCTTTGATATATTATTTTTGTGAAGTTTAAGCATAAAGAACTCTTAGTTATGGGAAATGGAGAAATATCTGTCCTTGAATAAAATAGTTACAGTACGAGGGTCATATCTCCCTAATGAACCATTGGATTGGGCTGAAATTGAAATATGTTGGAGAGAGCCAAGTTGTGCCAATTTTGACTAGAGCGATCGAATAAATTCAATCACAATAAAAAGTTATGAATGACTGAGTTCGGGTCTATCCAAGGGGCAGCGACAGGGCAGTTTGTGATGAATTAATAATTTCTCCTAAAAGGTAATTGTTCTCTAAATTTACCCATTCATCCATCTAATAGGTTTGACTATAGATTTAGAAACCTTTTTCGAATCTATTTATCAATTTGATTCTAATTCGAACCCAAACCTGATTTAGATCTAATTTCTTCTTGTCATGTCCCCTTTTCAAATAATTAAAAAATAGTAATCTTTGCTAAGGCAGGCAGGCCCAAGAAAGTGAAGTTTCGGAAAAAGGGGGTTAATCTTTGGAAACTGTTGGACTAATAAATGAAAATTATTATTAAAATATGTTTCATTAACCTCTCTTGGATGTGAGTTACGGTTATGCCCTCTTTTAAGGGGTTTGGAGGCATTTTGGGGTGATTCCAGAACTTTATTTTGCTCATTTCTTTGTTATTCTTTAGAGGCTGCCAAACCTGTGGAGAAGGAGACCCAAGAACGAGAGTTTGCAGGTTTCTAAGGAGACCCAAGAATGGGAGTTTGCAGGTTTTCAGGAAGACTAAAGACAGGAGTTTGAAGCCATTCCATGTGCATGCTCATACAGAGTTTTCCTTTGTGCTGAATAGTGCAGATTTGTAAGTTTTCGGGGTTTTTTTGGTATGAGTTTGGTGTTTTCAGTAGAGTATTTCATATCAGTTTGGGTTGCTGCTGTATTTCAAACTTTAAGATGTTAAAATAGAGCTAAATATATGTATTGGGACGTGATTAAACTTCTAAGATAGTTTATTAGTGTTTTGTGGTGTTTTCAGGCATTTTTGTGTTAATTTCAGGAGTCCGATGAGCATAGTTTTTATCCTACATTTGTGAGCTGTTTTGTAAAGGCTATACAGATCTAAAAATTTCATTTTGTAGGCCGTTATGCTACTGAAATTTTTGTAAAAATGTCCATTTTCAGATTTATCAATAATAGGTGAAGCTGTGAAGCTTTTGGCACCATTTCTGGCATACCCGATTTGGGGTTTCTTGAGAAATTTAGAGGATCTTTGTGATATTAGTTGTTTGATCTTAAAGATCTGATTAAAGGTTGGAAATATCATACAAAATCAAAAAAGGGACATTTCAGTGGTATCAGAGCCATGATCTTGCCAGCCTGAGGGTTTGTAGAAGTTTGCATGTCAGTTTTCACAACTACCCAGATCTTGCATTTCAGTTTTGAGAACTACCCAAATCTTGCATGTCACAATTTATGGTTGCATGTTGCTTCTAATCAGCTGCATGTCAAAATTTATGGTTGCATTCTACTTCTAATCATTTGCATGTTAGTTCTTGGTGAATTTGGTGGTTGTAGAAGTTTGCATGTCAGTTTTGACAACTACCCAAATCTTGCATGTCAGTTTTGACAATTACCTAGATCTTGCATGTTAGTTTTGACAACTACCCAGATCTTGCATGTCAGTTTTGATAACTACCCAAATCTTGCATGTCAAAATTTATGGTTGCATTCTACTTCTAATCATTTGCATGTTAGTTCTTGGTGAATTTGGTGGTTGCATGTTGCTTCTAATTAGCTGCATGTCAAAATTTATGGTTGCATGCAACTAAGTGAAAGAGAAAAAAGATATTTGCAGTGAGAAAAGGATAAAATTTTTTTGATCAAACCTCCAGTTGAAAGTAAAAGTACAAAATCCAAGGAAGGGAAAAGTATGGCTGATCCAAATGAGATGGCAAAGAAATTCTTCCAAGATATCCAAAATACTCAGAAGCAAATAGTGGATAGTTTGGCAGAAACTAGAGAGGCTTTGCGAATATTGACAGAAAAACTACAAGGAGTTGCATCTATTAATGAGAAAGGGAGCACTTCAGAGGAGCCAAGAAATATGAAATCCACACCATCTAAATCAACCAAAACTATTTTCTTGCCTGCAGATGAGCCACCAATACCAAATCCAACCATTAATCCTGTGGAAGAGGTTACAGGTAACTTGATTACATTAAGAGCTACTTATAATGGCTTAGATGATGACTTTCGTAGTTCGGTTCCTTTTAGAGAATATGTGGAAATGATGAACACTTTGATGCCCAAGAAAGAGTACATAAGGGATTATGACATAAGTGGAAGAGAGCTCAAAAATAAAATAAGCAAGTTTATAGCACCTACTTTTGATGGAACAAATAAAATTTCAGCTAGAGCATGGCTACAAAAATTACAGACCTTCTTCACACTTAACCCCATGAAGGAGAGTGATGTTGTTCAAATTGCAAGTCTACACTTGGAAGATGCAGCCTATGATTGGTGGTATCATGGAATGACTACTCAAGGTCATGGTCAGGTAACTACATTTGATGATTTTAGTCAAAGAGTGATAGATAGATTTGACCTCAAGGATGATGATTATGAGGATGTTGTTGTGCATGATGGTGAGATACCTGGTGGAGATGAGCAAACATTGAGTATTCATGACTTTTCTGTGAGAGAGTACCAGGAATAGTTAGATGCTTCATCACATGAGGTTGAGGCTAGTAGTACTTCACATGATTTATCCTGCTAGCTGAAGGTGAGTGAAGACAGTATTGTGACTACATTATCTCATCATGACAGGTATGTCGAGTTAGTTGGTATTGGTCATATTACTCAAGTGAGGATTTTGCTTGAGTTACCAACTGATTCTAGTTTATAGATATGGACTCGAGATTGTTATATTGGTGTTTGGGGTTCAGTTGACTGTAAATCTTTAACACTTTTTGGTAGCAGTGATTGTTTGGGTGCTACCATGGATTTGATTAGCAGATTGCACGGTGTTGTCTTTTCTTGTGCCAGGAGCTTATCCGATGTTGATATTAGTTTTTATACACTGGTGTTGGGCTTTGTTCATATATCCAGTCGACCATACTTGTTGGAATGTGTTGATGATATTTCATATTTGGCAGTGTGTACAGATGAGTCCCAGGATCATATTGGCATTGATGACATCCAGGAGGATGTAGTGGGCAGTTTTGAAGACTTAGTTTCCTTGGGTACAGAGGAGTTGGACAGCAGTGCTAATGTTTTTGATACTCCGTATGTTGATATGAGCTTTAGATTTGATTCACAAGGTATGGATTGTAATACTCTAGAGACTAGTGACTTTGAGGATACTCTTTTAGACAGTGCATCAGAGGAGGTTTATAGGAGACAGTCAAGCTAGTGCCATCATGTGTCTAATAAGTTAAGAGTTAGTGACCGAGACATTGCTATCACTTGCCAGCATTTTGATGATGCTCGTCAGTTGTTAGCAGTTTATGGATGGGGTTCTCTTACTAGTGATGAGTAGGAAGGCAGTTATCTTTCCTTGACAGAGATCCACTCTTTATGGGAGGCTATTCGGATTTTGAGACAGAATTATATGCAGTTGGTATCTGACAGAGATTATCTTATGGAGTGGGGCAGTATAGCATATGATGCATTGTTGGCCAAGGAAGATGAGGTGAGTGAGCTTACTAAGCAGCTTGAGGTGACTTTTGAGATTCTTGAGAGTACACAGTTGACTTTCAAGGAGTCACAGTTTCATTTGGCTAAGGTAACCATGGAGTTAGAGTGGCTACAGTCTTTACCTAATTCTATACAGTCACAAGCTGTGGTGTTTGGTGATCCGAGGATGTCCATGGCCGAGATTGTCAGAGACAGTGGAGATGGGGATGCATCCATCCTTGATACTAACATTGGCATATCAGTTTCATTCCCACTAGAGTCAGGTTCAGTTGAGTTGGGTGTTGTAGCAGATTGTTGTATGCCTAACATGGTGGTGGCCTCTAGTACTGATGGCACAAAGACTAGAGATGTATCAAAGATCATGTGTGATGTTGGTGAGTCGAAAGTTGGCATGGTTCCTGCTAGTAATACTACTCCCTTGGTGATATCTTTGAAGGTAGTAGTCAGTTCCAACATGGTTAATGATCAATTGCAGTTAGTTTCATCTCGATTACAGTCTAAGCTATTGACTGAGATTGGCGCATTCTATCGACATTACATTGTGAGGTACGCTCATCAATTTACCTTTGATGACCATGTTGATGAGATTATGATACAGAGATGTACTTTGGTTCCTAGTGCTTATCATCAGTTATGAAATAGTTTGATGCTTCAGGATGAGAGTTGTGATGGGCACGACATGGCGATAGGTCCTGCAATTGATAGCTTGATAATACATGACTTAGAGCAGGAGTTTTAGAGTGATGCTTCAACAGGTGTTGTTATTGATTCTACTCCTTTTCCTATGACATCTCCTGACTTAGCTAGTGATCAGTCACAGTGGGTTGTATCACTTGTTCATGGGGAGCTGTTGACTGAGGTTGGTTTTTTTAATCAACATTATATTGTAGGGTATGTATATCAGTTAGAAATTGATCATTGTGTTGAGGAGTTGATGGTAGGAAAATTTGGTTTGGGTTCCATTTCTTGTTGTTTATCTTATGATGGCTTTTCACCATCAGGGGTGCATGGGAGTTATGGTTATGAGACAGTGGCCAATGATCTACAGAGTTGTGTTGACTGCAGGAGTTGTACAGTGTGTGGATTCTCCATACTTGGTATAGTTTCATTTGAGAGCATTCACCATTGTTGCAAAGTTGGATTGTACATTCCGTATAGGCTAGTGGGATGCGTTGATGGTATTTATTGTGTTGGCAGTTTGATTTGTCCACTTTACTTGGGTTCTAATGTTCTAAGAGTTTGTGTCTCGTGGGTTTCTGATTGTGGTAGTGGTGGTTTTGGAGTTTGGTTGAGCTGTAATTGTCAGTTTGATTATGGATTCCTCTTGGTCATATTGTAGAGGATATTGCAGGAGCCTATGTTATTTGGCAGTAGTATAGTTCATGACTACATTTGGGATCCAGGTGGATTGATTGGTTTATTGTTCAGCCATTGCTTGAGGACAAGAAATGTTTTGGAGGGGAGGACTTGTCATGTCCCCTTTTCAAATAATTAAAAAATAATAATCTTTGCTAAGGCAGGCAGGCCCAAGAAAGTGAAGTTTCGAAAAAAGGGGGTTAATCTTTGGAAACTGTTGGACTAATAAATAAAAATTATTATTAAAATATGTTTCATTAACCTCTCTTGGACGTGAGTTACGGTTATGCCCTCTTTTAAGGGGTTTGGAGGCATTTTGGGCGGATTCCAGAACTTGATTTTGCTCATTTCTTTGTTATTCTTCAGAGGCTGCCAAACCTGTGGAGAAGGAGACCCAAGAACAGGAGTTTGCAGGTTTCCAGGGAGACCCAAGAATGGGAGTTTGTAGGCTTCCAGGAAGGCAAAGGATGGGAGTTTGAAGCCATTCCATGTGCATACTCATACAGAGTTTTCCTTTGTGCTAAATAGTGCAGATTTGTAAATTTTCAAGGTTTTTTTTGGTATGAGTTTGGTGTTTTCAGTAGAGTATTTCATATCAGTTTGGGTTGCTTCTGTATTTCAGAATTTAAGATGTTAAAATAGAGCTGAATATATGTATTGGAATGTGATCAAACTTCTGAGATAGTTTATTAGTGTTTTGTGGTGTTTTCGGGCATTTTTGTGTTAATTTCGGGAGCCTGATGAGCATAGTTTTTGTCCTACATTTGTGAGCCGTTGTGTAAAGGCTATATAGATCTGAAAATGTCATTTTGTAGGCCGTTATGCTGCTGAAATTTTTGTAAAAATGTCCATTTTCAGATTTATTAATAATAGGTGAAGCTGTGAAGCTTTTGGCACCATTTCTGGCATACCCGATTTGGGGTTTCTTGAGAAATTTGGAGGATCTTTGTGATATCAGTTGTTTGATCTTAAAGATCTGATTAAAGGTTGGAAATATCATACAAAATTAGAAAAGGGACATTTCACTTCCTTAATTGGATCTAGGGTTTTCTATTATTTTCTTCTCAACCAAATAGCATATCTAGATTCTAATTTCAAATTGTAGATTCAATCACAGAGAGTATTCAGACACATATAACAAACACGATGAAGACAAGAAGAGAAATAGTGCAAAGAGAGTATGCGAATATCACGAGTGCACTTGGACACTGATGCTAACTTTGCCATGCCTCAGAAGTCTATAAAAAATCCCTTCCTTTTCCAACATTCGCAAATCATCCAAGATCCAAGCCAACCGAAAACCTCCAAGTGACTAGAAGTGCTAGAAGAAGCATATAGAAAATATATGAGCATGTAGAAGCATATAAGCTTCTCAATGAATGTAAGCTTTGAAGCTTCCATTTTAGCTTGAAGCTTGTAGCTTGTAGCTTCCATTAAGCTTGCCCAAACACACTAGGAGAGCCTCTATTTAAATGCCTCTAAGATGCATCTAGAATGTCTCTAGAAACAACTAGAAGATAAGCATGACAACTAAGCATGGGTCTTCTCCAACCTTCTAGATGAGTCTTAAGGTTGTAGACACTATGTGCTCAAATAAAATGCTAACTCCCAAGTGTAGACAACAAGTGCATTTCTTAGAGTGCAAACTTCTGTATTGTCTACATGACAACTCTCGAGAATTTGCAAACTCCTAAATATTAAAATAATGCACAATCATTAATATAATATTTACTTTTACTCTTTCCAATTTAATTAATTAATTTATTAAATCTCATGCACTAACTTTAATAATTCCACTTATTCTTATCTTAATATATTTATATTTTAATCACATGAAATCTAGAATCTTTTAATAATTTTAATATATTTTCCACTTTTAGATTTCATTTTCCAAAACTTAAATTGCTAAAATATTTATTAGCTTTAATAATAATATTATTTAGTCATTTATTTAAAAATGAACTCTAAATATATTATTATTAAAATAAATATTGTCACATTCCATTTTTGAAATTATAACTTTTATCTTCAAATTTAATTATTTTATTTAATTAATTTTCCAATTAATTAAATAAAATAAATATTAAAATACCATATTAATTTTTCATTTAATTAAACCATTAATTAAATCTTTTAATTAGGCTTAATTAATAGAAAATACATCAAAGACTCATAAAATAAAATATGAAAACCCATCATGGCCAAAATACATACAAAATCAAACAAAGGGTTTAAATCATGAATTACGTTATCCAACGTATTCAGAGGGTACTCAACTCAGATACTTGTCCTAATTTTCCAATTAGAACAAATGGCTTAAAGGGTTGGGATTTGGACTTGAGAATTTATCTCCCCTCTCTTATCATTGAGATAATGTGATAGGGTACGCTCATCCTGGCAATTCAGGGAAGTTGATACTCGGTACCTACAACCTGCATAAAAACCACGCATGTACAAGCACAATATACTAAACTAAACAGGCAATGGTAGGAAGTGGTGCATCGTGTAGATCTCGACTAGCAGGTGACTACGACTCCCTTCCTTAACCACATCAGACACGCCATACAAAAGCAAACATGCAAAGCAAACACGCACACCATACACATGCAAGTATGGGGTAAGTATCCATAAGAAAACACATATGATAATAAATCATCTTACTAATCATCATTAATAACTGCGAACACTGAAAATAATCATCATGCATACATGAAATGCAAAATCTAAGTAATCTCATCACATAATAAACTGAATCCATAGCACAATATCTGATAATCTCAAAAGAATGTTGCTAACCAACAACATAAAACTAGCTCTAAAAGAGTTCAACAATGATAACAAAATGCAAACCAGGGGTAGGCACTACAAGAAAAAAACTAGAAGTGGTCATGTTTTAGATAGAGATAAATTTACTCAACTGAAAGTCATATACTTTTCCTTTTGACACCAAGTAGTAGTTGTAATCCATAATGAGTGGAAATTAAATTGATTGGTAATAGTTTAAAACATATATCATGATGGCATTCGAGGGAATAAAGGAGAGATTGCACAATTTTTTTTTATAACTACGAGTATGATTAGGAAGGGAAACAATTTTTATGAAGGGAAGGTGGCATTTAAAAGGGGGAGGCCAATTTGAAGAGGGGTACATTTTTTTAAAAAAAGAGGGAAGACGTTTTTGGAAAAAGGGGAAGAAAATGTGCTGGGGAAAGGGGGAGAAGGATTTAATCCTTTCAAAATTTTGTAGGTGAAAGGAGATGCATGCTAAGGGAGGACGATTTTGCTATTAAAAGAGGAGAGTCAATAATAAAGAGAGAGAGAGAGGCAGTGGCTTGAGTGGTAAATCAACTTTTGAAAAGAATCCAGAGGCCCTACGTGTCCCTCAAACAGTCCAGGTTCTAATCAACATTTTACTTATTTTACTATGGGTCTTACATTGTTATAAGTGCATTGACACTATATTTCACCTATGGGTTTTCATTAGTAAGAATAGATTTGAATTGCATGAGATTTGATGTTCTTCTATGTGAAAAGATGAAAAATAAATAAAAAAGTCAAACAAATTCTAATATTTCTTGTACTTCTTGTCAAATTTTTCTTGCTGTAGATTTGTTTTAGTTTCTATCTTCTTCTTCTACCAATAGTTTTCCTTGGCTAAATACACCATAACACTTATAACTCCCTTCTTGTTCACATCACATTTTTCCTTTGACCTAAGTCTAGGACGATGAGTTTATTATGTCCACTAAGGAGGTGGGTAGCAACTTTGGGTACAATTTCTCTACACCTGCGACTTTTGTATATATATTTGTAATTTATTTCTATTATCTCGATTAATAAACATAAGGACTGGGTAAAGGAAATTGTTTCCCCAACTATAAATGTAATGAAACAACCAAAATTTGCATTGGTAAACATCCAAATCGTGTGATTACTGTTTAAATTGTTATTTTATTGTATATAATAGATAAATGAATAAGCTTTTATTATTGATGAGTGGATTTAACTATGTTAGTTTCTCAATGTTGAATAGTAAGACACGGTTTAGAAATTCGAGGCTAGAAAATTTAGCATACTGTACATATTTAATCATCTTAGATTTTATTAGAATTGAACAACTAAAACCAACAAAAAAAATACACCAATCAAGTTAAGAGTAGCCTTCTGAATAAAAATTATAGGTTTCGACTGATGTCAAGGAAAAAATAAGTTACAAAGTTTATACAAAAACAATTTCAATCAATTTTTCATTGACAACGATTGTTAATAAAAATCGTTGTTCTTCTTCATGTACTATAGATTTATTTAGTAATGTAGGGAGCTCTAAAGTGATTTTTAAAAGTTGTATATATTAAAGATTTTAAACTTTCCTTTGAAATTGAATAGACATTTAAGATGTAAACTTCCATGAGGATTAGAAGGAAGTGTAAGAAGCTAGTCAATAGTTAGATCTTTTATATTTTATTATTATTACATGTTGAAATGTTGTAGAATGTGTATGTGTAGATATGATAAGTATGCATATTTTTATTTTATCTATTTTAATAAGATATAATTAAGTTATTCATTTGACCTACTTGTACTTCTCAAGGAAGAAATTTATTGTGGAAGGGTGTTCAATGTGGGGAAAAAAGGGGAGGGTAGAAAATTGAGAGTCTTATTATTCTTTCATTACTACCTACTAGTACTTTTACATTACATTGGTTATTTGCTTCGCCAACCTTAAAAATAGTTATGCATATGATTGAGATGCAATGGCTATTATATTTTTTCCCTCTTCCACATCCTTGTGTATGTTTCTACTAGACATATGTGTAAGTAGATTAGGCACAAAGGTTGCACCAGATCTTTCTGATCTAGTTGTGCCAAGTTGCTAGCCTTCTTGTGCTAGGGTTGGGTAGTTCTTCTTAATTGGAGAACCTTAGGGAGCTAACCACTCCATGGTTGGGTAGTAAAAGTGCCTGGACCACTCTTTCATCTCATGATAGCAGATCAACATTGATCCGATGGCTTGGAGATGAGATTACATGTAGATGGAAACTAAGGTTTGATGGCATGCTATTTTTGTATGATTATGTTGTATGATTTGTGTTCTCTTTCTTCATCTTGATGATGGATCATAGAGTGTGATCCGAAATGTTGATGCAAAAATAACAACACAATCAAATGTAGAAAAATTGTAAGCATTCTATGGATTGTGGAAATCTTCTCTCTACTATGTTATATATGTTTTATATCATATAATTTGCTGATGTTATAATCATGTTTGACATGCAAGATTTACATAGTTTTAACAAAAGATGCCATGTTCACCTGATTTATTTCAAACATTATGCTTTGATTTGTTTATGGTATCAACATGTCGTCGACCTTGTATTATTAAGTGTATTTAGAGAATTTGGTGTTATCTAATAATGATTATGATTCCAGTTTCTTCTCGACTAATTGTCGATATGTATAGTTTTTCATTTGGAAATGGACAATCAATTAAATGGTTATGTGAATTAAATTGACATTTGACTTTTCAAATTTTATATATCTGCATATTGAGGTTGATTGCATTTGTGGCATGTATGGTGAATTTTTGGTTCTTACATGTGGTATCAAAGTTGTGTTAAACACTAGGACCTAAGATCTTACTAATGCTAAAGTTGCATAGTTTGCTCTTAGAACAAGAGTAGTCTATCATCATGTATTCTCGTAGAGGCAATAGGGTTGGAAGCAACAATGGTTCTTAGGATGAGCTTGGAAACCAAAGGCTTGCCTAGATTTTGGTGCTCCTCACTCAGCAAGGACAGCACATGGATGACATGGAAAATGCCATAAGAGGATGACAAGCTGAGGAGGATGACCGTAGAGAAGCTTTGCATCAGTAGGAAGAAGCATAGAGGAAAAGAGAGGAGGACCAATTTCTTGAGGCTCAAAGGAAACAGGAGGAAGATTGAAGGATTGAAGAATAGAAGAAGGAAGAAGTTGATCAAAGGATGGCTGGATTAGTTCATGATAGGGTCCAAATCATAGAAGATCTCAGCAAGGACCTCAAAAAGGTCACACCTCCTACCTTTAATTGTAAGACTATAGGTGAAGAGGTAGAAGCTTGGATAAACATCATGGAAAAGTATTTTCATGTTCATAATTTCTCTAAGAAGTCCAGAGTAGTATGGGCTACCTTTCAGTTGGTTGATGAAGTAGTAACATGGTGGAAAAATGTTATGACTGAGAAGAAGCTACAACACAGTGAGATATCATGGGAAGAATTCCTATAGATGTTTCTAAAAATGATAGTTTCCTCAGTTGTTTTATGACAAGAAAACATCATAATTCTATAAGCTGATCTAGGGAGTCATGTTAGTCACACAGTATCATGAACAATTTTGCCATCTGGTTAAATATGTTCCTTAGTACCAAAATGATGACTTATTTAGAACTCACAAGTTTTTCATGGGGCTATGCCTAGAAATCTATAATGAGGTGGAAATGCATGAGCTAGAGTCTATGGACTCTGCATTGAGAAAGGCACTGAAATAGGAACAACAATCGAAAGATACAACTCTAGTAAAAGCCTATAATAACCAATCTTTTAGAGAAAATTTTAGGATAATAATAAGTAGTAGGGTGGTCGACAACAAATGAATAACATGAAAGGGAAGGGACAAGAAGAATAAAAAAAGGGCCATAGTAGGAATTTCCAAGGTTAGGACAGGGGTAGAGGAGGTAACAATAACATGAATAACAATGGTGGCAATAACAGGAACTAGAACAAGAATGATAAATCAACAACTCAAACAAGACCTCATGATGGTTTCTTTGTCTGTGGTAGTAATCACTATGTGGCTAGATGCCCTCAAAGGAGTGCACCTAGAAATGGACCAAATGTTCAACACCAAATTCATGCAGCTGTGGATCATAGGCAAGCAGAGTTTTAGGTAGGACCTTTGTAGTTAAGATTTACTATTGTGAAGTGTCTATTTTTATTGATACTAGTGCTATAGAGTCTTTTTTAGATCCTAGGGTAGTAGCTAAACTTCCAATTAAAGTTGGAACTTATATGGAGAAACCCTAGATAGTTGAATATGGAAGTTGGATAGAGCATCAAGTAGAGCAATGTCTATCCTGCAATGAGTTAGAACTTCCAACTTTTCACACACGAATAAATTTATATGTAGCTCCACTTGGGTCATATGATGTCATACTAGGTATAAATTGGCTTACTGAGCATAAGGTAATAGTAAATTGCAAATATAAGCTAGTTGAATGCTTGGATGACTTTGGAAATCTAGTAATAGTGAATGGGATTAAGAGACCAATAGTGCTTTGGCATATTTCAGCCATGTAGATGAATAAGGCTAAGATGAAGGGTTGTTAGCTTTTTGTTGCACATATGAAAGATCTTGAAGATCCTATACCTTCCATAAACAATTACCCTATATTACAAGAGTTTTGAGATGTTTTTCCTGAAGATTTACTTGAGTTACCTCCTAAGAGAGAATTTGATTTCTCCATTGATATTAAGCCAGGAGTTGAGCCAGAATCCAAGATGCCTTAGAGGATGACCATCACTGAGATGTACGAACTCAAGGTTCAGTTGCAAGAGTTGCTGGAAAAAGGGTTTATTTGTCCAAGCATATCACCATGGGGAGCACCAGTGATCTTTGTAAAGAAAAAGGATGGAACCTTGCGCCTATGCATTGATTATAGGATGTTAAACAAGGTTACCATACAAAAAAAATATCCACTTCCACAGATAGATGAACCTTTTGATCAGATGAAGGAAGCTAAGGTATTTTCAAAGATAGATCTACGATCTAGGTATCATCAACTATAGATTAAGGATGAAGACATAGCTAAGACAACTTTTAGAATAGAGTACATGGGCACTATGAATTCATAGTTTTTCCTTTTGGTCTTACGAATGCACCTGCAACATTCATGAATCTAATGAACAATGTGTTCCAAGATTGTTTGGATAAGTTTGTTGAAATCTTCATTGATGACATTCTAATTTATTCAAAATTTACGGAGGAGCATGAGGAGCACTTGCGTATTGTCTTGCAGTGCCTTTGTGATAGGAAGTTGTATGTGAAGCTTACCAAATGCACATTTTTATCAGAAAAAAATTCACTACCTTGGGCACATCATCACTGTTGATGGAGTTTTAGTGGATCCTTCCAAGATTAGGGCTATTCTTGAATAGCCAGTTCCTTAGAATGTGAGTGAAATTTGGAGCTTCATGGGTTTGGCAGGCTATTATCAAAAATTCGTAGAGGGATTTTTGAAAATTGTAGCACCTATCACCTCACTATAATGGAAAGGGAAGAGATGTGTGTGGACTGATGAGTGTGATGGAGCTTTTCAGTTATTGAAATAGAAGCTCACGTCCTCTCCTATTCTTGTGATTCCCAATCCCAATGGGCATTTAATCGTGATAAATGATGCTTTAGGTGATGGTTTAGGTGGAGTTTTGATGCAAGAAGGTAGAGTTGTAGCTTACGAGTCCCATAAGCTAAAGCAACACGAGGTTAATTATGCACCTCATGATCTTGAGTTGGCTTCCATTGTTCATGTCTTGCAGATGTGGAGGCATTATCTTATTGGTAAACCATTTGAGTTGAAAACAGACCACATGGGTTTGAGATACATCTTTACTCAATGAAATTTGAATTCTAGATAGAGGCATTAGCTTGAATTCCTCAGTGAGTATGATTTCAGTATTGAATACATTAAGGGTAAAGAGAATAGGGTGGTTGATGCTCTCAGTAGGAGAAGGCATATTTCTACTATATTTGCTACTAGAATATGACTACAAGATCATGTTATTGAAAACCTTGTAGGTGATGACCATTATGAGATGGTTAAAACTACATTTCACACTGATCTATCTGATCACCGTTTTGACAGATATAGTTTTGACACAGAGGGTCATCTGAGATATCAGGGTCATATGTATATTCCCAATGTTGTAGGGTTGAGGAAAATTGTGATGGAGGAAATGCATAGTACTTCTTATTTGGGTCACCTTGGAGTGACTAAGATGGTTGCAGATATGAGGCCACTTTATTTTTGGCTAGGGTTAAAGCATGATGTGACCACTTTTGTTGCCCAGTGTTTAGAATACCAATGAGTTAAGGCTGAGCATATTCATTTGATAGGATTATTGCATCCTCATGACATACTAGAGTACAAATGGAAAGTGATTTCTATGGATTTTATACATGGTTTACCTATGACTAGGCAGAGGCATGATGTTATATTAGTTGTGGTTGATAAGTTGACCAAGGTTTCACATTTTATACCAGGGAATTTGAAGGATGGATAATTGGCATTAGCCAAGAAGTTTGTGCAAGAGGTATTCAACATACATGGTGTACCTGAGACTATCATCTCTAATAGGGACACAAGAATGACGTCAAGGTTCTGGACAACCTTGAATGCTTTATTAGAGACTCAGTTAAATTTCAGCACTGCGTATCATCCATAGACTGATGGTCAAACAGAGAGGGTGAATCAAGTTGTAGAAGATTTACTTTGTATGTATTGCATGGATCATTAGTATAAGTGGGAAGAATACCTACCTTTGGTTGAGTTCACATTAATAATTCTTATCATGCATCTCTAGGAATGACTCCTTTTGAGGCACTTTATGGGGATAAATGTCGCACACCTATTAGTTGGGATAGAATGGAGGATCAAATTGTGATTAGTCCTGAGATGCTCAAGGAGATGGAAGAACAGATGGTTATGATTCATGCTCACTTTAAGGAAGCTATAGATAGGTAAAAGAGCTATGCAAATAGGAAGCATACTTTTAGATAGTTTTAGGTTGGGGACAAGGTTTTCCTGCATGTGCATCTGCATAAAAGTTCAATCTCTTTTGGCAAGTGTTCTAAGCTTGTGCCGAGATTTGTTGGACCTTTTGATGTTTTGAAGGTTATAAATGTCATAGCTTAGAAACTTGCTCTACCACCAACTCTGGCCCGTATCAATAATGTTTTTCATGTTTTGTTGTTGAAGCCATATCATCTTGATCCATCCCATATTCTTGATTGCGTGCCTTGCAGATTCACGATCCGAGGGTGGTGCAGGTGTTACCTACCCACCTCATGGATGAGCGCACTATTCGAGTGCATGATAGAGACATCTTCTAGTATAAGGTCCAATGGGACCAGTTTACTGTTGACAGAGCCACGTGGGAGGATGTTGATGTTATGCATCAATCTTTTCCACATTTTTTACTTAGATTAGTAATTTTTATTGATATTGTAGTTCCTTTATGTTATATTGATCTTTCGATATTGATGGACATTGAATCAATGTCTCTTCCTAGTGGGGAGGGATGTCATGACTCATTATTTTTTACATGTTTTTATTAGGACTTAGTATGTTATTTGACTTTTTGACTAAGACTATGTATGATTCGACTTGAGTCAAATGCCTTTAGATTTTTGTTTACACTTTTGGTTGATCATATTAGATGGATAAAATTTTACTTCTGTCGATGTAGTCATTCTAATATATGTTTATCTTATGAGATTTCAACATGATGGTTAAAAATTGTGATTTCATTTACATGTTTATATCTAATGATGTATGATTGAATGTTTTAAAATTCGCATTGAAGATATTATTTATATAATATGGTTATGACAATACTGACGTAATGGGTGATGTCGAGTCTATGAGTGTGCAGGTACAGAAGGCGAAAGGGTGGTTTAGGTAGAGGAGTTTAGCTCTTCGGTAGGGTTGGCCCAGAATTTTAATGGTGTAGTTGCACACACACAATTAGTTTTTTTAAATTTTAAATCAAGTGCTTTGACATTTAATTATCTAGATAGATTAAAACATTTTGTTATATGTATATGTAGCGTAAATGATTAGATGAAAAGATTTAAATATTATTCTTTTGAAATGTTATAAGTTTAATTTCAATATTTTGTTTAGGAGATAAATAGATAATAAATAGCTATTTTATTTCAATATTTGGAAGAAAAAAAGACTGGAAGTGGTCATGTTTTAGATAGAGATAAATTTTCTCAGCTAAAAGTCATATATTTTTTCTTTTGACACCAAGCAGTAGTTGTAATCCATAATGAGTGGAAATTAAATTGATTGGTAATAGTTTAAAACTTATATCATGATGACATTTAAGGGAATAAAGGAGAGACTACAAAAAAATAATTTATAACTATGAGAATGATCAGGAAGGGAAACCATTTTTATGAAGGGAAGGTGGCATTTAAAAGGGGGAGGCCGATTTGAAGAGGGGGACATTTTTTTTAAAAAAAGAGGGAAGATGTTTTTGGAAAAAGGGGAAGAAAACATGTTGGGAAATGGGGGAGAAGGATTTAATCCTTTCCAAATTTCATAGGTGAAAGGAGACACATGCTAAGGGAGGACGATTTTGCTATTTAAAGAGGAGAGTTAGTGGTAAAGAGAGAAAGGCAGCGGCTTGAGTGGTAAATCAACTTTTGAAAAGAATCCAGAGGCCCTACATGTCCCTCAAACCATCTAGGTTCTAATCAGTGTTTTACTCATATTATTATTTTTACATTGTTATAAGTGCATTGATACTATATTTCACCTATGGGTTTTTATTAGTAAGAATAGATTTGAATTTCATGATATTTGATTTTGTTCTATGTGAAAAGATGAAAAATAAATAAATAAGTCAAACAAATTCTAATATCGCCTGTAGCTCCCATCAAATTTTACTTGCTGTAGATTTGTTTTAGTTTCTGTCTTCTTCTTCTACCTCTACTTTTCCTTGGCTAAATACACCACAACACTTATAACTCCCTCCTTGTTCGCATCGTATTTTTTCTTTGACCTGAGTCTAAGATGATGAGTCTATTATGTTCACTAAGGAGATGGGTAGCTAGTTTGGGTACAATTTCTCCACACCTGTGGCTTTGCATATATATTTTTAATTTATTTTTGTTATCTTGGTTAATAAACATAGGGACCGGGTAAAAGAAATTGTTTCCCAAACTATATATGTAATGAAAC
Organism: Cupressus sempervirens; assembly: GCA_028749045.1. Taxonomy (NCBI): domain Eukaryota; kingdom Viridiplantae; phylum Streptophyta; class Pinopsida; order Cupressales; family Cupressaceae; genus Cupressus; species Cupressus sempervirens. Next base: position 562,220,295 of record CM053786.1, on the reverse strand, counting down.
AATCAAAATCTATATTGGTAAACATCCAAATCGTGTGATTACTATTTAAATTTTTATTTTATTGTATATAACAGATAAATGAATAAGCTTTTATTATTTATGAGTGGATTTAACTATGTTAGTTTCTCAGTGTTGAATAGTAAGACATGGTTTAGAAATTTGAGGCTAGAAAATTTAGTGTACTATATAGATTTAATCACCTTAGCTTTCATTAGAATTGAACCACTAAAAACCAACAACAAAAATACACCAATCAACGTAAGAGTAGCCTTCTGAATAAAAATTGTAGGTTTTGGTTGATGTCAAGGACAAAATAAGTTACAAAGTTTATACAATAATAATTCCTATCAATTTTTCATTGATAGTAATTGTTAATAAAAATCGTTGTTCTTCTTTATGTACTATAGATTTATTTAATAATGTAAGGAGCTTTGAAATGATTTTGAAAAGTTCTATATATTAAAGATTTTAAACTTTCCTTTGAAATTGAATAGACATTTAAAATGTAAACTTCCATGAGGATTAGAAGGAAGTGTAAGAAGCTGGTCAATAGTTAGATCTTTTATATTTTATTATTATTACTTGTTGAAATGTTATAGAACATGTATGTGTAGATATGATAAGTATGTAGATTTTTATTTTATCTATTTTAATAAGATATAATTAAGTTATTCATTCGACCTACTTATACTTCTTTAGGAAGTGATTTATCGTGGAAGGGTGTTCAATGTGGGCAAAAAGGGGAGGGTAGAAAATTAAGAGTCTTATTATTCTTTCATTACTACGTGGTAGTACTTTTACATTACACTATTTATTTGCTTGGCCAAGCTTAAAAATAGTTATGCATATGATTGAGATGCAATGGTTATTATATTTTTTCCCTTTTCCACATCCTTGTGTATGTTTCTACTAGACATACGTGTAAGTAGATTAAGCACAAAGGCTGCACCAGATCTTTCCGATCTAATTGTGCTGATTTGCTAGCCTTCTTGTGCCAAGGTTGGGTAGTTCTTCTTAATCGGAGAACCTCAGGGAGCTAACCACTCCATGGTCGGGTGGTAAAAGTGCCTAGACCACTCTTCTGTCTCATGATAGTAGATGGACATTGATTCGATGGCTTGGAGATGAGATTACATGTAGATGGACACTAAGGTTCAATGGCATGTTATTTTTGTATGATTATGTTGTATGATTCATGTTTTCTTTCTTCATCCTGATGATGGATCATAGAGTGTGATCCTAAATGTTGATGCAAATATAACAACACAATCAAATCCATAAAAGTTCCAAGCATTCTATGGATTGTGGAAATCTTCTCTCTACTATGTTATATATGTTTTATATCATATAATGTGCTGATGTTATAATCATGTTCGACGTACATGATTTACATAGTTTTGACAAAAGATGTCATGTTCACCTGATTCATTTCTAGCATTATGCTTTGATTTGTTTATGGTATCGACATGTGGTCGACCTTGTATTATCAAGTGTATTTAGAAAATTTGGTGTTATGTAATAACGATTGTGATTCTAGTTTCTTCTCCACTAATTATTGATATGTATAGTTTTTCGTCTAGAAATGAACAATAAATTAAATGGTTATGTGAATTAAATCAACATTTGACTTTTCAAATTTTATATATCCGCATCTTCAAGTTGATTGCATATGTGGCATATATGGTGAATTTTTTATTCTTACATATTCGAGCAACTAGATGACCATTCATTTATCAACTCTCTATCTTTCATTACTTGGTCATGTTCTTCATTTTGGAAACTTAAGTTCTCTCCACGGTCAACTGATCATGGAATTTTTTCATTTTATTGCATGTATAGCTCTCAAATGTGAGCCCTGTAATATGATTCTCCTTCTCTTTCAGCAATATGCGACTCTTCTTGTTTTATAGTTGTCATCACAGATTCATCTTTGCATGCAGAAAAAGGGTTTAATCGTCTCCCAAAAATACTGACATGGGTGAACCTAGCAACCGATTAAATGCAGTAGACATCGTCGTTCTACACTGCAGAGCTTGGACTGGCCAACGTGTTCAAGTTTAGTAATTTATTTTCCACATCCTCAAACCTCTACTGAGCATCTAGTTCGTTAAACCAACTCCATGAAAATCCCCACAAAGCAAACACCGCGCCCCACTACAACCCCAAAATCCACAGCCAAAGCACTCAGAAACCTCTAGTTAGCAAATAGTGCTCTCTGAACAAAGTCAAGCTCAGTCGGGACTTGAACATGTGACTTCCATGCTCTTTTAAAGATTCAATGACGGTGTAGACCGATAAATGAGGGACATTTGAGGTTGTGTTTGTGTATACTGTACTTCCCAACGCTCGCTCGAATAAGATGCAGAAAAAGACAGGGGGAAGCAAAACGCATGTACGCAACTTCTCCCTCCTTACTACCAAGTTAGCTTGAATTAGAAGCAAGTTATTTTGTGACTGTTTTACTAAAAAAATATATGAAGTAGCATCCTGCCCAGTAGACAGATGCTCCTTTGAGCATTGTGTTTCTCTGAAATATTTGGTTGAGCTTGATCAGATTGCATAGTAGAATCTGTAGCTTCCTTTGTAGGCCAATCTGAATCAAGTGCATGTAGCCTCTTATTTTAATTCTGGGCTAGTTTCCTGTGGCATGCAGAATGAGGAAAGGAAATAGTCGACATCTTAGGACTTGCAACCAAAATTGTCAAGACAAAAAGATTGAGGCTTCATGGAGAGTTGCTCAATAGGGATACTCCATTTTAAATTTCATCTCCATCAAATCATGTTTTCGGACCACAAAGAGAAAATGTTACACACTATTTCGACAAATTTGATCTTCGACATTAATTACGCACAACTTATGGAACATTCTTCATTGGAACTGTTCTTACTTTGATACTGTAATGAAAACCTATCACATTCCAAAATAAGTGCGAGGATGAAAAAAAGGAATGGAGCCCGATGGTGTTAACAACAAAAAAGACATAGAGGGTTGAATAGTGAGAGTAAAATGAACAGATCAGATGCTCACAATGGTCGTCCATGGGTTTTCTTTAACTTTGAACCGTGAATTGACAAAATTAGATTCTCTTTCTTATACTGTGAACACCTTGATGTAAATATGACTCTTTAAAATATCAATTATAACTGTTTACTTTATAATATAAATATATATTATATTAAATTATTTACGATAAAAAATAACTTTATTTTAGATGATTGGTAAGAATGTTTCTAAATTTGTAATGTCTATATTAACACCAAAAAAGACATAGAGGGTTGAATAGTGAGAGTGAAACGAACAGATTAGGTGCTCGCAATGGTCTTCTATGGTTTTCTTTAACTTTGAACCGTGGATTGACAAAATTAGATTCTCCTTCTTATATAGTGAATACCTTGATGTAAATATGACACTTCAAAATATTAATTATAATTGTTTACTTTATTTTATATATATACACACACTTCAAAATATTAATTATTATTGTTTACTTTATTTTATATATATATATATATATATATATATATATATATATATATAAAATTTATGATAAACAATAAATTTATTTAAATATTTTAGATGATTGATAAAAATGTTTCTAAATTTGTAATGTCTATATTTCTATTTTTTAAAACTATTTATTAATTATTAATTTACAACATTTTTTAAAGAGAACATATAAATTTAAGAACAAAAATCTTGAAAATTTAAGATTCCTGTATATATTAGTTATCCTTAGGTTAACAAATTCAAACAAATTAATTGAACTCATAAATCCACTTGGTCAATATAGAAAATCATTAGTAATTCATTTTGTTTATATCAACACCTAGCTCTTTGCTTTAGTGTTAGCCGAGCTGGCAAAAACATATAATGATAAATAACATGACACATGAAAACAACATTCACACAAGTATGACACAAGGATTTAGCATGAAAACCTAATTTGGGGAAAACCAACAAGTAACATGCTACCATTTTTTTACTCTTCTAAAGTGAGCTCGCTTAAGAGCCAACCTTGTTAAAGTTAACAAAGTACACTATTAGGTGTGATCTTGTTAAATAATTTAATCACCTTGTTAGAGTTCTTCAAAAACATACTATCAGAATGTCACTTTGATTAAAGGGTTTACAACATGACTAATAGGTCAACCTTGATTAAAGGATTTTTATTGCCATAATGGTTCTAGAAAGTAATAGCCACGTAGTTGATTTGATAGATTACAAATCACTTTGCATGTTCATATCTCCATTTAGCTCATTCCTAGTTCATTGATTGCTCTTCATCATATTCTCCATCTCTTATTCACTTTGCAACACCTAAAGCAATCTTACTTTCACCAACTTCTTTCTTTTCTTATACAGATCTTGTTCTTCCACTTACTCTTTACAAATTCACCAGCCAGCTTGTAAAACATCTTATATGTCTCCTTAAATAGATAGGTTAAAATATTTTTTTGCTTAAACATAATCATAGATCCTAGGTTTGATCAGATTCATTGAATTTGTTCATCATTTTTTCTTTCTTCTTCTTTCCCTAAAACTTCTAGAAACTTCTCACTAAATCTTCACCTTAGATCACTCATGAAACTTAATTCATACATTGAATATGCCTGCTCATCAATCCTCATCTTTTACATGTTTAGGTATACCTTAAATTTAATTGTGACAACCTCAAGTCTAGATTTTTTGTCAAACTGTTAATGCGATGTCACTTGATCATCACTATCTTCTTTAGCTTGGCCATCACTGGGTAGCTTGATCACCACTGATCTGTCTCACTTGTCTTACACTATCTTTCTTGACCATCACTATCCTCGATCATTGCCATTGGTTTTCCTTCATCTTGCTCAATCATTACCATCACTTAGCTAGTACTTAAGTTCCTTAATCTTTTGTTTAGTAATTCTTAACTTCTTCATTGACCTAGCAATATGTTGCTTAATAAAACTAGTGTTTTATTTAACTTCTTGACTTCTATCAATCATATCTTATATACTTCAACTCATCTTTCTTCTTCACTTAACAAAATGATCAAAAAAATATTATCTTCTCAAATACTAACCGATTAAGTGCCCTTTGTAATTTCATCATATTTACTCTTCTTTACTCAATCACTTTATTGGTTCGTCTTGTTATCTCTCTTTTCAAATATTTTTCATCAATCAAATGATATGACTATCTACACTTTTAGAAAATGGCTTACCATTAAGGTTTGTCATCAATGACAATACAACAATTGTTCCAATTGTAGTTCCAACAATTTCCCTCTTTGGCATGATGGCAACAACTTTAGTTGTCATGCAATGGAAAAAGTGTTCTCAAGATTTTCACTATCAACTCCCTTTGTATTTTCTATCAAATCTTCATTAACATCCTTAGCTTCATTCTAATTCTCATTCATATGAATCTTTTATATGTTCCATCTTTGATATATCTCTTATTTCACTGGTAGCTTCTCATCCTCTTTTAGATATTGGATGGTAGCTTGGTACACATCTCCCTCTTTGACAATAATTCCAAAGACTTTATCTAAAATTATTTATTCCATGAACTAACTAATCTTTGAATCATCTCTCCCTCTTTCATCACTTACTTTATTTATCTTTGTTCTTGATTATATCACCATTTTCCTACTTGTAACTTTATCAATACATGAGCTACTATCCTTCTTTTCACATCTTTAGGTAGCTCCTAAGTTATGATCTCTTGCATCAATTTGTAAGATATTTTGATCATATAAATTGTTGCATTCTTGCATCCCTTCTTAATTTTCTTCAGATAAGGGAATGACACCTAAATTACCTCTTAGATACACAAATTAATCCTTGGGTAATGACCTAGTGAATATATCAGCTAACTCCTCCTTTGTATTTACATATTTTAGTCTTCTTTTTCTTGCCCTAATTCCCTTAAGTAATGACACTTACTTGCAATATGTTTGGTCTTTGTGTGAATCATAGGACTCTTGGATATGTTTATAGAACTTATGTTATAACAATATATCACTATAGGTTTAGTAATCTCATCCTTCATACATTTCAAAAATTGCTTGATCAACAATATGTTTGAGCAATTAAATACTGCGGCAACTTCTTCAGCTTTTGTTGTGGAATGTGAGATACAATTTCACTTCTTACCTGTTCATGAAATCAAACTCTTGCCTAGGAAGAAATCTCCTCCACTTTTACTCTTTCTATCATCAATGTTTCTAGCCAAATCAACATCTGTGTAAACTTTTAGCTCAAACTTTTCATTCTTCTTATACAATATATCATAGTCTTCTATTCCTTTTAGATAACTCAATATCCTTTTCATAGCCATCAGGTGGTTCTCCTTAGGATTAGAAAAAAATCTTGGAACAATTTTAATAACTAATGTAATGTCAGGTCTTCTATGAACGATATATTGCAATTTGTCAATCATTGATCTATGCAATGTTGGATTTACTTCAATAGAATCATAATTCTTTGAAAGTTTATGTCCAATAGTCATGCCTATGTTCCAACTGGTCTTGAACCTTCTAATCCAAGGGTATTTAGTATCTCCTTGATATAATTTGATGGTGTAACATATACACATCCTTCATTTTCTAGACTTGCAAACTAATAAAGAATTTGATATCTCCAAACATTGGCATCTCAAATTATCTCTTCATCTCATTGTCAAATGATTTGCACTTAAAATATGTTCCTCCAAATATTATATCATTAATAAATATTTTAGCTAATAATATCTTATCCTCAGATTCACTTTTCAAATATAGATTTCTATTATTGTTAGTTCATGGAAAACTAATTCTCACCAAATATGTAGTGCCTACCCTCGTTTACATCTTTTCTAGACTCATTGTTGCTATTATTATCAGACTTTGATGGACTAGTATTATGTTGATGGATTAGTGGTATTGTTTTGAGACTATCAGACATTATGTTTTGGATTCACTGGTTATATGATATGATCATTTAGACTTTACATTTCATGCATACATGATGATCATTATATTGTTTTCATCTATTAATGATGATTAGTTAGATGGTTTATTATCTCATGTGTTTTATTATGGATACTTACCCCATACTTGCATGTGTATGGTGTCCGTGTTTTCTTATTATATGGCATTTCTAATGTGGTTAAGGAAGGGAGTCGTAGTCACCTGCTTAGTCGAGATCTACACGATGCACCACTTCTTGCCATTGCCTGTTTAGCTTAGCACTATATATATATTGGATGTACATGCATGGTTTTTCTGTAGGTTACAGGTACTGGGTATTGACTTCCCTGAATTGCCAAGATGAGCGTACCCTATTATACTATCTCAATGATAAGAGAAGGGAGATAAATTCTCAAGTCCAAATCCCAAACCCTAAAACCATTTGTCCTAGTGAGTTAGGACAAGTATCAGAGTTGAGTACCCACTAAATGTGTCGGATGACATAATTCATGATTTTTAACCCTTTAGACTGATTTTGTATGATTTGTTCTATGATGGGTTTTCATATTTTATCTTGGAGGTCTATGGTGAATTTTTTATTAATTAAGTCTTAATAAATAGATTTAATTAATAAATTAATTATTTGAGAAAATTAATAAAATATCATGATTTTTGATATTGTGATTATAATTAATTAAATGAGAATTAATTGAGGAAAAATAATTAAATAAAAGAAAATTAGTAAATTAAAATTAATAATAATTATAAAATAATAATAAATTAATAAATAAAATAATAATAATAAAAGTTATAAAAATTAAAATGAAAGTTATAAAATTTAAATAGAAATTATTTAAAAAGTAAATTGGAGTTATAAGCTTGCATGGGAATTAACGCATTTTCTATTTCTCTTGTGTCAACAACACGGGGGTTAGTGCATCAATTAAGCACATGGTGTCTACAACCCTATGACTCAACCCTATGACTCATCAAAAAGGTTGGAAAAGACCCATGCTTAGTTGGTGACACCTTCTAGCTGTTTCTAGAAGCATTCTAGAGGTTTCCTGAGAGCTCTTTATATTCAAGCATCCCTAGAAGCTTAGACATAGCGTTTGGAGTGCAATTGGAGCATTCGAGGATTTGAGAGTTCTGAAGAAGGGAGCTTGCTCTGCGGCTTTTCTAAGAAAGAGCAATTTAGCATCAGAATTCGGGTAGATTCTTGTGATTTTACTTATGCTATTTTCGCATCTTGCTTTCCCTGTCTTCTTCGTGTCTTCCATATGTCTTCTGAGGAATTTCATATTTTTATTGTATGCATTCTCAATTTGGGCAATTAAATTTATTTGAGAATTTTATATGCATAGATCAAAAGGAAAAATGGGGCTAGGGTTGAAATTCATAGTCAAACCCATTAGATTAATTATTGGAAATTTTGGAAATCAAAGGTTTATAAAGAAATTCTGAAAATTGAAGACTGTATTCGTAAATTTGCTTATACATACTTATATATATACACACACACACACACACACACACACACACACACACACACACACACACACACACACACACATATATACATATACCTTTACATATATATATATACATACATATGTATATATATAATATATATAAAGAAGAAATCGCATTGCGCTTTATCTCTGCGAAAAGCGTTTTAAAAACGCTGTTTAAAAAATAATAATAAATAAATATTTCTATGCGGGTATGTACTCCCCACACCTTTATTTGTCCACCGATATTTATATTGGCAGGTCGCAGGGTACTTGCAACGCAGTGTACCCACAACAAAAGAACTGCCATACGATAGTGGTTGCAGGGTACCCGCGACGGGTATGATCGCACGTCATTAGCAGCGATTCAAATATATCAATTGCTTTCAGCTTTGGTTATAAATTGTGATTGATTTTTATATAATTTAAAAAAAAAAAATTATTATCAATTGATATTAATATATATATATATATATATATATATATATGTATGTATGTATAATAGTTATAAATAATTATTTTATTTAAAATGATTTATATAGATGGATCATTTTGTAAAGATAAAAGATTAAAAGAATATGATTAATAATTACAATGAGGAGATAATAATAATTAACTTAATTTAGTTAATTAAGGTTAATTATTAGAACATGATATAAGTTTTGATATATGCAAATTTTGTTCAATGGAAATGTCATTTTTCAAACAAAGTTTATATGAATAAAATATTATTAGATAAATTAGAAAATTGAGTCTAATGGAGAAACTTTTTATCTATCAAACAAATACATGGGTTAGGTAAAACGTGAAATTTCTCCACTTGATATAGTTTGGAAAACGTAAACTGACACTTTTGCATTTGAATTCAAAATTGAAAACTTAGCAAAACCAAAACATGTGTTTACATTGTGTATTATTTATGCTATTGTTTTGGGTTTTGGGTTGACTAGTGTTGACCAGTTATAGGACATCTACCAGAGGCTTGGGGGTTTTGTGATTGTGATGTCATGATGATGTTTTAATCTCGATCTTTATAAACCCAACCATGGTTATGTGATGGAATGCTCTATGTATTGGATGTGAATACTGATTGTTATAGTTGAGATTTTTATTTATTTATGAGACTCTTGACCTAACCATTATTTTGGCCATCGATCAGTTATCCTTGGTTATTTTCTAGTCGCCATGATGGGACTGAAATGTGGATTTATTCTTGATGATGTCATGTTGTGACATGTTTGACTCAACCATTTTTGGAGTCTTCGATCAGTATGATTGAGATATATTTTGGTTATTGAGAACCATTGGATACTTTTGATTATCAGTGATACTTCAGTTGCCAATAGAGAGCTGTTGTGTTCATGATTTTCTATGGATGTTTGCTCATGGAGATTTGATGCTTTTATGCATATTTGATGATTTTATGGATTATCTTTTGTAATTTGGAGATTTATGAGTCCATGAGCATTAGGGTAGGATATCTGCATGTAATGATGGGAAGTGGCTTGCAATGGGAGCCAGGGTCCTAAGAGGCTGCCAGGGTAACTCATTGTAAGTTGGATTAATAAGTGATAACATTCACACCTAATACTAATTGAATGAACCTAAAAAGATAAGTGTTTTGTTCTTGCCCATGCCTTGAGTGCTTGTATAGGCTAGGATGGGAGTAGTGAGAATGCATGGTTGCGACCTTGCATTCCATAGTATGCCTTGTCAGTATGAGAGGATACTAGTGGCCGCATGAGATCAATATGGACCCGTGGAGTTTAGCTAACTACCAGGGTAACTTGTATGTGATAAATGCGATGACACTTTCCCGCTTGCATAGTAGGTTCCTACATGTCATTGTGTGCCTCTGGGAAGTAGATGTCAGATTTTGTGTTTGGAACCTTTGAGTTAGTATACCCTTAGGATTCTTGGACTTATAGAGATATGTGCTATGTGTTATGGATAGCCTGTTTGGGACTTGAGATTATCTCCTCAACACAGTGGGAGTGGACCACTTAGGTACCATGTGGTCGGGTGGTAGTGTATTTTCCACTCTTATCATTTGAGACTCATTGAGACATCGTGGTTGATGCGTCCTTGGCGATGGTGGATATGTATCCTTTCATTGATGATTAGCATATGTTAGATGATGTTATCTTATGGTTATATTTGCATGTTAGATTACTTTCTACATATGATGTTGTATATATTAGGAGTGACATTCCTACTATGTAAATACCAATGATCTCTTCGGTGATTTGGGATGTTACGCAGGGAGGGATGGCTAGGGCCCACGATGGTCTAATGATGCTATTGATGGTTGGGAGGAACCGTGCACTTAGTTTATTATGTTTGATCTTCTGATGGATGTATATGTATTCTATGATGATGTATCATGTGTATAATGTGATTGTGTTTGATGTATCATGGATTAGAATAGGATGATGTACCTTATTTCACATATGTATATTCTTTGAGCTTGTCATACCCTGTGACATGTATAGTGGATGATTGAGCATTTGGAAATGTAATGTTTAAACATTGGACTTATCATTATTATTTCATGTGGATGTTGTACTAGATGGATTCTTGTATGTAATTCAACATTAAGGGATCTTTAAAGAATGTAATCTGTTATGTATGTTATGTTTACTTCTAGATGGACATTGCTATTGCTTCTGTTATTGTGAATAAGTTATGTATGGTATTTAATTTCATGCAAAAGAAAAGTGTTACCAAACTTAGTGAAACTCTAGGTTAGTTCTTTGGATCCCTTGGCGGGGCGTTACAAAATATGCATGCAATCTTCACATTATTCTCTAGAGGTTTGTTTCAAACTATACATTTTTTTTTCAACTTACATACCATGTTCTTCTTGCTAGGTTCAACAAATCCTTCGTGTTTCTCAATGTAGACTTCTAATATTTCATTTAAAAATGCAATTTTTTGACATCCATTTTATATACATTGAATCCTTTGTACACATCATCTGCAAGTAATGTTCTTACTCCTTCCAACCTTGCAATTGGAGAAAATGTCTCTCCATAGTCAATTCCTTCCTCTTATCCATATCCCTTGTAAGACAATCTTGCTTTGTTCCTTGTGACTTCACCTTTATCATTCAACTTATTGATGAATAACACTTGGTTCCAATCACATTCTTATCCTTGGGCATTGGTACCAATGTCCATGTTTTTTTCTCCATTTGATCAATCTCCTCATTCATCACTCTAATCCAATCTTCATTCTCCAACGCATCATTAACTATTCTTGGATCAAACTCACATAGTCAACATGTATCATTCTTCAACTTGCTTCTTGTCATGACTTCTGAATCTTTTTCTCCAATGATTTGACTAAGTTTGTGGTTTCTTCTCATATATTTTGATAAAATAGGTTCAAATCTTATTTCTCCTTGTTGTAGTTCACTTGGTCTAGCTTGCTCATCTTCTTCAGATATTTCTTGTTGTAACTCAGTTTCCAGTATCTGTTGTTTGGTCTCCTCTTTCTATTACTCAACCTCTATAGCTTGATGCTCATTAGAGATTCTCTTTTCTAACTCGATAGTGTATGTTTGCTAGTGCTAGATAGTCTCTTTCTCTTGTTTAGCTAAAGTACTTGGTTCTCCTTCATAGACGTATAAAATGTTTTTGTAATCTTCATGTTCCTTTTTGTATTCCTTCTCATACTTTTCTGCAAATTAATCAACTCTAACATTTTCACTTTTCATAATTTTGTTAGTGTTCAAACACTTCTATGCCATGTTTTTAGTAAAATTCTGTAAGAATATACCTTCATCACTCTTTGCATCAAGTTTTCCATTCCTTGAACCTTTCAATATATAAAACTTGCTTCCAAATACTTTGAAATATTTGAGATTAGGTGCATGGCCATACCACAATTCAAAAGGGGTTTTGGGTGTACCTTTCTTGACTTGAACTCAATTAAGTGTATAAATAGTAGTACCTACAGCTTCTCTCGAATACTTTTGTGAAATATTTTTTTCCATCATTGGTATTCTTGCACAATCTATGATTGATATGTTTCTACTTTTAGCTTTCCCATTTTGTGGTGGAGTCCTTGGTGAAAACATTTGTCTTCTGATTCTTTTGTCATTACACAATGTATTGAACTCTTTTAATATGAATTTACCCCCTCTATTTGATCTCAAGTATTTTAGAATTTTACCTATTTCTTTTTAATCTCTAGCCAAATAACACTTAAACATTTGAAAAGTATCATATTTTTCCTTAAAAAATATCATACTCATCACTCTAGAGAAATCATCAAAAAATAGGATAAAGTACTTATCACCATAATAACTTTGCACTCCAAGAGGACCACATAAATCAGTATGAACCAATTCAAAAATATCATTGAAAGAATAGGTCTTTCTCTTGAAACTAGAATTTATTATTTTTCCCATTTGACATTGATTGCACATCACTATTTTAGATTTTCTCAATCTTGGTAACCCTCTTACTCTTTTCATCTTACTAATGTTTACCAAATTATCAAATTTTACATGACACAACCTCTTATGCCATAGCCAAAAATCTTCAATTTATGTCAATAAACATGTATTTTCATATAGATCTATATAGAACATGTTACCTCTTGTTTTGTTGCCACTTCCAATCAGTTCACCAGTAGCATCATAGATTTTTGCCTTCTTGCTTTGAAATTCAACTTAGTAGTCTGAACTATTCAATTGTGGCACACTCAATAGATTATATTTCAATCCATCAACCCAATATGTATTGTCACATATGATCTTTTCATTCAATATAATAGATCCTTTACCTTTCAAATAACATGGTGCATCATTTCCAAAGTTAACACAACTTCCATTATAGTGTTCTAACTTTTCAGACTTGTATCACTAGTCATATGATGTGCGAAACCACTATTAATTATCCTTTTGACATTCTTACTAACATGTGAAATAAGAGAAGTTTCCTAAAAAAGATCATTTTCATCAAGGTCATCTTTGATTGCAACATAAACAACTTCTTCATTATGTTCATTAGAATAAGTTTTAGAACCATTTTCTTTAGCAATGTAGAAAGATTTCTTACCTTTTCCCCTGCATGACCTTTGTTACCTTGGTTGCCTTTATTTTATTTCCTTTGTCAATATCTGTGATCTTTCCTTTCCTCCATTTCATATTTATTAGGATACCTTGCAACAATATAACCAACTTTATTAGATGTAAAACTTATTATTGGAAGTTTACCTTTGTATTCTCCTTTTCATCTTGGTAGCCTTCTTGCCATTAATGCTTCTAGATCCTCAAGGTCATCATTTGATTCACTATCACTATCCACAAGATTATTTTTTGAATTTTCTTCTTCTTTTAGATCCATCAAGGGTTAATTGAGACTTTAAAGAAGATCCAATACTAGAAGGTGTATAATTATCAAAATTTGACATTTCAAATGTAACTAGTGTACCAACTAGACTATCCAAAGTAAGGTCATTAGCAGGTGTACATCTTAGTTCTTGTATTGCAAATATTCTAATGGCCTAAACATGGATTAAAGTTCTTAATACCTTGCTGATCATAGTCTCATCAATTATGTCTCCTCTAGAACCTCTAATTGCATTCACCACTTCTTTGATTCAGCCACAATAATGGGCAACAATTTATCCTTCTTTCATTCTCATGTCATCAAAATTGCATCTCAAATTTTCACCTTCAACAACTTGCCAGTTCTAACAAAGTCCCTGGTAGCATGAAGAACATCATACTTAACAATGTCCTAGAATTCCTAGAAAAGTGCAAGGGGGAACCCATCAGCCCCAGAGCTTTTTATAGGCACATGCCAAAAAAAAATTCTCACTTCCTCTTCCATGGCCTTCTTAATTAGGTCTTTATTCATTTGATCATCTATAACTGGGTTCACAATCCTTAAAATATCATCCTAGGTGTTGGTATCAAAATGGGTTGGGGAGGGTTGTAGATATCTTGAAAATATTTAGAAACCCACTCCTCCATCTCGGCCTCCTCCGAGATCTCATGGCCAACATTGTCTACTAATATGCTTATTGTGTTCCTCTCTTTTTTTTTTCTCTTTGAGGCCGATTTGTGGAAGAAGGTCATGTTCCTATCACCCTCCGCTAACCACTGAAACCTTGATTTTTGTTTCTAGATGATTTCCTCTCTATCTAATAACATATTCCACTAGAAAAATGTTTTCATATATAAACATGTGACATTCTTTGAAGGGGTGAAATGATGCTTTCTAAGTAAATACTAAATATATGACAACAAAGTTTGAAGCTCTATCAAAGAAATGCCATTTTATGTTAAGAAAAATAAAAATAATAGTTTTACTACAAGTAGTGTTGGTTTCACTTATTATTATAATTATTAATCATAAATTTATAATATAGAAAATTGAAATAATTTAAGATTTTTTTATTGAAAGTTTAATTTTTCAATTTTTACAATAAGATGAGTGTTTCTTTTGTGTGATGAAATAATAATTAGAAAAATCATATAGTATGCATAAATACTAGAGTAAATAAATAATGAATATATAATTTTTTAATGTTAATTTAAGTCATTAAATTAAGGACAAATAGTGACATTTTTAGAATAAGATGTTGATAAAAATATAGATAACTAACAATATATTAAATATATTCATTAAAGAAAATTGATTAAAAAAAATCTTAATTATACACCAAATATACAAATAATAATATTATAGCTTCAACATCTTGCTCACTTAATAAGTAGAAGATATTTAGAGATGAAGCACATTAATATAAATCTTAGGCCGTGCACTTCATATATTAAATATCGGTTAGAAGGATCTAGTAAAATATAATGAGATATAAGGGGAGCTAGGCACTAGATAAGTAGAATAAATAATAGAAATAGAAAAAAGAGATGATAAGATGAAAATACCAGCAGAGGTAAAATAACGAGGGCAATATTGGGAGAGACAACATGTAGATAGGTGGTTTGGAATCATATATCAAAATAGGAGATAGTTATGAAGGGATGAATAGCATGAAGAGAGGGTGGAGAAAAATATATAGAATGATAAATATCTTTGGGTTGATAGATAGATAAATAGATGTATAAGATCATAGATAAATTTGAGTAAATAGAATAAAGATAGAGAGAGAGAGGTGAAAGATAAAGAGAGGGATAAGATATAATAAAAAATTTGAGTAAAAACTATTTGAACATAAATGTGATACACTCTATGATTGAGTATTGTTTGAGCCATTAATAGTAGCCAAAAATTATTTATTCAAAGTCACACCCTATGAAAGGGGTCATTTCCTTTATCATTGTCAAGTTTTTAATGTCAAATATCATTACCAAAGTGATAAAAATGAACCTATTTTTTAATTTAAATATTTCATTTTACATAGAACCTTTATTCTCATGTTATTCAAAACATTATGAAAAATTAACAAATTGGAGAGAGATAGAGATTATGATCAATATTTCAACATTAACAACACAAGGAAATCATTTAGTATATATAAAACTATTAGAAAAAATCTTTGAGAATTATAATGGACCACCATGGAAACATGAGGATCCCAAATGTGTGCCAAAAGTGCCTATCACTTTAGGTAACTGGAGACAATTGCCAATCACCATATCATGGGTTGCCTATATACAAAAATCTCAAGGGCTCACACTACTTAAAGAGACTATTGATATCAATGTGGTTAAGAGATAATGCCTTACTTTCACAACTGTATCTATGGTAAAATTAATATATTTTCTTCACATTTTACATTCTTTCACTTTTGAAAGTTGCTCCAAAATGAAAAGTAATCCATATACAATTATAAGAAAAAGGAAGAGGCCCTAGATCATATGACTCTTCAAACAAAATGTCACTATTCAAGGTGCAAAAAATAATAAATAACATTATTTTGTCAATCATCTTGCTCAACCTACAAAACTAAGTTAGAACTAGCAATAAAATAAAAACTATCCAAACAAATTATCAAAAGTATACAAGATTATAGGTGAAACCCTTGCACCCTTCAAAGGTGCAAATGCTAGTTATTAGTTTCTTGAAAATACTTCTTATTTTCTTTCAATTCAATTTCTCAATTAAATCAACCAATCACATGAAAGAACTAAAAAGATTTCATGCAATTTCAATAATTTGTATTTAATTTTTATTTCGCACCAACTATTTGATAGATTTGTACTAATTTTGGCAATAGTTTGTATGCTTAAATTTTCTTAATGTATTTTTTAAGTTTTTGATAAATGAATCATTGAATTTTTTTTTTCCTAAAATATTGATGTAGAGATTAATTTGGCCTTATTTAATTGGTACTTCCAATAGAGAACAAGTTACTATGCAAGGGAGTGCCCAACCCTAATGGTTTTTGTTAGTGTGTTGTAGTAGATAAAAATGCTTGTAGATTTTGTGGTAGGTGCACTGTATTGCAACACTTAGTTTCCAGAGTCTCGTGTGGTTCATTATTTTAGTACAAATTGGTAATTTTTCTATTTGACGTGCCTTGTCTATAGTATTCCACTTTAATGTTTTTAATGTTGTATATTTTTAAGAACCCTAATTCTATAGTGACATCACACAAATTTATCTTCTTGCACATATTTTTGTTCCTCACACATGTTGGACAACCTCATTTATTGTAAGATACTTCTTTAGACATGGTGAACACAAAAACTATGTCCAACTCACAAAATTTCAAATAACATTGAGAATGTCACAATCAAACATGAATTTTGGTGTTACAAAAAATTTAGGTTGCACATCAATTGGGTATAGATTAGCTTTAATTGGTGCAGTGAAATATAGAGAACAATGTTAAGAGGAGCTAAGTTATTCGAGAATAGAAGTTGCCTTGAGAATATAGTGTTGGAATAATTTAGAATAACTAAGAGGGGGGGGTGAATCACTTATCCAAGGTCCAAATGTAAAACTAAAAAAATTTAGTACTTAACAAACATATATGTGCATGCATTGAGTAGATCATCCAATATCTTCAAAACTTCGTGGGTCACTATCCTAGGTTAATTGAACTTTGTAGAAATGTAAACATTAAGCATTGCAAACTCATTCACACAATTCGACATAAGGATTTAACATTGAAACCCAATTTGGGAAAAACCACCAATAACATTCTACCAATTTTCACTCTTCTAAAGTGAGCTCTATGAGGAGCCAACCCTATTAAAGGTTATAATGCACAGAGTTAAATTTGACCTTGATTAAAGGATTTCAATCACCCTATTATTTGTGATCCTTTTTAGAAAACTTTAGAACATTCCATTAGAATGTCACTCAGTTAAAGGATTTACTCATGATTGTTAGGTTAACCTTAATCCAAAGGATTTATCTAGACTGATAAAATTGTTAGAAAGTAGTAACAAGACTTGAGGTGATAACAAACAACTCAGTTGTAGATTTTAGATCTCTGATTAAGCTCTCCATTCTACTTGGCATTCATTCCCTTCATCTCTGATTGCTTGTTCACCCTTCAATCTTTCACCTCCTTAAGCCTTCATGCTTAGTATGCCAACAACAGGTTCCTTTGGCCACTAGGTGAAGTAATACCTCTAGATCTCTTCTTTTTCACTCACAGATTGGATCTTCTATCCTTCACATTTTTTCTTCTGGCCTTGTATCTCCTTATATAGATAATTTTTGATATTTTTCTACTTAACCACAATTGTCCATCTTAGGGTTAGGTTGGATTCATTAAATCATCCTTTCTTTCCATTATGTTCCCTCTAGAAACTTCTCTTTTAATCCTCATTAAATTCATATAAAAATGGTTTATCTTGAATTTTGTGCCACCAGCTCATCATGCTTATCATCAACATAATTCATACAATCCAAGAAATCAACTTTGTCAACTCAAATTCATCAAATCTTCATTCAAACTCATTTTACTATCACTCGATAATTATGTTGATCACTCGGCAATAACTGTCTATTGATGCTCAGCCAACACTAAGTTTCTCAACATATATTGAATCTTCCTTGCTCAATCAATACTGCCATTTACTAATGCTCGCCACATACTGACTTTCTTCTTTTCTCAGCACATACTAGATTTTCCTTTCTTAGCCTGAACTAAGTGCTCAACTTACATTGTATGTTTGGTCAAGCTTGGGAAACATAAACTTAGTGTAAACTTTTCTTCTTGTCTTTGCTTCAATATCCTTTCATTGTAGCCTTAAGTAGATAAACAATAAATCATATCATCAAAGTCTTCATTGATTTTATTGCTTCTTTTATATACCATATAACTCAACCTTTATCTGGGTACTCTTATTATCCTTCCTCTTCAAATCCTCTTCATCAATCAATCAAGTAATAACATTCAGACCAAAGTAGAAATTGTCCTACCAACAAGTAGCAAGTTTGACATCAGTAACAAAATAATGATTGTTCCACGATAGGTTCCTACACTTCAACAATCTTCTTTTTCAACAATCTCCCTTTTTGGCATTGATGGAAAACCAATACCAACAACAATACCAAAAATAAACTTAATACTTTTTTATTGAAATCTCTCCCTCTATTAGCATCTATCCTTCCTATGTGTAGGTTAGTATTTTCTTTACAATCTCTCTTCATTCTTTAGATAAACTGCTCCTCCTTTCTGATAAATTCTCCCTCTTACTTCTAGTAAATTCTCCCTCAAAAATTGTTTTAAAATCTCTGCCTCTTTAACAAAAATGCCAAAGACATGTCATCCATTCATGCAAATATGAACAATTCAGGTTCTCCCTCTGTCATCTTGCTTGTGACTATAAATCTCCTATTTCAGTTCCTTCCCTACTTTAGGAATTTCCTAAAGTAAGATCTGCTACATAAAGATGTAAAGTATGCCTTTCAACTCAGTTGATGTAGGGAACCACCATTTCTCCTTCAAGTAGCTTGAGATAGGGGTATCACCCCTAGCTTACCTCTAAGATATTCATGTGCATCCTTAAGTAAAGCCTTTGTGAATATATTAGCTATTTGTTCCTTTGTATTCACATATTCCATTCTCACTTCTTTGTCCTAAACTAATTCTCTCAAATAATGATTTTTTATTGTAATGTGCTTTGTCTTTGTGTGCATCACATAATTCTTAGATATGTTAATAGAACTTGCATTTTCACAAAAGATTACCATAGGTTCAATGATTTCTTTCTTCATTTCTTTAAGTAACTATTTAATCCATACCACATTTGTACAATTAACAAAAGCAACCACATATTCAACTTCAACACTAGATTTTGAAATACAATTTTGTTTCTTACTAGTTCATTAGACTAATCTTTTTCATATAGAAAATGCTCCACCACTTGTACTTTTCATGTCATCAATGTTTCCAACCCAATCAAAATCTGTATAGGCTCTCAATTCAAACTTGTCATTCTTCTTGTAGTATAGACCATAGTCTTATGTCCCTTTTAAATATCTCATAATCCTTATAACAACCATTAAGTGATTCTTCTTAGGATTTTTAGAAAATATTGCAACAATACCAATAGCTAGTGCAATATCAAGTTTTCTATGAACTACATATTGTAGTTCCTCAATCATAGACTTGTACAATGTTTGATTTACCTCAGCAGGATCATCAGTTTTAGATACTTTGTTTCCTTTCACCATGGGAGTGCTAACTGGTCTTTAATCTTCCATACCAAAAATCTTCAATATTTCCTTTACATACTTGGACTGAGTAATGTAAATACCATATTTCATCTGATACACTTGTAATCCAACAAAGAACTTTATCTCTCAAAACATATACATCTCAAATTATTTCATCACTTCATTTGCAAATGTCTTACACAATGCATCTTGTCCTCCAAATATGGTATCATCAATAAATATTTCAGCTAATAAAATTCCTTTACCTCCTTCTATTTTCAAGTATAGATTGGTGTTGTCACCAGTCTTCTCAAAACCAGTCTTCACAAGATAGTTGTGTAGTCTTTCATACCATGCTCTAAGAGCTTTCTTTAAACCATATAAATCTTTGTGCAATCTACATACCATGTTTTTTATTGTTTGGATCAACAAATCCTTTAGATTGTTCAATGTAAACCTCCTATTCCTATATACCATTTAGAAATTTGCTAACTTAACATCCATTTGATAAACTTTGAATTCTTTGTAAAAAGAATAACAAAGAGAGTTCTTACTCCTCCCAATATTGCAATAGGGGTAAATGTCTCTCCACAGTCAATTCCATCTTCTTGTGCATATACTTTGCAGACTAATCTTGCCTTATTCCTTATCACTTCACCATTCTCATCTAATATATTCCTATATACCCACTTTGTTCCAATAACATTCTTGTCCTGTGCTCTTGGTACTAGTATCTAGGTTTTGTTTTTCTCAATTTGATCAATTTCTTCATTCATGGCTTGAATCTAGTCTTCATTCTCTAATGCATCCTTCATTAATTTAGGTTCATGCATTCTTAACGAAAATGTGTCATTTCTCAATCTATTCTTTTTCATTGGTCCATCCTCTTTTTCTCTAATGATTTTTTCAATAGGATGATGTCTTCTGACATATTTTGATAATCTTGGCTTTGTTCTTCTTTCTTCAACAATAGGTTGTTCATGAAGTTCAATCTTAGGTTCACTATGTACTTCTCTATTAGGTAGCTCGATATTCCTTTCTTGTAATCTAATCTTAGCATCAGACTATATCTCAACTTCTAACCATAACTCAACATCCATTGTATGTGACTTGGCAGTCACTAAAGCTAGTTGATTAGAAACTTGATTTTCAGAATCATTAGCATTAGCAGACATGCCTTCATAGTAGTACACAAAGGTCTTTTAATCTTCAAGTTCGTTCTTTTGTTCATCTTCATGTATTTCTATATGTTGATCAACTTTTACATTGGCACTTTCCACAACTTTGTTAGTATTAGTATTTAAACACTTATAAGATTTACTTCTTGTGGAATATCCTAGAAATACGAGTTCTTCACTTTTAGCATGAAGTTTACCTTTTATGTTGTCCTTTATAATGTAACATTTTCTTCTAAATACCTTAAAATATTTGACATTGGGTGAGTATCCATACCATAATTCAAAAGGTTTTATATTTGTACCTTTCTTCACTTGTACTTGGTTCAAGTTATAGACACTTGTATTGACAACTTCTCTCAAGTATTTCAAAGCAACATTCTTCTCCATCATTAGTTTCTTTGCCAAGTCAATCAAAAACCTATTTCTTCTTTTAGCTACCCC